>SJYO01041852.1:51808459-52306419 GCA_006410555.1 Capra ibex | reverse complement strand
TTCTTAACTACGAAAACTTGACACCACAACCTCTTCTGAGAACTCTCAGGGAACCTGACGTTCCTCTAGGTTGGTCAGGTAAGACTTCCTCTAGTCGGAACCCTAAAGAAACCTTCCCTACTACGATTTCGACTTTGAGGTCATGAAACCGGTGGAGTACTCTTCTCAACTGAGTAACCTTTTCTGAGACTACAACCCTCCCTAACCCCCGTCCTCCTCTTCCCCTGCTGTCTCCTACTCTACCGACCTACCGTAGTGGCTGAGCTACCTGAACTCAGACTCACTTGAGGCCCTCAACCACTATCTGTCCCTCCGGACCACCGGACCACACGACGCTAAGTACCCCAGCGTTTCTCAGCCTGTACTGACTCACTGACTTGACTCGACTTTGACCTTTTGACTATTACTCTTAGTAAGTGAAGAAAGGTTTTATTATTTTTACCGACGTTCGAAAAAAAAAAAAAGACATTCAAAAACTAATATAGAAAGATCTACCAACTGTAACGATCGAAGCTCTAGAGATAGGTCAACCATTTTACAATGACAATACAGGGAATTTTACTAATAAAAACACATGCGACTTCTTCGTAGGTCGATGATGAAGTGTCAAAAAAAAAGTCAAAGACTTACGGGGAGACCGGGGTAGACAAGGAATATTAGAGAGGTTCACTCACGGTTGGACCGATGGAGGTACAGAGAATGTCGATCTGGTGAACTCAGTCGTCGAACAGAAGGACGAGTAATCTTCTACACCTGACAAGACGGTCGTGTAGAAACATGATTTACTGTCAAGACAGAACCTTCTCGACATCTGATACGAACCCCAGAGAGACCAATATATTTTTACAGTGAGAGAAACAGTCAGTAAAATGAGTCTTCCGAGTATTAAGATTTTACTACTAATCTTTAGAAGTTAATTGAAAGACTTAAGTTTTCAAAAGTGTGAGTAAGGAAGTGACAATTTATATAATTTAAAACAGACCGAGAAACACCTATGCATTAAACTCCAGTAGTAATAAAAAAACAACTACTTATTAAGACCAATTTACGTCCTCTATCTCGTCTATATATAATGGTTTCTCGAGTATCTCGTTCGTACATGTCGTCATTATTTTCAAACGAAACCTCTAAAGAAAAAACAACCTATTTATAAGTTCCTGGCGAATCACTCAGTTCTAGTATTAAAATTGTTAAGAAATAATAATTTAAACTTTATACCTAATCACAAAATATCAGACGGTTCATTTTAGTGAACAGGAACCATCGTTAAATGCACGTGAAAAAGTACATTAGAAAGTAACCGGTACACTCAAACCGAAATAATAAGGGACATAACGTATATTACTTCAGTCTTAAGTTCCTGAATTGAATAAGTGCCCGACTCTTTATTAGAGTTTCAAGGGACTTTGGAGTCCCGTATAAATGGTGTGACATAAAACGAAGGTTACTGTACCCCCATTTCTTTTTTAGTTTCTTCACTCTGGTTTAATTGAGAACTTCACACTCTTAGACCATCCGCCACTCTTTCATCCACTTACCGATCTTTTGGATTTTAACAAAGTCATCCACCATTTATTAATAACTTCTTAAACTAGGTCCCTCTACCTTACAGTATCACTTTTATCACTTAATTTTTTTAATTACACTACTATAGTCCCATTGATCTTTCTCCATCACAAACTCGTAATTTTACTTAATCCTCAAATAACATCATTAACTCTACTTTTACTACTCTTGGAACTGATTCAGTCATTTTCGTCTAAAATTTTCCGTCATAGAAATCCTGAATGAATCCCTACTTTCTCTACTTACTATCTTACTTCTACGACTTTAAACACAAAATTTATTGACTTTTTTTAAAATATTATAACTAACTACATTTCTTTGTTACATTTCGTCATATAAAATCTCCTTCTTTTATGTAAATCTCTAATCACCCCACTACCCACCTATTATGTTACCTATATAGATCACCAGATTAATCTATCTACCTTGACTTGAGTTCACAACCGACTCCTAATTCTTCTATTTAAGTTAACAGTAGTTATATGTAAATTGTAGGTTCTAAACACAAGAGTATAAATAAATCAACAATGTGAATTAAGTTTGTAAATTTATGGGTTAAACTCGAGAATTTTAATTGGACTCTTATCTTTGTAAACATTTATGTTATACATTTAAACTCCTAAGTTTATTACACTGTTCTTCGTGTCTACCCTACATGAACTTAGTGAACTTAATAAAAGTATTTAAAATAAAGTCGAAAAAAGACCCAGTATAGACAGTAAAAGTATCTATAAATAAGAGGATTTAAGAAAAGAACCTAAACTATCTAGTACGAACTCAATTATTTCTCTTCTCATTATAGAAAGTTACGTATTTGAATACGAAACTTTAATTGACAGGTCTGATATAAAACGAGAACTTTCTATAGGTAATATAGGAGACGTACGAGACGACTAATGGTTTCTAAACAGGTAAAAGCTAAAATTGGAGTCTTGAGTAAAGATGACATAAAAATGGAGAATTAGGAACCTACAATAGGATCATACCCCTCTTCGATAGGTCTTATATTACTTCTTTCGTCTTTACAGAGTTAGACCTTCTCTTTATAATGTAAAAAGACAACTGATATTGAAATGTTTCTTTACGTTTTACATTCGACTAGAGTTTCTTTCGTCACGACGGTTTTATAGTACGGTTAGAAGATCGTCTCGAAGGATAAAAAAGATAAGAACAAATCAAGGGAGGTTGACTTTGAACAATCTTACCGAGTCACATATTTCTGTATGAAACCTTACTCTTTTTGACATGATAATCGGAAATAAACCTCCTATGTCCCGTTCGAGAAGTCTTATGAGTATCGATCTCTCTACTAACTAATTAACTAGGTTTATTGTAACTGGTAGTTATTCTTTCTTAGTGGTAATTCTTGGTGGTAAAGACTAAAAGTAGAACCCAATTCTATTTTTACCTATATATTATGGAAACCGCATACCCCGATAAACTCATCTCAAGGTCTCCTCTTGTTATTTCTTTTAATCTTCTTACTGTGATACTAGTACGGGACAACATAAAAAGAACTAAAATTTCCGGATTGAGTAGTCTAGAAATTGGAGCTTACACGACATGAATCAGCGAGTCAACACAGACTGAGACACTGGGACACCTGACATCGGGTAGTCCGAGGAGACAGGTACCCCTAAGAGGTCCGTTCTTAGGACCTCACCTAAAGGTACGGGAGGAGGTCCCCTAGAAGGGTCGGGTCCCCAACTTGGGTCCAGAGGAGAGGGGTGAACGTCCGACTAAGAAAACGGAAAAAGAAAAAAAAAAAAAAAATTAAATTCTGGTGTCGGTTTTAGGATACCTAGTAGTTTTTTCGTTCTCTCAAGGTCTTTTTGTAGATAAAGACGAAATAACTAATACGGTTTCGGGAACTGAGACACCTAGTGTTATTTGACACCTTTTAAGACTTTCTCTACCCTCATGGTCTGGTGAACTGACTGACGGAGAACTCTTTAGACATACGTCCAGGCCTTCGTTGTCAATCTTGACCTGTACCTTGTTGTCTGACCAAGGTTTCTCCTTTTCCTCATGCAGTTCCGATATATAACAGTGGGATGAATAAATTAAATATACGTCTCATGTAGTACTCTTTGCGACAGACCTTCTTCGTGTTCGACCTTAATTCTAACGGTCCTCTTTATAGTTATTGGAGTCTATACGTCTACTGTGGTGGGAATACCGTCTTTCACTTCTTCTTGATTTCTAGGAGAACTACTTTCACTTTCTCCTCTCACTTGTTCAACCGAATTTCAAGTTGTAAGTCTTTTGATTCTAGTACCGTAGACCAGGGTAGTGAAGTACCCTTTATCTACCCCTTTGTCACCTTTGTCACTCTCTGATAAAAACCCCCCCGAGGTTTTAGTGACGTCTACCACTGACGTCGGTACTTTAATTTTCTGCCAATGAGGAACCTTCTTTTCAATACTGGTTGGATCTGTCGTATAAGTTTTCGTCTCTGTAATGAAACGGTTGTTTCCAGGTAGATCAGTTCCGATACCAAAAAGGTCACTAGAATATAACTACACTCTCAACCTGATATTTCTTTCGACTCGTGACTACTTAACTACGAAAACTTGACACCATAACCTCTTCTGAGAACTCTCAGGGAACCTGACGTTCCTCTAGGTTGGTCAGGTAGGATTTCCTTTAGTCAGGACCCACAAGTAACCTTTCTGACTACAACTTCGACTTTGAGGTCATGAAACCGGTGGACTACCCTTCTTGATTGAGTAACCTTTTCTGGGACTACGACCCTTTCTAACTCCCGTCCTCCTCTTCTCCTGCTGTCTCCTACTCTACCAACCTACCGTAGTGGCTGAGTTATCTGTACCAAAACCCACCTGAGACCTTCAACCACTACCTGTCCCTCCGGACCGCACGACACCAAGAACCCCAGCGTTTCTCAGCTTGTACTGACTTACTGACTTGACTTGACTTGACACTAACAAAATTTAGGAATTTTTTTAAAAAAAAAAAAAACGATAACGAAACTAACTTTGTTTTCGACAATATAAACCAATAATTATAATCTACGAGATTCCATTTTTAGGTATGGATTTAGTTCTTCGAGTACTTTAAATAAAACTTTTTATTTTAACGTCAAAAGATGAATCTTGACATAAAAGAAATCCGAAAAGTTTCGTCAGAACAGAAATCGTTGAGTTTTATAAAATGAAGTTTGGTACGGAACACTTCCACTTGACTCTAAAAATAATTTGTTCTCTCCGTAAATCGTGGACTTTAGACTGGATTTAAGAAGAGTTGTAAAGTTCACAAATTTCACTCTAGTAAACTGTTCGAAGTAATGAAAATACACTGAAGTTTGTACTTTAATTTGTATTTTACAATCTGAGAACTTACTCAATATTCTAAAGAACTTTACATTTTATACTCCTAAAATATTTAGTCGAAAGGATAAAAAGAGAGAGGAAGAAGGGGACGACAGACAATTTGTCGGGTCGAGAACTCCAGTAAGTAAAATAAGGAAAACACCTGAGTATAGAGGAATCTGGATTCCGTTTTGAATATAGGATTAGTTCGCGTACAACTACTAGGTCCTCCTTTAGATGTGTCCAAGTGTGTCAAATCACAGGATAATTCTTTCTATATATCTGACATTATATCTTTACAATTTACAGTCCGAATAAATAGGAAAACTGTTCCAGTATAAGTACATCTGTAACTACAGTGATCCGTTACAAAAAGAAGTAACCATAAATTTTGAAAAAGATGAATGTTAGAAATAAATCTCTCCACCCCTTGTTCTGTACTTTTTGTCATTTTTGTGTCGTTCCTTAACTTACAGACCTAAAATTTCTGTCAACTTATAATCCTTTTTGAAATAAATACCGGTAGATACCTTTTCAAAGTTATATACTGTAAAGTCTCTACTTACAAAGAAACGTTTTACGTATATATAACTTAATACTACCTTCGACTAACAAAAAGTTACAGTTACTTTAATAAAGGAAAAAACTCTAATTAATTAACCTAGGTATTTCTAACCTTCACCTAGAACCAAAACATTCCTGGTTTAGGTCACGTTATATCCCCCGTTTGTCGAGAGAACTTCTTTATTTTTTATTTGATACTTATTTTTCAAACCATGTTTTTACTTATATAAAAGGTGTACTCTTTTAATTACCGTTGTTTAACGTATAAATTTTTCTGGAGTTTACGATCTTTGTAGAGTTTTAGGTACCTTTATCATATGAATCTTTAATAATCAATGTTTTCAATGAAAAAAGTACTGTAAAATACCAACGTATGAGAATCACAGACATTATCCGACTTAACACAGGGAGGTTTTAAGGATTCAACTCTGAGAGTGGGGACCATTAAGTTTTATTTCTACCCGGAAATTCAATTTTGATCCGGAAATCACACCCGGGATTAGGTTAGACTGACCACAGGAAATTCTTCTTCCCTAATCCTGTGTGTTTCTCTATAAGTTCCTACATCCGAGTGTCTCCTTACTATTCTGACTGTATACGATCCGTTCCTCTTTCCGGATTCCACTTTGGTCTGGACGGTTGTAGAACCGAACCCTGTGGATCGGAAGTCTTTACACTCTTTTACTTAAAGACAACAAACTCATGAACCAGAGACGATAAAATAATTCCGTCGGGATAGTTTGACTATCACACGAAGACAGAAGATGGACAACTTTAACAAAATATTATGCAAGATGTCTTTTTTCGAAAAGGAGAATATCCTGACTAACTTTATATATATAAAATTTAATAACTTTACGTATTTAGTACACTGAAATGTATATCTACATGAGTGCAATACTAATCATTTGTTGTTTCATTAAAAAAATAATTAGAAGAACCGGTTCGGTGGACAGTACACCCTAGAAACAAGGGATTGTTCCTAGCTTGGATACAAGGGACGTAACCGTCACGTCAGAATTGGTGACCTGACGGTCCCTTCAGAGTATCTCATTAAGACTATTTAAGATAAAACGAGTTGACTTCGGGAGGGTTTTATGTGGAAGTACGAATCTATACGAAGTGACATCTCATAGAACTGTTTTAACTGCTTTCTATAGAAGTCAAAATCGGTACACAACTATTTAAAAGACAAAAGTAAAAATGTAATTTTACAAACTATTTACTTTCATAAAGGGTGTCTAAACGAAGACCGAGACAAGTAACGGTTAGAACAAAGAGTTTCCTCTTTGTGACTGGTGAAGTGACTGGTGCATGAAAGTCATTACCGACGGTTTCCTGTGGTATAGTACTATTTCAGAATTCGGATACGGAAACACAAAGTTTCAATTCATTCAACACGTCCCAAGAACCTTCGGCATTCATTACCTTTGATGAATTTTAGTAAAGTCACATAGTCTATCGTACGTAAGAATTAAGTCGAAGGGGAATCGGTCTAAAGACTTCACGAGTGTTTGTGAAGTCATACTATCTTCAGTTGTTCTCTTTTCTGTCGTCAATCTTAGTCAACACCAATTACATAGAAAACTTTTAAAATACTTTTAGATTCACACTTAGGTAACGATCCCAAGGAGGATCCTGAAACCTCCCTCGGAATTCGACATAATCGTAGACCCATTCAACCGAAGACCTCTTCCTTTACTGTCGGGCGAGGTCATAAGAACGGAGTTCTTGGGGTACCTGTCTCCTCGGACCACCGATGTCAGGTACCCCAGTGTTTCTCAGCCTGTGCTGACTCACTGACTCGTCGTCGTTCAGTGACGAAAACCGAAGACCCTGAGTTCTCAAAACGAATTTAAGTGTATCACGAATTACCACTGTGATACCGTCCAAAGAAGTACAACAAAAGAAAGAGAAAAGACTTCGTACCCAAATACGTAAAAATAAGAAAAATTATATATATTTACAGTATACTGTTAAAGTTAATTTGTCATTAATTTATGACTATAAGACAATTTCTAAGATTACGGTTCTCCATCATCTCAGAATCTTATAAACGTAATCATCTAATAACAAATATAATTAATGAGACAACTCGATTCTAGAGTCGTTTAGAATTCCAATTTTCTCTTTTATTTATAATCTCGAACTGTCCGAATTTAAGTTTCTATGATTTTACTTTTTAGTTTATCGTCATACTGATTTTGGATTCTTCAATTTTCATATTAAGGAACTTAATAGGAAATAAATCAACAATGAGAGGTCAATTTAGAAAAAAAAAAGAAGATATAAATATACGGTCCACATAAAAAGGAAATACTTAAGTTAAAAACTGAATCTTTTATCTTAAATTAAGATTTTAAATCCTAAAAATTTTTGTTAAACTCTCAGACTTTATTCATTCCCTTAGACAACGTAATGGAATACTAAATCGTATATAAAGTCAAACACCTTTAAGTACCAGGAAACATATTTTAATAAAACTCTCTCGATACGACGAAAACCGTCATACTTTTTGTCTAAGTAAATAAGTTATGGTATTATTACAATGTGAAAGAACTCCCTCGTCACATCCGTAAAACTCCGGACCTCTCTTATAATTCCTTTACCCTTATTTTCCTCTACGAATTTATCTCATCGTCAACGACGGTAATCAATTCTAAATCATACATGACAGAACACAATTTGTAAAATGAACATAATTCAGTAAAGGAGGAATTTTATTGACGTTGTATTCGTCATAAAAGAAGAGTAAACTACTCCTCTGACTACCAGTCGCTCTATTTCACTGAACATATTTATACCGAATGTGGGTGTCCAAAGACAGAACTTTCAAAGACAGAACTTTCGGTTATGATGGAGAAAGAAACCGTCACTCAGTCACTGTCGAGAGTCTACGCGTGGTCTCTTTGTATGAATTTTTACGTTCCTACTTTTGGAGGCAGTAAGGTCTCTCAAGATTTCCTGAGTGCGAAGACTATACTACTAATCTCCTTTTCATGACCTTCACACTTAACATTTCAGAACAAATTTTCGTGAGTCACACGTTGTAAATAAATAGTATGGTTTGACTTAGAATTTTTTGAGTACTAGTTTTGTGTTAGTACTCTAAATAAGTGTAACTTGACTTTATCTTATCGGTATTATCACTTAAGGGTATTCTGACTAAACCGAAAAGCTTAACTTCCACGATCTTCTCTTGACGGAAAAAGAAAGAATATAAAACTTAATATCAACTGTATGTTACAATAAAATCAAAGTCCACATGTCGTATCACTAAGTCATAAAAATATCCAATGTGAGGTAAATTACAATAATGTTTTGTTACCCACATTAAGGCACACGACATATTATATAGGAACAAAGAATAGATAAAATATGCACCATCAAAGATAAGGACTAGGGGATGGGGACATAGGTGATTAAACAAAAGGTAGGTGATCAAACAAAAGAGTTAGACACTAAGACAAAGATAAAACGATACATGTAAATAAACAAAAAGTCTAACATATATTCACTATAGTATGTCGTAAAGGAAAGAGACTGAATAAAGTGATTTGTATCATAAAAGTTCTAGGTAAGTGTAACAATGTTTACCGTCTTAATGTAAGAAAAAATTATAAGGTAATCGGTATATCTTACAAAAAATTTAGGTAAACAGACTACCCAAGAAAGGTATACATTTATCACGACGACACTTAAAACCCCACGTACATAGAAAATCTTAATCATAAAAACAAGAAAAACATTCATATGGGTCGTCATCTTAAAGACCCAGTATACGATCAAGATAAAAATTAAAAAACTCCTGGGAGGTATCACAAAAGACATCACTGACGGGATTAAATGTTAGGGTAGTTGTCCCATGATCCCAAGGGAAAAGAGGTATAGGAGTGGTTACAAACAATAAACACCTGAAAAACTACTATTGGTAAAATTGTTCACACTCTACTATAAAGTATCACTATAACTAAACAGAAAGAGATTATTAATGGTCACAACTTATAGAGAAGTACACGGATAGTCGGTAGACATACAGAAGAAACCTTTTTACAGACAAGTCCCAAGACAGGTTAAAAATTAGTCAAATAAACAAAAATAAAAAAAATTACAACACAACATACTTGACAAATATTTAAAATCTATAATTTATATAAACGTTTATAAAGAGGGTAAGGTATCCAACAGGAAAGTAAAAACTACCAAAGGTAACGACACGTTTTCGAAAATTCACGTTTTCGAAAATTAATCCAGGGTAAATAAATAGAAACAAAAATAAAGAAAACAGGATCCTCTGTCTCGGTTTTTATAAAGATACTAAATATAGTTACTTATAAGACGGAGAAAAGAGTAGATCTTCAAAATACCAAAATCCAGAATGAAATCCAGAAATTTGTTAAAACTCAAATAAAAACATGTACTACACTTCCTTTACAAGATTAGAGTAAGAAAATGTACATCAACAGGTCAAAAGAGTCGTGGTGAATAATTTCTCTTCCAGAAGGGAGGTAACATATAAGAACAGAGGAAACAGTATCTAATTGACTGGTATACGTGTACCCAAACAAAGACACGAGAGACAAAATAAGGGAAGTAGATACACATAGTAAAACACGGTCATGATAAGACAAAATAATGGTATCAAAACATCATATCAGATGTCAATCCGTTAAACTATGGGGATTGAAACAAAAAGGAATTATAACAAAATCGTTAAACCTAAAAAAATTACTAAAGTATGTGTAAAATCCTAATAAGAACAAGACACTTTTTATAGTACATATAAAGTTATCCTTAACGTAATTTAGATATCTAACGAAACCTATTATACTTGTAAAATCGCCACAATTAATGAGGTTAGGTTCTTGTACCCTGTAGAAAGGTAAAGAAAAATAGTAGAAGTTAAAATATCAAAAGTCTCTGATCTAGAAAGTGAAGGAACAAATTCAAATAAGGATTCATAAAACAATTATGTTAAAATTTGTCCTAACAAAACGAAAGGTAAAGAATATAAAGTGATAATCGCATGTCTTTGCGTTCCCTAAAGATACACAATTATGACATAGGACGGTGGTACAACTTTAACAAATTGTCAAGAACCAGACGACAAGTAAGGAAGACCACACGAAAGACACAGACAATAACTTAGTAAAGACTAACCCAGAAAAAGTATAAAAGGGAACAATTTTAAGAGTGAGTGACATAAGTAGATAAGAAAAGAGACTAAGTTAATCGTAAGAATAAATGACGACGACGATTCAGCGAAGTCAGCACAGGCTGAGACACACTGGGGTCTCTGCCGTGGGGTGGTCCGAGGGGGTAGGGACCCTGAGAGGTCCGTTCTTGTGCTCACCCAACGGTAAAGGAAGAGGTTACGTCCCGAAGGTTTTCACTTTTCACTTTCACTTCAGCGAGTCAGCACAGGCTGAAGATCGCTGAATAAATGATTACAAAATTAATAAAAAGACTATTTAATAAATAAAGACAAAGTGATAGAAACCGCCCAAAAGGAACGTGAAACTAAACTCCGAAAAAGTTCAAGAAGACGGAAGAGTAAAATCAATTGAAACAAATAGAGATACTTAAATCTACTTTACCAATGGATGATGTCAGAACTTCCCCACAGGAATACACACTCATAGGTGTATACCTTGTACACACGGGTATCGAAAACTAACCTCTCGGTCTCAACTACACCTACGTTCATTGAAGAGAAGAATACCACACGATCGTCAAAAATGAAACCATCTTCCGTCCCGACTTTAACCTCCCTGCGAAGGGACCATCGAGTCTCCAATTTCGCAGACGGGCGTTACGCCCTCTGGGCCCAAACTACGGACCTAACCCTTCTAAGGGGACCTCTTCCTTTACCGTTGGGTGAGGTCATAAGAACGGACCTCTTAGGGCACCTGACCACCCGATATCAGGTGCCTCAGCGTTTCTCTGCCTGTGCTGACTCGCACATCTCTCTCTCTCTCAACCTCTGTCCACCCTCCGTCCCGAAGGGGAGACGAGTATCCCACAGTGACAAGACCCACACCCCAGTCTATGATTTAACGACCCCGTCTCTTTGACTCCCAACCCAGACCCGACCAAGACAAGGGAAAGTCACGAAGAGGGAGGGGAGGTGTCACTGGGGTCGGGGTCTCCCCTCGTAGCGACTTCGTTCCTCCTACGTACATCCGATGTTCCCGACGAAAAACCACAGACAAAAAAAAGAGAAGAGAGGACAGACTCGAATCATTGTAATAAGATCTCTTCCACCCTTGATTCTCTGTCCCTATAGCACTAAGACTGAACTGTAGTGATAGAGTAACTTCGTCACCCTTTCATCTACTTTAAAATACAAAGTCTACGAGTTGTAAACGATACTTGATCCCTTATGTCCGGTAATAAAATCATAAACTTCCTTAAAATGTCTCTGAATAAAAGTCTTTGATTTATACTGGTTCCTTAAACTCGGACAAAATAAAAACATTATTTTATTAATGTATTATTTTAAGAATGAACTTGTCTCTTCCGTTAACTTTACAGTCCATGAGCCAATTTTTTACATGACACTCGTAATTTTAACCATAATTATCATTTAATCAGACATAACACTCTATAGAAAAATAGTGTCTTTTTTACGATTTAATTTCTTACTATCACCCTTTAAGTTTCATGAAAGTCTCCGGTGGACTTTACACTACTCGACCGAGTAGACTTTTATCATATAAATGAAAGTTACTGTAGATCTCATCTACCAGTCATTGTTTAAATAAACGTAAAGCCAACCTCCCTCTATTTCTATGAAGACAATATAAACCTGAAAAAAGAAGACAACATACTAATTACGATAGACTGAAATTACTCTGGGAATGACACTGAACTAACGGAAAAAAAAAAGTAGAAAACTATATATTGTCTTATACAATGAAAAAGGACTTCAGGAGTTCGGTATGTGAGTGACAACGAAATAATCTACGGGAAATAGGACGACCTCCTAGTAGTAAACACCTAATGTGATCAAAAAAGATTAGGTTATTCTTATCGGTAACCAGAGAAGAAAGAAAGAGGGACTACCGAGTCTACCATTTCGTAGACGGACTTTACACCCTCTGGGTCAAGAAAGGGACCTAACCCTTCTAAGGGGACCTCTTCCTTTACCGTTGGGTGAGGTCATGGGAACGGACCTTTTAGGGTACCTACCTCCTCGGACCATCCGACGTCAGGTACCCCAGCGTCTCAGACTGAACTGACTCACTGAAGCGAAAAGAAAGGAACTGGGATACGGGTCTGATTGAGAGTAGAGACTAAGTCTAGGATAGGGGAAGACGGAGGAGATACTAGAACGACTATAGGAGTCAGAAAGGCACAAAGTAACCGAGAAAGTGGAGATGATCATAACTTTGATGATTATTTTAGAGGTGTAAGGGAGTTTAAAAGGTACGTCCCCAGACAGAAGTGACTGTAAAGAGAAAAAGGGAAGGGAACGTTTTAAGTCAACAGACTTAAGAGAATGATTAGTAAACAATAAAAAGTGCGGGGGTGTCAGACTGAAGACTGAAAAATCATAAAATAACTTCGACAAGAGTAGATTACCTGTTTATCTTATTGGAGGTACAACATGGACATCACAAACCGTCTTGAGAGATCCGAAGACACTGTTTCAGGATAGAACCAATAGAAGTAACACGGGTTTGAACGACCAAGAAAAAGGAAGAGGTCACATGGTTTATATACTTCGGTAAGAACTTCCAAAATAATAGTTTAGAGAAAAGAGTAAACAAACAACTAAATTTTAATTTAGATTAGAGGGTTGGTATCTGCGGTCCTTAGACGGACAAGACCAGGACCGAAGGAAAGACCGGAGTTCATTATAAAGAGAATAAGGTCACTGAGACCGGAAGAAACCAAGGTCCTTGGTGTGTACGAGGCAGGAGGTACACACAGATCATTTACGATATGGAACGAGTAGTGTACGAACCGAGAAAAAAGTACACATTAAAATTTACTGACGGAACATGTCTTATCCAGACGAAAGAACGACGGGTCACTTTAGTCGACATTTTATTCAAACATGAGCTACAGGAGATCTCCAACAAGACCTAGAAATTAAGACACAATGTGTATTTACTAGATTCTACTATCTCAACTTTCTGACGATATTACCGGTAGTTCGTTTTATAGAAGTTTATAAGGGAAGTAGTCGAAACACAGGAATTCTCGATCTTATATCAGTTACGTGTCACCTACGAATTACTTATTTAGTCAATAACAACACACTGGATCCTATTCAGTGGAGACAAATATGAAGTAGAAAATACAAACATGAAACTACAACGTAAATAAAGACCACTCTTCACTGTATCTCTTAGAATAAGAAAGTCGTGACTTTCATCGTTCACAATTTCTCCTGTGTAATTGAGGTTGATGATCCGTGACAAAGAACATACAGATTAAATTCCCTGACATTATCAACTGAAAAATTTGAATGAAGGTTCCTTATTGAAAATCTGTTATTCATTTTGTCCATTTTCTGAAGCTGGAGATTTCCGTGTCTCGATATATATATAAGATCGAAAAATGGACTATATATAATAAAATTTCTAAAAGAATACTGACAGAATATTTTACTTTATTTTATATAAAGGTTTAAAATAACAAACTGGTGTTTTTATGTATAAAGTTAAAAGATAGTCACTATAAGGATATCCTTGTCCGACATTTTACTTAGGAAGTATTTTTTTTATGTGGATTCGTTTTCCTTTAAATCAAAGAACAAAATTTATATCTAAATTGATATTAAGTAATACGATGTTGACGAAACATTAGTGTCTATTTAATTAGGATACACAATCTATGGTATTAAAGTTTCTTAACACGATCTTTGTTGTCAGGTTTTAAGAATATCACAAAAGAGTGTGTCATTTTTATAAATGGTCACACAAAAATCAAAACGGTGTAATAGTCGTTATTTAGGATTTACTAAAGATTTCTTACTAAAGTAATAAAAAATCTTTTTCTGTATTCGAGTAATAAATTTCTATCTATTCTTTATTTCTTTGTAAGTTCTTATTATTATTTTTTCAATAGGTTTACATTGGAGGGTCTTTTATAATACGTCTACTTTAAGACCAGTAGAGAAATATATTCTGAACTTACTTGTATGAGCATAAATGGTTGATTAACAATATAAGACACATATATATAATCCGAATTAATACATACACACTCACTCATATACGTGATGTGTGTGTTTGTGTGTGAAATATACATGTATATATAGTTACACGTATTTATATGTATATGTATAATTTGCATATATATTTATAGTCTCTTTACACGAATCTAAACGACGAATACCAGTTCTGTAAGTATTCAATTATTTTTACAAAAGTGATTGACCGTATACTAGATACTTTCCCTGATAACTAAGAATTATAAAAACACTAGGAGTAAAAATACATTTGACTAACTAAATCTACACAATATGACATAGAATAAAGGTTGATTATGGCCAAGTGTTAGACCGATTGTCTGGGACTTTTGATACCGAACTTGTTTACTTTCCCAACAAAAAGTAAGTACACTTTCCTAGATCTACCTCCGTCATATCCTTACATTACTTTCGGGATAACACAGGGGCATTAAGTCTGGGGAGGTTCGAAGAGTTTGAGAGAAGAATCCTATACAATGAAGAATTCAATCGATCTTAAGTCGGTGGTCTAAACGTAAAGTCAGACATTCATTTTCCTTCTGTTTCTCTTTTTACCCGATGTAGTCTACTTAACCAAGGAAAGAAAAGAAAAATTTTAAAAATAACCTCATAGGGTCCACTACATTTCTTAGACGAACGGTTACGTCCTCTGTGTCCTCTTCTAGGGAATCTCCTTCTTTACCGTTTGGTGAGGTCATAAGAACAGACATTTTAAAGTACCTGTCTCCTCGGACCACCCGATGTCAGTTTCCCCAACGTTTCTCAACCTGTGCTGACTCGGTGACTCGTGTGTCCGTGTGTCCACCAGATGTCACAACACAATCAGAGTCCATATGTTGTTTCACTTAGTCAACATGTATACGTATATAGGTGAGAAAAACCTAAGAAGAGGACATATTCGGTAATGTCTCATAACTCATCTCAAGGGACACAATATATACACACGTACGATTCATCGAAGACAGTAGAGACTGAGAAACGTTGGGATTCCCGACATCGGGTGGTCAGAGTAGACAGGTACCCCTTAGAGGTCCGTTATGACCTCACCGAACGGTACGGGAGGAGGTCCCCTAGAAGGACTGGGTTCCTAGTTTGGGTGTAGAGAAATCAGAGGACGTAACCGTCCACTCACCCAAGAAATGGTGATCGCGGTGGACCCTTTGAGGACACAATATGTCATCTAGGAATGATCAATAGAGAAAATATATTATCATACAGCTAGGGTCAGAAGGTTAAATAGGAGAAGGAATGGGAGACCGAGTCGCCATTTCTTAGACAGACGTCATGCCCTCTGTGTCCTCTACACCCAAACTAGGAACCCAGTCCTTCTAGGGGACCTCCTCCTTTGTCGTTGGGTAAGGTCATAAGAACGGACTTTCTTCAGGATACCTGTCTCCTCGGACCACCCGACGTCAGGTTTCCCGACGTTTCTCAAACTGTACTGACCACTGACTCGCACGTACGTCAAGAACCCCGTTTGTGACATCAACCTTTTGAGGTACGGGGACAGAGAGACGGATGAGAAGAAGGACAGAAAAGATATCTCAGACCTTGCGACTTGTGAGAGTCAGAGGTGTAAATAACGACCATCTCAACCTTTCGAACGTGTCTAGAAAGATCGATGATCTACAACCTCCTTGAGACGATCCTTACACGGGTTCTTTCAAAACAAAAGAGTAATGTTGTCCCTTTTGGTCTTCTGTAATGAGGAAAAAGGAGTAAGAACGGCATTGTCGAGACTACTGACTTTCGACACGTCGGTAAAACTCTTGTAATTCTTGATACTTTCCTCCTTTTTAGATCCATTGGTGTCTCAACTCAGGATTGTACCGACTGAGTAACTTAGTTCCCGACACAATCTTAGATTTATGGAACAATTATACTCTTTTACAAACAGTGACATTCTAAAAGGTGATAAAAGTCCATTTGTGAGTTAACTACGTCATAGATAAGGAAGCGACTGAGTTTGATTTCAAAAAACAAAAACTCTGAAACCGAATCAAACTTCAACATTAGTTTTCGAGGATCTCCCTTACGAAGTAGACAGATATAGTACGTATGTTGTATATTTTCACACATGAGTTCAATGGACTAAACTTGAGACCCACTAAAATACAACGGTCCGTTTCAACTCAAACTTCGGTCCTAAATTAGAACTCCTAAATTTAAATTTTATTCTTATTATTACTGATGTAATACACAAAAACACTGTAATTTTGGTATTATACCCTTACGTATTACGTGTTTATAACCGAAAGAGAACCTCATGAATTTTTTTCTGTTCTAAATAGAAAAAGAAAGACTCAAATGTAAAAGAAACCCTGTGTAATACTAAAAATGTAACCCTAATGTCTTAAACTTTCGAGTTTCTTCTACTCGTGAGTTTAAGATGAAGATACTTAACTTTCGAACCAGAGTAATACACTAGAAGGACTGGGAGACAAAGAAACGGACGTAACTTCTCGTATCATTGTGCATAGAAGTTGATTCTGTTACGGACACTTTTAAGAATCAGGAACGTAGTTAAGAAGTCGCGACCTTTTTGGTACCGGAACTGATCTATCTGGAAACAACCGCTTCATTACAGAGACGAAAACTTATACGATAGATCAAACCAGTTCCAGACAGATCAGTTCCGATACCAAAAAGGTCACCAGTACATACCTACACTCTCAACCTGACACTTCTTTCGACTCACGGCTTCTTAACTACGAAAACTTGATACCACAACCTCTTCTGAGAACTCTCAGGGAATCTGACGTTCCTCTAGGTTGGTCAGGTGAGACTTCCTCTAGTTGGGACCCTAAAGAAACCTTCCTTACTACGATTTCGACTTCGAGGTCATGAAACCGGTGGAGTACGCTTCTCAACTGACTAACCTTTTCTGAGACTACGACCCTCCCTGACCCCCGACCTCCTCTTCCCCTGCTGTCTCGTACTCTACCGACCCACCGTAGTGACTGAACTACCTGTACTCAGTCACTTAAGACCCTCAACCACTACCTGTCCCTCCGGACCGCACGACGCTAAGTACCCCAGAGTTTCTCAGCCTGTGCTGACTCACTGACTTGACTTGATTGGACTGGACTTGACTAGATCCAACCAGTATTGAAAGGAAGGTTCCTCATTCGCAGAAAATTAAAGTACCGACGTTAGTGGTAGACGTCACTGAAACCTCGGGTTTTTTTATTACAGACTGTGACAAAGGTGACAAAGGGGTAGATAAATGTTACTTCACTACCCTGGCCTACGGTACTAGAAGCAAAAGACTTACAACTCGAAATTCGGTTGAAAAAGTGAGAGGAGAAAGTGAAAGTAGTTCTCCGAAAAATCAAGGAGAAGTGAAAGACGGTATTCCCACCACAGTAGACGTATAGACTCCACTAACTATAAAGAGGGCCGTTAGAACTAAGGTCGAACACGAAGGAAGTCGGGTCACAAAGAGTACTACATGACAATTTATTCGTCCCACTGTTATATGTCGGAACTACCTGAGGAAAAGGATAAACCTTGGTCAGACAACAAGGTATAGGTCGAGATTGACAACGAAGGACTGGACGAATATCCAAAGAGTTCTCCGTCCAGGCCACCAGACCATAAGGGTAGAGAAAGTCTTAAAAGGTCTCAAATAACACTAGGTGTGTTAGTTTCCGAAACCGTATCAGTTATTTCGTCTTTATCTACAAAATTAGTGAATGAAAATAAAATTATAAAGTATTCTATGAAATTATAAGACGGTCAATGGTTGGTCTGTGAAGTAACAAGTATGTATCATCATAAGATTCTTACAAATAAACTTGAAATAGTGACTTAAAAAAAACCCATCCCGTGGTACACCGTTCACTCTAGAATAAAGGGTCTGGTCCCTAACTTAACACGGGGGACTTCACCTTCGTACCTTTGAATTGTGGGCCTGGTGGTCCCTTTAGGGTATACTGACTAAAAATTTAACCGGAAAATATGTAAATAAAAAAGTTTCACTGGTAGTCATCGAAGAGACAAAATTTTTCTCTCATGTAAATGATTTTAATAACCTTATTAAAATTTAAATGAATTAAAAACAAATTAATGTATGAAAATCGGATGACCATAAACTTATTGAACATTAAAATCTTAAAAAACTGTGATTAAATATTCCTTATACAATAAACGTTCTGATTTAGACACAAGAAGAAACTTGAAAGAAATATTGAAATCCTTTTATCATGTCGGAAGTAAAAGTAGGGATGTAATGGAGGAAATTATTTTGAACTAGGAGGAAAACTGTTTGGTCGTTTTGATATCAAACGATAATATGTGAGGATTTTCATGGTAAGAGTAATTTCCGGTGTCTTGACACAAGTGATGTTAGTCTCGAATTTATACCTTCCTCATGTTGAAACATAACAGTCTTATAACGTAGGAAGGGTGTAACACACCGTATTTATAAAGGTCGTCCTTAACTTTAAGTCACAATCGTGAAAAGGGTTGATACTGAATCGTCACTAGTCATAAGAACGAAACATCCGACCCTCCTTTTCACGAAGAAACAGGAATAGACAAGACTGTTAAACTATATAAATCCAAATAGAGTACTTATAGTAAACCACTATAAAAACCACAAATCATTTTTATCTACAAAAAGTCGACATACCTCGATATTAAATATTATTTGAAATATAACGTCACAAGTTTCTTCTTTAATACTACTTAACTCTGGTAAGAGACGGACTTTCGGTTTAGAGTGGTAAAATATGAAAAGGAGTAAATCGGACCTCTCCTTCAACATAAATGGTAAACCCTAATAGAGTGGACTGATAAGAATCGAGGTCTTTAAAGAGTAGTCGTCGAACTACTTTTCATAAATCATTCGTAGAAAAAAAGAAAAATACAATGAAACATACTCACTTAGTCGGAGATTGGAAACCTATTATTTACTTATAACTGTCCCTTTTGGTTCCACCTAACCTCGTTTAGTCTCAGGAAAGGTTCATGTGGGTTTTATAAATTGATTCTAAACTGGACTGAGTCTAGTTGAACACTAAAACAAAAAATTCTAAGTTTTCTATACCAGTTATTTATAGAATATATATATGTATATACATATACATTTTATTTTGATATATATATACATATATATATCGGAATAAAACGTCTTCTTACATGTAGTCACATCTTCCGAAGACATTATGACGACACTATCTTATCCCGGTGTGGTATATGGGTGAGTCTCCTCCTTGAGAGGAAGACATTTGGAATTACAGGAAAGAGTCGTGGTGGAAGTTTATTTCTTCTCCAAATAAAATCAAAATCCCTGTCATATTCGGATATCCAGACTAAGACACTAATAACCTTACTCATGACCAGATTTCTCATTCTAGATACACACAACTTCTTTCCGTTAATCCCAACGAACTGGTTTTCGAACAAGAGTCTGACAGACGGTTTCAAAGACTCCAAAAGTATCAACCGTTCTGAGACATTCTCAGAAGTAAAGTCGAATATGACTCTAAACCGTATCCGGAACTTTAAATCAGATGTGGACGACGGACCGAAATCGTAGTCCGAGTCCTTCTAAATAAACGACTTACGGTGACGACACAGTAAAGACCGTTGGGACTTGAACACACCTTAGTACACCTGACGGTAGTATACTACCATCAAAATGTCAAATTGTCATTATGTTTGATACGGTAAACAAAACTAAGACTTCTAGACTTGTATACAAATAACAAAAATTCAAAAATTAATATCATTTTATGTTTATTGTATTTTAAGTGACGGAATTGGTAGTTTATATGTCAAATTATTACAATCCACGTGAACGTAACTCCATGTTCACAGAATCAATGAATCAGTTAAACCCGACGATATTGTTTTATAGTATCCGACTCACCGGATGCTATATTTGTCTTTATATGTCTTTATATTTACCTTGTTTAAATAAACAGTGTCAAGACCACTGACCCTCCACGGTTTAGTTCGGTGTCTGTCTACCTTTCAGACCACTCTTGGATGAAGGACCAAGTATCTGACACACAAACACGGGACAGGAGTGTACCACTTTCCTTGTTCTAACTAACGAGAAAACCAGGAGAAAATCTTCACGTGTTTAAGAAAGTACTCCCGAGGTGACTAGTTCAATTCCTGAAACTTTACCCCAGCGATAGGACCTAAAAGGCTCACCCGGGTCACATTAGTGTTTCCAGGAATATTCTCCGTTTTCAATGGAGAGACTCTCGAAGATCTTACTTCGGGACGACTGTGGAACTAAAATCGGGTGACCCTCATTCAAACTTGAAGACTGGAGATCTTAGTAATTCTATTATCTAAACATAACAAAATTCGGTGGTTCAAAAGCCACTAAGTGTCGACCTCCTTTACACACAAATGGTATCGACACCCTTTGATTAAATTGGGGTCTTATAAATACACTTAAAGAAACACTAACGAAATAATCAATTTTTCTAGTAATGTAACGAGAAACGTCATTGATTATCAATTATATTTTATTACAAATTAGTTCCTATACACTTGTAATAATAGGATCATAGAATAAGTAACTAATTATACGTCTGCGTACGACACATACACCCAAGATGTAATGTATATATACATATTTCTTCCTGTAAACTAATATTAACAATGTATTTACACCAGACATTATCCTTCGGAGACTCTCGTAGTCGTAACGGGAACATATTTATGGGAAAGGAAACTCAAACCGGACCTGAATCACTGAGAGAAGACTACTTGTCTCGTATCGTTTTCACTACCCCATAGTGAAGAACCTAATCCAATATTTTCTCGTCACTGAAAGTAAAACCCACAAGCGAGAACCCCAAAGTGAGTAAAAGAGTCTCTCTTCGGTCAACGATACTATACTCAACGGAATATCTCTCTGACTACACCGTTCCTTGACTACCTTTACCTTTGGATATCGATGATTATTTAACTCCAATAACCGGGTTGTCTGTAGTTCTTCGGACGGTCCACTCTATTATCAAACGACAAATTTCAGTGACACAACACCCTATTAAAAATGTGTCGTTATTATTACCCACAGGAAGGTACTGGACCCTGAAAAGAATGACATTATATTGAGTCTACACTTTATGTCTGACAAGGGTACACATAAAGTAACATATAAAAATTAACGTTCCTCTTTATCTATACTGATCCAGACAATAACAGTCAATAACGAGAACTTGTCATCATATGTGAAATAAATTGATTATAATAGTAAAGAATTATTATACCTTCCAAGTCAAGTGTTTCTCTTAGGGTAGAATGTTATCAACCGAATGGTGTCTCAACTAGAGGTAATGTTTAGTAAAGTGTCTGATCCCTCCTTTAATCCTTTATGTCAATTGAACGAATATATACAGTTTATCTTAATACTTCTCAAGAGACCCTTCCATCTCATTTTTCACTAAATTAAAAACACTATGCTCCGAGTTCTATTCAAAATGTCCTCCTTTCCTCTTCCCTCTTTCTTCTGTATTGTATCATACCCGTTCCGAACTTTAGGGACGATAGGGAACCGTTCAGGTGTGACGAAGGTGATACCGGTACGACGAAGGAAGGTACAGTAGCATAATGGACATCCTATTACTCCACTCCTGTATTTCTCATTCCGGGACACACTGGAAAGAGAAAGGGAGGAAAATGTCGTTCTGACGGTAATCGGAACTGATTCTCGTCAAGAACAGTCGTGACACATACGACCTGGGGAAGACCAGAAAGGGGTTTGAAAAAACACGGTATTGTGTACAACAGATACCCTGGTTCCTAACCTCGGGTGAGACCTCAACCCGGAGAAGTAAAATCTGACACTCACTCCATGAGTCCTGGGGTTTTAAAGGGAACTTTTCCTGGAACACGGAAAAAGGTCCCATAGAAGACCGAAGGAGGTACACAGACGGGAAGGTAAAGAAGACTACACGAAGGGACAACCGAACTACCTTCTGGTTGACAAAGGTCACTAGTACCTATCTTAAACTAGTACGTATTTAAACAGGTAAATACACACATTCTTAGGAGAGTGTAATTCCCTTCCTTGGTCCTCACCCCTCTCTCCACCTTAACCTATCTCACACCGTCGACAGAAAGACGTATGATGGTACGAGAACACTCTTTGGAGTTCTTTATTTTTTTGAGACACTTTTTATGACAACCATCGAACTATCCCCAACGTAACTTAGAGATCTAACGAAACCCATTATATGAGTAAAAGTGATATAACTAAGAAGGTTAGGTACTTGTACCATATAAGTGTCTTGATCTTGTTTATTAAAGTGTCAAACATACATTTACGTCTTTTGGAGCTTATCGGTTTCGTTAGAACTCTTTCTTCTTACCTTGACCTCCTTAGTTGGACGGACTGAAGTCTGATACGATGTTTCGATGTCAGTAGTTCTGTCATACTATGACCGTGTTTCTATTTTTATATCTAGTTACCTTGTTTTATCTTTCGGGTCTCTATTTAGGTACGTTGATACCTATGGAATAGAAACTGTTTCCACCGTTTTTATATGTTACCTCTTTTCTGTTAGAGAAATTGTTCACCACGACCCTTTTGACCAGTTGGTGGATATTTCCTTACTTTGATCTTATGAAAAATCGTGGTATGTGTTGTTATGTGAGTTTTACTTAATTTCTATATTTGTATTCTGGTCATTGATATTTTGAGATCTCCTTTTGTATCCGAAACTGTTTAGTGTCGTTCTAGGACATACTGGGTGGAACATCCCATTACCTTTATTTTCGTTTTTATTTGTTTACTCTGGATTAATTTTAATTTTCGAAAACGTGTTTCTTCCTTTGATATTCGTCCCACGTTTCTGTCGGAAGTCTTACCCTCTTTTATTATTGTTCACTTCGTTGACTGTTTCTTAATTAGAGTTTTTAAATGTTCGTCGAGTATGTCGAGTTATGGTCTTTTGATTTACTGGGTTAGTTTTTTACCCGGTTTCTTGATTTGTCTGTGAAGAGGTCTCTTCTGTATGTCTACCGATTGGTAGTATACTTGTCTACGAGTTGTAGTGAGTAATAGTCTCTTTACGTCTAGTTTGGGTGTCACTCCATGTTAGAGAACGACCAGTCTTACCGACGATAGTTTTTCAGATGTTTGTTATCTACGACCTCTTCTACACTCCTTTCCCTTGGGAGAATGTGACAACCACCCTTCCGTTTGATCATGTCGGTGACACCTCTTGTCACACTTATAAGGAATTTTTTGACCTTTATCTTGACGGTATGCTGGGTCGTTAGGGTGAAGACCCGTATGTGTGGCTCCTTTGGTCTTAACTTTCTCTGTATACATGGGGTTACAAGTAACGTCGTGACAAATGTTATCGGTCCTGTACCTTCGTTGGATCTACAGGTAACCGTCTACTTACCTACTCTTTCGACACCATGTCTATCCATTACCTTATAATGAGTCGATAATTTTTCTTACGTAAACTCAGTTAAAATTACTCCACCTACTTTGACCTCGGACAAAATGTCTCACTTCATGCAGTCTTTCTTTTTGTGGTTATACCATATAGTTGTGTATAAATACCTTAATCTTTCTACCATTACTACTGGGATATATACTCTACCATTTTCTCTGTGTCAACACTTCTTGTCTCAAAACCTGAGACACCCTCTTCCGCTCCCACCCTACTAAACTTTCTTATCGTAACTTTGTACATATAATGGTATACACTTTATCTAGAGGTCAGGTTCAAACTACGTACTTTGTCCCGTGAGTTTCGGCCACGTGACCCTGTTGGGTCTCCCTACCCTACCCTACCCCCTCCACCCAAGTCTTCCTACCCCCCTGTGTACATGTGGGTACCGACTGAGTACACTTACATACCGTTTTTGGTGGTGTTATAACATTTGATTAATCAGAGTTTAATATTATTTATTTAATTAAAATTTTTGAGATTTTTGAAATTTTTGAAATTTTAAGGAAAGACCGGAAGTGCAACGATTCTAAAAGATAAACATTTACATCCTCCGATCTCGTATAAAATAAACACGTACGTACGAGTCAGTACAGACTGAGAACCGTTTGCATACGTGAAATCAGGTGGTCCGAGGAGACAGGTACCATAAGAGACCGTTCTTATGACCTTACGGTAAAGGAGGAGGTCCCCTAGAAGGACTGGGTCCTTAGATTGACCACAGAGGTCAATCAAACATAACGTCCACCTAAGAAAATGGTGACTCGATGGACCCTGCGGGTATCCCAGTAAACAAAAATAAATCATCGATTCAACACAGACTGAGAAAACACTGAGAAACCTGACATCGGGTGATCGGAGGAGACAGTCACCTTAAAAGGTCCGTTCTTATGACCTCACCCAACGGTAAAGGAAGAGGTCCCCTAGAAGGACTGGGTCTCTAGTTTGGACGTATAGGACGTAACGGTCCGTCTAAGAAATGGTGACTCGGTGGACCCTTCGGACGTAAAATATATCTTCATCCAATAGGACTAAATAACCTCGTCCGTTACCGTGGGGTGAGGTCATGAGAACGGACCTTTTAGGGTATCTGCCTCCTCGGACCTTCCGACGTCACGTACCCCAACACTTCTCAGCCTGTGCTGACTCACTGAAGTGAAAGTGAAAAGTGAAAGTACGTAACCTCTTCCTTTACCGTTGTGTGAGGTCACAAGAACGGACCTCTTAGGGTCCCTGTCCCCTCGGACCACCCGACGGCAGATACCCCAGTGTGTCTCAGTCTGTTGTTGACTGCACTGAACCGTCGTAGGACTAAATATATAAAATTCATAAATCCCTGTACCATACGTCCGAAGTAAACGTAAATATGACACCCAGAACGTTCAGAATCACAGTGCAGAAAAGAGGTTCTGATAAATGAGTACAAAGAGAGTAAGGTACACGACGTCTGTATAGGTCAGGTACTGTCTAAAGAGTCGAAAGACAACGATAAACTACGAAAACGTACATAATGTAGGAGACGGTCCTTACGAGAAAAGACGAAAAAGTAGATTCTTGGACGGTGTGTAAGGACTTCTGGGTCTTACTTTCAATAAAGGTCGGAGGGAACTGGCGTCAATTGGCAAATGATTAACCACGAGGGAAATAAGGAAAATCAGAAAAAAAAAAGATATATTAAATAAAATAAAAATTTTTAATTAAGTAAAATTAACCTCCGATTAATGAAATGTTATAACACCACCAAAAACGGTATGTAACTGTACTTCGTCGGTTCCCACATGTACACAAAGGGTAGAATTTCGGGGGAGGGTGGAGGAAGGGGTAGGGTAGGAAGTCCCAGTAGGGTCATATGGTCGGGACTCGTGAGACAGAGTACGTAGCTTGGACCTGACCACTAGATAAAGTGTAACGACAAGAGAGTTTAGTAGGGTGGGAGCGGAAGAGGGTGTCTCAGGTTTTCAGACAAGAAATGTAGACACAGAGAAAACGACAGAACGTATATCCCAGTAACAATGGTAGAAAGATTTAAGGTATATATACGTAATTATATAACATAACCACAAATACCGAGTGTAGGAACTGAAACTTACACTCGAAGAGTCACCTTTGTCGATGTAAAATAAGTGTAGACATAAGGGTAACGGAACGAGTATCGGTAATAATCGTTCCCTTTTGTACAAAACACAAAGATTGTATATAACACCCTGCTCTAATTTTAGCGAATTAAAAGAAAGAGTATCACCAGGATCTACTATCTTCTACAATTGTAATTTACGTAATCATTAATCTGACTTTTTCAGTCGTAATATTTACTTCCGGTGTCGTCAGGTTTCACGTACGAAAAGACCACTTTGATCCAACTCTCGTACTGACACAGAACTCCGACTTCTCCCCGACACCCAGGACAATGAAAGAGGAATTAGAGACGGAACCCTAGGAAACATCCCTGTCGGAGACTAATGTAAATGGTAGAGTGGTATACCCTGTAACCTGTAGGAGCACATGGGTACCGTCTACTCGATCTCTTGCGGTAACCTATACTCTTCTCTCGAAGTCAGAATGGAGTCCTCTCGTAACGAGGATAAAGATGTCGGAGACGACGACGACGATTCAGCGCAGTCAGCACAGACTGAGACACGTTGGGGTATCTGTCGTTGGGTGGTCCGAGGAGACAGGGACCCTAAGAGGTCCGTTCTTGTGACCTCACCCAACGGTAAAGGAAGAGGTCACGTACTTTCACTTTTCACTTTCACTGCAGCGAGTCAACACAGACTGAGAAGTACTGGGGTACCTGACATCGGATGGTCCGTGGAGTCAGGTACCCTAAAAGGTCCGTTCTCACGACCTCACCCAACGGTAACGGAAGAGGGATGTCGGAGACTTTCACTTTCACTTCAGCGAGTCAGCACAGGCTGAGAAACGCTGGGGTACCTGACATCGGCTAGTCCGAGAAGGCAGGTACCCTAAAAGGTCCGTTCTCACGACCTCACCTAACGGTAAAGGAAGAGGTCCCCTAGAAAGACTGGGTCCTTAACTTGGGCCCAGAGGACGTAACGTCCGTCTACGAAATGGTAGACTCGGTGGTTAAGAAAAATATGCACGGTCACATGAGGAGCAGTAACTAACAAGAAAGAAGAGGTCCTCGTGGAAACATATGGGAAAACGTAATCAGATATGAAACTCAAACCCGGAGGAGTAGTCAAATATCATTTTTGGACAGACTAGTAGATCTTTTAATATTTAGTAGAACCGATCGTGTATAACTCGTAAAATATGAACTTTACGACTAAAGTTCCTAAAGAGGTCAAGAAGACTCTTCTGATTAGAAATGAACGAAAAGAAATATCAACAGATTTGATAAAACACAATAAAGATTTGTTACAATGAATTCCTCTTTATTTGAATAGGAATCGATTCGGAATGGAAAGTCAGGTCATTTACTCAACACACCTTAACGTATCCAAGACTCGGTTCCTGAAATATTATAGAATCTCATAACTAACCTACAGACTTTACACTCACTCTCTTCTTCTTTCTTATTTTTTCTTCACTTCCTCGAAGTCAGACCCTTTATTCCTTCCTTTTATCCGTCTTGTCACCTTTCTTACCCTACCCTCTTTTTTTAAGACCAGACACTAAAAGAAGGTAAGGAAATCAGTCGTGTTGTATTGAATATAATATTCAAACCCCGGTCCTTACTACAATCAGAACCCTTTTGTGACAATTTTACAGATTTGAACATATTATGAATGATATCCATTTCAGGGTCTTATTTATGAATTTTTATAATTTAGTGAAATAGAAGGAATGTTGTGATACCTTATTTATAACAATACCAAAGGTAAAAAGTTTACTCCTTCGATCCCTTATTTGTCCAATTCAACAACAACAAGTCAGCGAGACAACACAGGCTGAGAAACGTCGGGTTACCTGACGTCGTGTGGTCCAAAAGGACAGGACATGGTAGAGGACCTCGAACGAATTTGAGTACAGGTAACTCAGTTACAACGGTATGTTAGTAGAGTAGGAGACAGTAGGGGAAGAGGAGAACGGAAGTTAAAAAAGGTCGTATTACCAGAAAAGGTTACTAAGTCGAGAAACGTAGTCCACCGGTTTTATAGCCTCGAAGTCGAAGTCGTAGTCAGGAAGGTCACTTATACGTCCTGACTAAAGGAAATCCTAACTGACCAAACTAGAGGAACGTCAGGGGTTGTGGTGTCAAGTTTTCGTAGTTAAAGAAACCGTGAGTCGGAAGAAATACCAGACTGAGAGTGTAGGTTTATACTGATGACCTTTCTGGTATTGAAACTCAAACAACCGATTCATTACAGAAACGAAAAATTATGCGACAGATCGAAAAGAAGGTTCCTCGTTCGTAGAAAATTAAAGTACCGACGTCATTGGTAGACGTCACTAAAACCTCGGTATGGTAGTACTTTGGTGACTCACCGTCTCCTCCCCAAACTGGCCAGGGTCCATTGGGACGAGACCTCGGGACAGAGAATTGACATTGGAACATGACTCGGAAGAACTCCCAGACATCAGGTACTCGTGACCTTCACATCACTTCCTGTTCTTGTTGATTAACTATACCAAATCCTACTCCTCGTACCCTTCTATTCCTTCGGTTGTCCCTTCTAAAGAGAGGGTCCAAGGTCTCAATCGTTTTCTAAAGTCTCTTTCACTCCAAATACAGAACGATTGTCTTCTCTAGTCGGTGTACTCCCCTCCTTCTTCGTTTCGAATTCCTACCCACCCGAGATAATCCTTACCGTTGCTAAAACGTAAGTAAAACATATTTTATAATCGTAAACGTTATCTACGTAGTAAGATATAGTAACTTATCTCTTCACAGGGAGGTATAAAATGCTCGGGGACTATGGGTAGTATACCTACCTGAAGGTTTTGGTAAATATTCCGAACCTAAAGTTAATATCAACCCGACTTTACTTTCTCTTACACCCAGAGAAAGAGACGTGATTCGTACGTGGAATATTATATCACATAGTCCAAAAATTTTACTCACTTCGTTGCAGAAACTTTACACCGGACTAAAACTCTTCGTACTTAACTCTATGTTTAGACACGGACCTTTCAGTAAATAAAATAATAACTAAAAATTCTGGAAAGGAAATACTGTGTCACTTCCTACAAATAATTAGTCTTTGAATGACCTAAACCTTCGTCCAAACACTCATTTCACTAACTTCCTTTTTTACGGGGTCCGAAGAAAGGTATCTTTACACATTAGTAAGTTTTATATAAGAGAAAAATAACAAGGACTAACGAAATGGAGGTAAGGGAAGGAAAGTCTCAGGCGGACACACACATAGTGGAATAGGTATTTCGACGGAAGTAGGGAGGACCGGATTGACTATGATACTGGAAGGAGGTGCGAACACGGGTGTGAGAGTAATATCGAAATCATGGTGACCACGTAGACACAGTACATGAATGTCAGAATCATGTAGACAAACAGAAAAAGACCTGACACTTTGGGAACCCTCGTCCCTGAAATCATATAATAAGATTACCTGACGTACTGTATGCCACGAATAATTTTGAGTGGATTGTGGTGATTTTATAATAGCTGACCCCTTAGCACGATAAAACTATCCTTCTCCGTACGGAGACATCTTAATGTTTTTAACAGTGGTCACAAGTGGTTAACAAGGGAAAAAATATTTGGTAAAGTGTCAGTCCTAACTGGAGTATATCTCCAAGTCGTCTTACATTCGTGGTGTTTTCAATAGACCTCATATTAAAGCTCTCTTAGTCCGTCCTTTTGTTTCGATTTTGTTTTAAAATTATGACCGGTCCTTTGATTTTCTTTCTTTCGTCAAGCTTCAATGGTTTAAATGTCACTTCTATGATTCCATGTTGTCCCAATGAGTGTCATTACGATTACTCCCTCTTGGTGAAATTGTTATACCTTAAACATAAGTTGGAACAAATATATACATACAAAGTCTTAATCCCAGTGTCTTATATAACCAAACATGAGACGAAAGAAGTATATAAAAAACCCTTGTTAGGGGTCACGAGAATTATAGGAAACTTTTTATATACAAATACTGACGGACACAAGGTAAATAAATAGTCACGTAGGTAAGTAGTAGTGGGTAACTTGTAAAAATTACGGTTCGTAATTTTTCGTTCTCCATTTTCAAGGACAAGAGTACATTGAATAGAGTTTCTACATCAAACACACCGGTGATGACAACCAACAATTGAGTCGAATGTAAAGGTGGAGAAAGATGAAGATCTTTAACTCCGACCTTTTATTTACGATCAGAAATCGTGAACTAAAGATCGATTCCAACCGTTATATTGGATAAATTCCTGATATCCTAAAGTCATCCTCAACGAAAGAACTAAAGACCCTTCCAAATTGATTTTTCCTGACTATACAACTTTAAAAAATGGTAATAGGGGAAGAAAGATGGAACTTTCTCCAGACTCGATTCAGACGGTAGAAAATTCACACTCTTACTCTACAAGATTCCTACAGTCCAGTCTTTATATCTTTTTAGGACCACCACAACAACTCGTGGATTTCGCCATACTCGGTGACGAACGGTCATCTGATTAATACACTCCTTTTGATTGAGTATAATAGTTCAGACTTAATCAATCTAAAAGACACTAAACGTCGATGTATTAACGTCTACAATGACAATAACTCGGTCGGAGGATAAAGCGACAGAAATCCAACAGAGTGAGTAAAAATTCAAAAGTTCATTACGATATTATTTATTATACTATACGTTCTACAACTCAGGTAAAGATTAATAAGACTATTCTTATTAAGACCTCCATATTAAAGATTCATATTGCCATACTGAAACATATGTAAAACTGGTACAAATGTAGAACTTCCAGACTTTGTAAGGTATTAGAATTTATGTACTATTGTAGGTTAATAATTGACATGTACAGTTGAGTGACATAGAAAAATTACTATCATTTTCATCTAAACTCAAGTCTTTTATTACGGTAGACGATAGATACTCTTTCGTCCTTATTCTCTCTTTATCAGGCTGGGTCACAAATAAAGATTCTACGTCTTTGTCTTGACGTCATAAATCTCTGTGAATAAGAGTAGATTGAGTATAAAAGAAGTAATAAGACTTTATCGACTCATTAAAAATTAGGTCTTTCACACAACTCTTAGACACATTTAAGGTCCCTTTAAAGTCAGACATCCATACTTAATAAATAATTTTGTTTGTTTGTTCGTCTGTTTTTGGTACGTCTATGAGTCCTTTAGTCACGGGTATTTTCGTTGACACGAATAGACGACAGTAGAACGAGGAAAATAAATTTTTTCACTAATAGATGAGTCAATTCGTTTTGAGTTTTTCGAAGTGTACAACTTACGAGACGTTAAACGTTTGAGGAAGTATAATTTACACATTTGGGACGGTCACCCAACCATTCCAATAGAAGAGAATTTGTATGACAATAGAACAAAACTTGGTACTTGTAGATAACTTGATTAGTAAAACGAGACAAGGGGATATATCTTCCGTTTTTTTGGAAAAGAAGCCCTCAGTAAAAGACCTTTCGATTTGACCTGGATTAATCTTCATGTCCATTGTGATTTCCTCGAATTTATTAGAGGTTAGTTAATGTCTTCTGACACGATGCCCTTATGAAGAGGAAGAAGTTACGTAACGATTCAGGAAATGACGGTCATTTACGAGGTTAAAGGGGGAGAATTGGTCTTTCCTTTAAAAGTACAATATAGAAAGAATGTGACCACATGCATGTAAGTCGATGATGAACTCATCATAGGGACCACATCTTTTGGACCTACTGGTCGAACGTACATTGACGTTTTTTTCCCGTCTTCCTCGACTCGTCTCCGATACGACCACTGAGTGACTTCAGGTCAGTACACATTTTAGTTGAATCTTTGTCGGGTCGGGTCTATGACTTAACACGGTCCTCCATTCTAAAGATCTTTCACACAAAAGGGGTACTAATACTTTGAAATTATGAAAGAGGTTTATAGTAGTAAACGGGAGGTATCAATTGATACTGAGACCCAAATACAACGAAAGTCACTGAGACTTTTATGACACTCCACTTCTACGTAGATTGGACCAAATGACAAACAATAGAGACTCAAATGGAGAAATGAAAAATCAAATGTATTGTCGAAAAGGGGATTTTTTTTTTGGACAAGGGCAAGACCCACGGTTTTAGGTATAAATAGAAAGACGACGATTAAGATCGTCAGTTCCCTAGATTCCGGATCGAACAAGATAGGTATAAATATCCTAAAAAAAATATGTGACTTCCACCACGAAGTGAATTAGAGATCTTTTTTATTAAAATACTAACTTGTAAGACGACAATCAAATCACAGTGACGTAAAGTCATCAGTAACCGACTTAAGGTCTCATTCCAAGTACGTCTTAGACTAAACGAAAATTCTTACTAAGTTTGGTCTGTGACTATTTGACAAGTTTTTTGAGATCTACTACAGATACTTTAGGACCAAAATAGAAATTAGAGTTTCAAACCTGTACTGACGGGTATAGTCTCCTAAAGACGAGTTCCGGTAGAACTATTTTGTTGACTTTCTATAAAACTTCTTTTTTTCTTAAAAAGGATGAAACAGTCAAAGAAAAAGAGGGGAACCCATAGATATGTATTAAATTCTATCGTTGGATACCACAATCGAAATTCCTCATACTTTAGAACTTATAGAAATCTATCAAAGACAACACGGTAAAGGACATAAAATACGTAGTTTATCGACCTTTCATTAAACTTTCTATTAGACCGAATCTAGTAGTTTGAATATCGGTGATTTTTTCTCTGTGCTGGTAATAAAATAAAAGGACATCGGTACAGTCTCTAAAAGTCATTACGGCTAAATCAATCAACTTATCTAACACCGGAATAAAGATTGAAGTTTATACGACTCGGGGAAAGAGGAAACGTATTTTTCAATTTATAACTCTCTTTTATGCAAAATGAGAGTAAAATGACCATAAATTTTGTAAAGAATTCAAAAAAGAAGAATTATAAGATTTTTATACTGAAATAGTCGAATCACTATCAGACAAGTATACTAAGAAACAACATTTGAATTACATGTCACATTTGTAACGTCGGTTTGACCTAGGACATTCCCCCTACTTGGAGATTCTTAAGACAATCGAAACTATTACTAACTAACTAAGTGAATAGATATGTCATTCACTAAATAACTCAAGGAAGATCCATAGTTCGACACACGACCGTTACGTTACCATTTGTTTTTTCTGTACAAGGGACATGAAGAATCTCGTACGACACTTCATCCCCTCTCTCCGTAATTAGTCTAAATAGTATGTAACGTCGGTACCATTCTTGTTATCTTCATTGTTACAATACACTGTTGGATTACCTTCTAAAGTGACTCAGTCCTCCAGTTCCTCCTGAAACGATTCTTGGTACGAACGTTCTCCTTCTCCTGTTCCTTCCCTCGGGCCGCTCACACTCCCCGACTTCCTTCTCTCCACGCTGACCTCACATCTTATCTTCCATCGGATAACATCTCAACCTCGTCCATACCTTCTCGGTAGTCCATCACAGGATTTCACAAAATAGAAATAGAATTCTCGGTACCCTTAAGTAATTTCTTAAAAGTTCAACGACTAAGTCTCTCGTCGTATCTTGTGTTATATTACTGTACTATTTTTAAGGAATAGATTCTCCTTGTGAGTCCGATATTCCCACCTTTCTTCATTCTCCCACCCTCCATATATGGGTGGTAGACCAATTCCAAAGATCCTGAAAGTCAAGTCAAGTCAAGTCAAGTCGATTCAACGAGTCAGTACAGGTTGAGAAACACTGGGGTACCTGACGTCGAGCGGTCCGAAAGGACAGGTAGTGGTTGAGGGTCTCGGATGAGTCTGAGTACAGGTTACACAGTCACTACGGTAGGTTGGTATAGTAGGAGACAGTTAAGGAAAAGGAACGGAAGTTAGAAAGGACCGTAATCCCAGAAAAGGTCACTCAGTCAAGAAGAGTAATCCACCGGTTTCATAACCTCAAAGTCGAAGTCGTAGTCAGTCAAGTCAAGTCAAGTCAACGAGTTAGCACAGGTTGAGAAACGCTGGGGTACTTAGCGTCGTGCGGTCCGGAGGGACAGGTAGTGGTTGAAGACCTTAAGTGAGTCTGAGTGCAGGTAGCTCAGTTAGGTCGGTAGAGTAGGAGACAGCAGGGGAAGAGGAGGACGGGGGTTAGGGAGGGTCGTAGTCTCAGAAAAGGTTACTCAGTTGAGAAGCGTAGTCCACCGGTTTCATGACCTCAAAGTCGAAATCGTAGTAAGGAAGGTTTCTATAGGGTCCTGACTAGAAGAAATCTTACCTGACCAACCGAGAGGAACGTCTGAGAGAGTTCTCAGAAGAGGTTTTTTTTTTTTTTCAGAAGAGGTTGTGGTGTCAAGTTTTCGTAGTTAAGAAGTCACGAGTCGAAAGAAATATCAGGTTGAGAGTTTAGGTATGTACTGATGACCATTTTGGTATCAAAACTGATCTATCTAACAAAAGCCATTTCAGAGAAGAAAAATTATACGACAGATCCAACCAGTATTGAAAAGAAGGTTCCTCGTTCGCAGAAAATTAAAGTACTAGAGTCAGTGGTAGACGTCACTGAAACCTCGGGGGGTTTTAAGACAAAGGGAACAAAGGGGTAAATAAACGGTATTTCACTACCCTGGTCTACGGTACTAGAATCAAAAGACTGACAACTCAAAATGCGTTTGTAAAAGTGAGAGGAGAAAGTGAAAGTAGTTGTCCGAGAAATCAAGCAGAAACGAAAAACGGTATTCCCACCACAGTAGACGTATAGACTCCAATAACTATAAAGAGGACCGTTAGAACTAAGGTCGAACACGGAACGGGTCGGACTGTAAAGTGTACTACATGAGACGTATATTCAACTTATTCGTCCCACTGTTATATGTCGGAACTACATGAGGAAAGGGTTAAACCTTGGTAAGACACAAGGTACAGGTCAAGATTGACAACGAAGGACTGGACGTATGCCTAAAGAGTCCTCCGTCTAGTCCACCAGACCATAAGAGAAGAGAAAGTCTTAAAAGGTGTCAAACAACACTAGGTGTGTCAGTTTCCGAAACCACATCAGTTATTTCGTTTTCATCTACAAAAAGACCTTGAGAGAACGAAAAAGCTACTGGGTCACCTACAACCGTTAAACTAACGACCAAGAAGACGGAAAAGATTTTGGTCGAACTTGTAGATCTTAAAGTACCAAGTACATAACAACTTCTTCGGACCCAACCTCTTAAAACTCGTAATGAAACGATCGCACACTCTACTCACCTCAACACGCTATCAAACTTGTAAGAAACCGTGACGGAAAGAAACCCTAACCTTACTTTTGACTGGAAAAATTAAGGACCCTGGTGACGATGCAAAAGGTCTAAACGACCGTATAACTCACACCGTGAAAATGTCACAGTAGAAAATCCTAAACCTTATCGAGTTGACCTTAAGGTAGTAAAGGTGATCGAAACAAACATAACTACGAAGTATTCCGGGTGAACTGAAGCATAAGGTACAGACCGAGATCTACTCACTAACGTGGTAACACCAATAGACCCAAAATGTTTACTGTTTTCCCTTCAATCTCCCTCTGAACCAATGAATAAGGCCCAAGGTCTTTAACTGGTACCCACATTAAGGTTTAAGACAATGTTACTGAATATCTATTGTTACAAATAATAACACTATTGATATCACTACAACCGATGAGGTATACCGGTTCAGAGGAGAGTCCCTTCATAAGGATTTATTAGAGAGACTAAAACAAAAACAAACAAACGAACGAACGGACGAACAAAACTAATAAAAAAGGATCTAGATGATATAAGAATTCTTCAACTCTACATTTTTTATTTTCCTTTCTAAGGAAGAGTCGGGAGGGAGAAACGTGTATGTATGTGTGTATGCGTTTCACTTTGTGTTTATTTATTATATACGTCTGATATATATTAAAGTATATTTAACATAATCTTCATATTAAAATGTTTGACGAAAAGTTTGAGTTAAAAATTCGTTCTATAAAAGAACATTTACTCTGTATGTCGTCGAGGTGAAACTATTAACGTACCATTAGACAACAGATATTGCTGGTCTTAAATTATTTAAAGGGAGATCATACTAAAGGAAAATTCACGATGGACGTTAAAAATGATAATATACTCTCTTATTTATAAACCTTTATTTCCAAAAAGTATAAATTAATCTTATTTAAAGATCTACTACAATGACCTAGTCAACCATATTTGTAAATTTTAAAGTTATACAAATACTTAAAAGATACGAGGATTTTCGAACTCTGTTAAATTAGAAATAGTCAAAACCTCTGTCGTAGTAAACTGGTACAGAAACAGTTCAAAAGGGGGTTCAACAAAAGATTTTTAGTATCAAAACACAAAATGAAAATCCAAACACTAGGTAAAACTCGTTTAAAAACCCTTCCCATATTCCCGATCTAAATATAAGTGGTAAAAAACAACAACAACAACACTTACAGGTCAACAAGTTCGTGATGTTAAAAAAAAAAACTAGGTACGAACCTTGGGACTTTGTAGGAACACAATAACTATGATTCTATATTTACACCGATTTCTAAATTTACATCGAGACTTATAAAACGATGAAGAATTATCAGACGAACTTTCTGTAATTTCATTAAAGATAAATAAGACTGAGATTAAATTCTACTTAAGGTACCGTCTTTGTGAAGGTATTACAGGTAAACATTATATTGACCATACAACAAATTATTGTGTGTTTCCTGACAAGTCTTCGACCACGTTTTAATATCCACAAAAGATTGTAGAGGGAAGAGACAGAACCAGGAATAATGTCGAAGAGTAAAATGAATTCAGACACCAGAAACTTAAACAACCGAACATCACTTGAAGTAAGTGACTTCGGTCTCCGTCTCAAAAGTCAATCTACGGGATCGACGACTAGGTATGAGGACCTCTGATTGAGATCAAAGTCATAGTTTTACATGTCTTTATGTAGTTTCTGTGGAAAAAGGGGGTTGTAGGGGGAAATTGGATTCTTATTTATCGTACCTTCATAAAGAGAATCAAGGATTCGAAACTATACTGAATGTTACCCTATTTTTCTACAGTTTCAAAGTTAAGGAAAATTACAAAGAGAAGATTATCAAGATACTAAACTATGGTACCACTGTCCGTAGTTCCTTTATGAATCTTAATTACTACGAAAATCAACTAAAGTTTTTCTTTACATAAAAATTAAGGAGATCGAAGAACTAATTTAATGGTAGAACGTATGTTCGAGTAAAGACCGTATTTACTTAACTTTTATAGCTAAAGTTCTCAATAAAATTAGGTATGTTGTGGTACGAATAAAAACAGATTAAAATGGTCCAATAAAATTGGGTTTAATATCCTTGTCTTTTCATTTCGTCTATCGAATTCACAATATAGAATATTGTAAAAACCATAAATCTCTTAATACAAACCTTAACCACTCGATAAAGTATCGTAAATTTATACACAACAAAGAATTAAAATCTCCCAGTCAGAATTGACCCAATTTTAAAGTTCATTAAAAAAATTTTTTAACTGGAAATTATATCTTTATCAGTGAACTTCAATAACACTATAAGGAAACATTAAGTCAATTCTTCGACACACCTAAGAAACGTCATAACAAACTTTATAAAAGGTAATAAAAGGATGATGTTAATGACGTCCAAATGCAAAGTAGAGTAGACCTGGTAAAAATATTGTTGAAGTACCACAAAGACTGACGTCAGAAAAGGAAGGGACAAAACGGTGGATAAGATGCATATTAAACTAACAGGTTTTGTGATGTAACGAGTATAATAACATCAGTGAAGACGTAACAGTACATCTTTTCTTATACCTAATACCTTATTTCTGGTGAAAGATAAGAAGTCAAAACCTGTGTGAGCAATTAGATTCAAAGTCACAGGAATTGACATTTTACCCCGAAATAGTTGTTCGAGTATTTTCAACCGTAATACTAATTTACTTTGATTACAAACAAAATAATTGTGAAGAGTTTACAGACTACTTATTTCAAGTTTGAAGAATTGAACCGTATGTTTTAGTTGGTTTCAAACTCGAGATCGTCGAAAAGTTGTGTAATTTAGTAGGTATACACCAGTTGTAAAATCGGTTTCGGGTAAGTCTTTAGGGGGGAACGTAGGAACCGGAGAGGGAAGGACATGGACGTGGAGATACAAAGACAATGGACTTTAAAGAAGGGAGACAGTAGTACATAACTTTACGACGGCCAAGTAATTACATGCGACTATGCCGTAGAAGTTTAAGGACTAGTTTACATAGGTCGGATTTTTTACTGGAAATAGAAGGACAATAAACATCCCAGGAATAAAAATGAAAGAATACTGTGGATTGTGAATGACGAGATTTATCATCAATGGACACATTTCCAGAAAAGATTCTCCGGTATTCTATGAGTCATCGTTTCGTCACAATATCAGTACGTTCAAGTATGTGAATCTTGACGTAGTTTATGTTTCAAAAGTTATTGGTAAACCACTTAATTCCATAGTAAATAGACAAATTATAAGTATTAATAGTATAATAAAATCCTAATAGAGAGTATCTCTATAAAAAAGAAGTGATTTGGTAATTTTTTACGTGTCCTAGACCCTATTAACACAAAAAGGACATAACCGAGTCCTCTTATGAATCTCTAAGATCGTTACGTCACACGTATAGTGAAACTCATGTAAATAATACTGATAATAAATAATAAAAATTTTTTATCGAGTACAATCGATATCATCGTCTTTACAGGGTAGTACATAGTTGGAAACTGTTTAGATAAGGGTAATACCTTTCTTGTTTCCGTAAAAATCAACTATGAAACATAAAAATCTTATAAATCAAATAAAGACTGGGGTTTGGTAGTCCTATGTATTCTAAGACACCATAATGATGACAGGACAACAAGTCCGTTCATACAATTTTTTACGGGATCCATTAGTGTATTATAGAGTAATATGTGGTATTCTGGTTTTTTCCGAAGAATGTGACAGATTATGTAAAAAGTAAAAAAGTCCGTTCAAAATGGATTTCGTAAAGACCGTCCTTCTGTTGAGAAGATCACAATTAATAGGGTTCTCTTATACTAAAGTATCGGAGGGAATATCTTATTCCTAGAATCGTTTACTTACACCATTTACTTGGAATCTCGATAACGTCACTGTCTACTTAATACAGTCATTTTTTGAACCTTACTCATCTTTGTTCCTTCTTTTTAGAGTGAAATACACTCTAGTCTATTCGTATTCCGTATATGTTTCCGAAAATTACTACAGAGAATCCTTTAAAGACGAAACAATATCTCTCACTTCTCTACTATTACCTGAAACTACCTTCCCTTCTCCCTTACTTTTCTCGGAAACTCTTTTGACTTCTTCTTTATAACCTTTAATTTACTTTTTTTTTTGTGTGTGTGTGTACCTTTCTCTACATAAAACACACGTACGAGTCAGCACAGACTAAGAAACGTTGGGGTACCGGACATCGGACGGTCCGAGGAGACAGGTACCTTAAGAGGTCAGTTCTCATGACCTCATCTCCTCATATATTTGGTTTATGTCTAAAACATCGAAGAATCTCTTAAACCTTCCTACACATACTTCGTTAGACCTATTAGATGAAAAGAAATATAAATACTATATACACAAGGTTTGTGAAGAAAAATACTTATTTTATAAAATAATTTAATATTTATTCTGTATGAATCCACAACCTAACGATTCCTATTTATCAAAACGAGGACATATACATGAGAGTTACATTATAAGTTGACACGAAAATTAGGACGACCTTATTATGTAATAACCAATAAAAAAATTACGGTATACATGTAGATAAGTAATACGTTGTGTTTCAATCTTATTTTTACATACTAAAACAATTTGACAGGACAGAGTTCTTATAAAACCCCTCTTGACGTACGTCTAAAAATCATTATTTAAAGAAGACATAATAACCAGACCAGAATAGACTAGAGTCTGAACTTAAATAAGTCTTACCAGAAATAACGATCTTTAAAACAAATTTTGATCTCTTTTCTATTTATAAGATGTACCCAAATTTGAAAATTAATTCGGAGTGTTCGTGTTCTCGGTTTATTGTCTCAATTTATTGATTTCTTCGGTTACTATAAACGTATTTTACTCAATTGACACAACTCCCAAAACTCATAATAAAATGGAGTCATATAGTCTTTTATGTATTCTTTGTCCATGTGATCATAAAGAATGTATAAAACAAAGGAAGAGTCAGAGACTCCACATAATTGAAGGGTCAGACGTTTATTAACTAATGAACCTACTAGTTATTTAAAACATTTACTATATAAGTTGTAAAATTAATTCAAATAAGGATAATGTATTAAATAGGACGGGAATTAAAGTTATTTTATAGTTGTCTCATTCTTTTATTATATTAAACTATACAATCCCTTTCGGTAAAAATCCTCTTCCTTGTCACATAATTTTAGAACGATTTATGTACTTAGATTCGTCCTTTATTTATTATTTTATTATTTGTTTTAGGGGTCACGAGAAAATAATTATATACACACCGGAAAACGAAAAATTTTTAACGGCAAACCTCTCATTGAAAACAAAAATAAAGAAAAAGTAAAAAATTAAACTTAAAAATAACGGTACTGTATATAAGACTTTTTAGAGATTTCGTTTTAATACGTGATATAAAGATAACGTCTTTATATTTGTAAAGATAATTAAAGACACGTTGGTGTACGTCCTGTCCTTTATCTAGAAACGGAAGGACTAGTGGTAGACACGGAATCGGAGGATTCAATTAAAAATACGACTGGTATTCGAATGATTAAATTACAGCAATTAAAAGAACGAAAAGAAATATCAAAATTGAGAATTCATACGTAGGGATTGGTACAATTGAAGTGATAAATAATTTCTTTACCTTAGTACATGATACACAGGAAAGTACGGATCGAAGAAAGAGGGTTACACTATAAACACTGTACATCGGTACAACACACATCGACATGAAACAAGCAAAAAAAAAACAAAAACAAAAAAATGAAATAAATAAATAAATAAAAAATGAAACAAACAAAAATAACGACACGTCAGACACACACACACCACCAAAATGTGAAAGTTTTAGGTAAGAGAGAAGTGCACGTAAACTTAACTAAGATCAAAAAAGAGGTACAGAGAACCCACTATGTATTCACACCGACGATTCTTGTACATAGAAGTCGAGATCATAACGACCCATAACGACTTAACAAATACTACACTATTGACACGTGAGGGTAAACTATAAAACGGTAATGAAGTGTAGGAATGGTTGAAATCATATACAGTCCAAAATTTTGAGATCCATGAGACTACCTACACAAATGTCAAAGTAGTTATTCAGCACAGGCTGAGAAAACACTGGGGGCATCTGACGTCGGATCGTCCGGCGAGACAGGTACTTTAAAGTGTCCGTCCTTATAACCTCACCCAACGGTAAAGGAAGAGGTCTCCTAGCAGGGTACCATCCCTGACTTGGACGTAGAGGACGCGACGTCCATCTAAGAAATGGTGACTCGGTGACCCTTCGGGTTATCAGGGTGACATCAACAAATCAACGATTCAGTACAGACTGAGAAACACTGGTGCACCTAATCTCGTACGGTCAGAGAGACAGGAGACGATAAAGTACCTCAAAGGAGTCTAAGTACAGGTAACTCAGTTACTGTGATAGATTGGTAAAACAGGAGACGACGGGGAAAGAGGAAAACGGAAGATAGAAAGGGTTCTAGTCCCAGAAAAGGTCACTCAGTCGAGAACCGTCGTCCACCGGTTTCATAACCTCGAAGTCGAAGTCATAGTCAGGAAGGTCACTTATAAGTCCCAACTAAAGGAAATGCTAACTGACCAACTAGAAAATCAGGTGGTCTGAGAGTTCTCAGGAGGTCGTGGTGTTAAGTCTTTGTAGTGAAGAAGTTATGAGTAAGAAGAAATACCAGATTGAGAGTGTAGGTCCACAACTGATGACCATTTTGGATCGAAACTGATACGTTTGGAAATAGTCGTTTCGCTACAGAGACGAAAAATTATACGACATATCCAATCAGTATCGAAACAAAATGGTTCTTCGTTCAGAGAAAATTAAAGTACTAAAGTCAGAGGTAGGAGTCACTAAAACCCCGGGTTCTTTCGTCCTATAAAAATTAAAAGTATTGATTAACTAATCCAACCCAAGGTAAACCCGTAAAGACTTCACAACAAATTTAGAGAACGGTATAAAAAGATACTATAATAGAAAAAAGAGAAGAGATACCTAAACACACTAAGTGTGTGTGTGTGTGTGTCTGTGTGTGTGTGACATAATATTTTTTTTTGATACAAAGATACAAATAATATTTATAAAAGAGGGTCATATATTAAATAAAAAAAATAAAAGAATTACGACCTTTGTTTTTATTAGCTAAAAATACACCAGATCAATTAGTCAGAAAAAGAGGTAACAAAACTTCACAAAACAAATTCTTTAGAAAGTGAAGGAATATGTTTCTGTGAAGGGACACAGTCAGGACCCACAAGTAACCTTCCTGACTACGACTTCGACTTTGAGGTTATGAAACCGGTGGAGTACGCTTCTCAACTGAGTAAACTTTTCTGGGACTACGACCCTCCCTAACCCCCGCCCTCCTCTTCCCCTGTTGTCTCCTACTTTACCAACCTACCGTAGTGGCTGAGCTACCTGCACTCAAACTCACTTGAGGCCCTCAACCATTACCTGTCCCTCCGGACCGTACGACGTTAAGTACCCCAACGTTTCTCAGTCTGTGCTGACTCGCTGACTTGACTTGACTTAACTACACCTATAATTTAACAGAATGTTAGTAAACAACTTTTTCTGACAGGAAAGAGGTGACATATTTCATTATTGAAACAATTTTTAGTTAACAGGTATATACGTATGTTCACCATTACTCGAGAGGTAAAGTAAGGTAAACAAGTGAACAGACAGGAACATGGTCATGTTGTAACAAAATTATCGAAAAAAATTTTATCGAGAACTATAGGGTAACTCGTTCAGAAAAACGGAACAAGAAGGAGTCATCACAGAACCAATAAGAACCGAGAAACGTAAAGGTGTATATCATCGTTGAACCATGTTTCCATATATGTATGTGTATAGTATGTTCAACACTAGAAATAAACATAAAGTAAGTTAGGAATCTCTTTCAACCCCTCTTAATTGTGGAATTTAAAAACTCTGAAGTTTAGACGTTTACACTATAGAGAGAGTTCAAAAATTTCACAAAAAAACGAAAGAGAGTTATTTTACATAAAAAGACACTCTCTAGTAGAACAGAAAATACACTAAATTAAGTTCACAAACTAACCAAAAGGGTGATAACACTTATTGTATAAAAAGTTTGACGATTACATAGATCGTGGTAACATTCCGATCCAGAGACCGTATACATATTTAGAAAGATTTTAATAAAATATAGTTCCAATCATTAAGTGACACATAGAGTTAAGTCATGATATTGAAACAGTAACCGGAGACTATTAGACACCTACAACCGTCGGTCGTTGTCTTTGACTAAAACCGATTAAATACCTTTCCTCTTGTACTTTCTCTTATCTCCACTTTCTTCTCTAAATACCCAAAGACCCCTAGACAAAACTTTTGTTCACCCTTAGTTCCGTTGGGGTCTCAAGATACTTGTACTTGTGCTTCAGACTTTCGTATGAAGGAGAGACCGTTAAAAAGACATAGACAAGAATGAAAAAGACCGTAAAAAGGGAATTCACATTATGAGTGTCGTGTCTTGTAAATTAAGTTATTTGAATCTAGTGAAGGACTGAGAGGGGTACATCTCTCTACCTTTTAAACCAGAAACCCAAAAAAAAAAAACCAAGGACTTTTAATAGAAACTTGGTTACGATACGGGTTACCTTTTTTCTCTCATCGCATATTAGAGAGTTTCCTTTGTCACGAAAATCCTCTCCAATACTTACGGTCTCTCTTTTCGGTTGTTTATTTATCAGTAAGAGGAATCTCCTTCCAGTATATTCTGTCAGACCACGGATAGTCCGTCAAGAAACATTTCAAAACATCGTTTACGAAACGATCGATACCTAAATATGATTTTATCCTAAAGACCTCGGTGGAATAAGAGAGAGAGAGAGACAGATAGATATACCCGAAGAGACTACCGAGCCACCCATTCCTTAAGTTGACTTCACGTCCTCGGGGTCCAAGTTAGGGACCCACCCCTTCTGGGGGACCTCTTCCTTTACCGTTGGTGAGGTCATAAGAACGGACCTTTTGGGGCACCTATCTCCTCGGACCACCCGATGTCAGGTACCACAGTGTTTCTCAGTCTGTGCTAAATTGATTTGGTTACATAGGGTTACACACACACACGTGATATATATATATATATATATAGGGTGACATACACATACAGAGTGTATATACACACACAAGGTGACAATAGGAAATAACTAAAATTAGATAGTTTCGTAATATTAAACAAATTTTCTTTAAATGTCTCTGTATCCTAATATTTTAATCCTTCAGTTCATAACCATATTGATAAAAATCATAAAAAGGTATCTTTAAACATAATAATACACTTACTTCTCTTTAGATGGGATATCGAACTAAAAAGGTCTTCAATTTTATTCTATGTATTATAACCAAACAACAAAAAAAAAAACCGTCTCTTGACTTCAAGTCAATCCCAACTATAAATTGGAAAAAGGTAAGTGTCTCTCCGGAGGTAGAAGTTGGTTCATACAATAAGTGTTTTACTCAGTGAAGGATACGTCCACAAAGGTCTACACAATCCGAGGACCCCTAATTAATCCAAATCTCATGATAAATATATTTACATCCTGATTTATAAAATTACGGTACAATCAGATAACATGGAGTTTCTCTGAAGTCTCTATAAAATCAAGTTTGATTTCTCCCTTGAACCGGATATACAGAGACCTTAAATTAACAGGTAACCTTTCGTAGGACCCTACTTCTTACCATGAGAACTTCTGTAGAAAGAGGACATAGTTAAGAAATTCTTAGGTACTGAGAATAAGAAGAGATGAAAAAAAGATTTACAATAAAAATAAGATTTTTATTATGTAATTTTTTTAGTACATCCATCATCTCTTAATATACTTTATTTTTTACTTTCGAAATCTTCAAAAATATGACGATTTCAGTAAGAACGACACACGATAAAGGAGTGTAGACTGAATCAAATCGGAGACCTAGTTCTGTTATACACAGACAGACGAGAAGGGGACTGTTGTGACGTCCACATACTTGTGTCAATTGAACTGGGGGAATTCACCACAAAAAAAAAAAAAAAGAGAAAGAATGTCATGGTATATAAAAGTTAACAATTTACAAAATCCATACAATACCTTTAATTTACCTCTATCAGAACAAGTTCGAAGTCTCGGTTCTTTCGTCTAGTCCGGAGACTGGAACAAAGACTGGACGGACCTATGACGGGACTGATGGACAGATAAGGTCTCACGTGGACAACAATGGTCATTCGGTCCCCGTGATACCTATTCTATCCCCCACCTAGAACTTTCCCAACTCGGGGATCTCCCCCAGACCGGTTGGTTCGGTTCCCGGATGTTGTAAGATTCTGTTTTGTTTGTCGTAACATTATTTCTAATTGTATTTTGGTCTCGACGTTAAACGAACGTCTGACTACCATGTCAAACGTCGGACTCTAATATTCGTTCTTAGGGTGTTTGACGTAGTTTTGACGTCAAACAACGTCAGAGTGGGTACCTCATTCGTGTCACGGGCCCGGGAAAAAGATTGACCCTGGGTTCTAACGACAATGTACCCTGAAGGGTCGAGACTCAGACCTACAACCAGTCGGGTTAAACCACTATATACACGACAATGAGAGGAAATGACAAAGATAAAGACAAAAGAAAATTGCAAACATATAACTTTTATTCAATTTATGAAGAAGTAATTTACAACTTTAACAAATAAACAAACATTGTTCATCAAAGAAAACAATTACTTAGGAAGTTTGAACTCTACTTTCAATTTTGAAGACTGTTTTGTTCCATATATGTTCTGTAGTAATTTTCTCTTTTACTTTAGCGAATTATATGAAGGAATCATTATAAACATACTACAAACACGTTAAACTTAAATAAAGATTTTAAGTCCTGTCGTGAGTTAGTTGACTGTTGTAAGACTTAATACAAAGGTGATAGTGACTTCAAAATGTATTTTGGGGTTATGTTTACGGACAGTCTTCTGATATGTGTTTACCGTAAAAAACAAAACTCTTATCCCTAAACTATCTTTCTTTGTAGCGAAACAGTAATTTTACAATACACAAATATAACAACTTCTCAAAGATTTATTACCTTGAAATAATAAATCATGAATTATTACCTTATAAATTATAAGGTAATAAATTACAATAATTTATAATAAATTGTTACATTATAATAAATCGTAGGATTTATTATTAGTATTGGAAGGAAACCTATTTTATTCAGTTTCTTTGTAATTAAATATTTTAGTGACGTAACTTTCTAAAAACTTCACGGGCATAGTCATGTATGTAGGAGAAAAAACAAACAAACAAACAAAAAAAGAAAGAAAGTCTAAAATAAAATAAACAATAATAATAAAAAAAAATGAAATGTTATAACATAACCAAAGCGGTATGTAGTTGTACTTAGACGGTGCCCACATGTGCACAACGGTTAGGACTTGGGGGGAGGGTGGAGGGAGTGGTATGGTAGGGAGATCTAGTAGGGTCACGTGGTCGGGATTCGTAGGACATAGAACGTAGCTTGACTTTGACTGTTAAACAAAGAATATACTATAATATGTACAAAGTTACGGTAAGAGGGTTTAGTAGGGTGGGACAAGGAGAGGGTGTCTCAGGTTTCCGACAAGATATGTAGACACAGAGAAAACGACAGAGCGTATGTCCCAATATAAATGGTAGAAAGATTTAAGGTATATATACGAAATCATATGACATAACCACAAAAAGAAAGACCGAATGAAGTGAGACATATTAGCCGAGGTCAAAGTAGGTGGAGTAATCTTGACTAAGTTTACGTAAGAAAAATTATCGACTCATTATGAGGTAACACATATACATGGTGTCGAAAGTAGACGACTACCTGTAGATCCAACGAAGGTACAGGACCGATAATATTTGTCACGACGCTACTTGTAACCCCATGTGTACAGAGAAAGTCAAGACCAAAGGAGTCACACATACGGGTCGTCATGGGTCGTTTCTAGAGTAAGTTTATACTTCCTCTTTAGTTTTCGAAATGTCTGTTCGTTTTCGACTCTCTTAAGTCGTGGTGGTTTGGTCGAGAGGTTGTCTACGATTTCCTATAAGAGATCTGTCCTTTGTGTTTTTCCCACATATTTGGACTTGGGTTTTGTTATTTTATTTACTGTTACCCTAGTATGAATAGTCATTAATGGAATTTGCATTTACCCAACTTACGGGGTTGGTTTTCTGTTTCTGACCGACTTACCTATGTTTTCATTCTGGGGATATATACAACAGATGTTCCCTGGGTGGAGTTTTGTTCCCTGTGTACGTCTTACTTTCACCTCCTTTTTCTATAAGGTGCGTTTGTCTCTGGTTTTCTTTCGTCCTCATCGTTATGAGTATAGTCTATTTTATCTGAAATTTTGTTTCCGACACTTTTCTCTGTTTCTTCCTGTGATGTATTACTAGTTTCCTAGTTATGTTCTTCTTTTATATTGTTAATATTTATATATACGTGGGTTGTATCCTCGTGTCGTTATACATTCTGTTTACGATTGTTCATACTTTCCCCTTTAATTGTTACGTAGGAGAATAATTACTTATTTTAATAGTAAAGTTCCAGTGTATGTACATGAGATTAAGGGTAGGTTTCTTAATTATTATTTATAATACTGGAAAAGATTCTTTCTCCAAGAATAACTCTTCTGTATTATATTAAGATAATACCTCATTGTCTTACCTCTTTTTTTAATTCGGGTATCAACATAGTAACTCTATATAAATCATTATACAAGGAGGACGACGACGACGATTCAGTGAAGTCAGCATAGGCTGAGACACGCTGGGGTATCTGCCGTCGGGTGGTCCGAGATGGTAGGGACCCTAAGAGGTCCGTTCTTGAGACTTCAGGAGGATTGAACATATTTTGTTCTACTAGTATTATATATTAATGAGTTGGTACACAAAAATTTATTATTATACATCAAAATAAATAGATAAAAAAAATTTTTTCGATAAAGTATCGAACCGACAAGATTTTTAATCAAATAGGAACGGGGAAAATTATTCATATATCCAAATTTTTAATAAATGTTTTTTATTACAACGTTTTTTGAAGAAACTTTTTACATAAACTTATAAAGATATTGTCTTGGGAATGGACTTTAATAACCCAACTCTCATACATGAAAGTCAAAAACTGTATTTTACAGTTTAATAAGAGACTATTGTAGTACTAAAGGTCAGTGTAGTTCGTACAACAAAACTTCGTGACTGGAGTGTAAGAGAGGTTATTACTTATTGTCAGTGTCTCAAAAAACCCGTTTAACTATAAGTTTTCACTGTAGAATAAAATTAAAGGTAATAAATACCTCTAACACTAAACCCTGTTAAAATTACGGAAAAGGACCCTTATAAGAGAGGAGAAAAATAAATTTCTTACTTAATTAAATTAAAAATGACCTCATATCAACTAAGTGTTACAACACAATTAAAGTCTACATGTCGTTTCACTAGGTCAATATACATATGTATATAGGTGAGAAAAAATCTAAGAAAGGGTATATCCAGTAATGTCTTATAACTTATCTCAAGAGACACAATATGTTATCCAAACAATCAATCGATAAAATATGGTATTTTATACACATATACGGTAAGGTTCACAGAGTCAAATAGGGAGAGAGGGCAGGGAGGACCATTGGCACAAAGAAAAGATGTAGATACTGAGGTAGAGACAAAATATTTATTCAAGAGAACATATTAGAAAAATCTAAGGTGTACATTCACCATAGTGTACTATAAACAAAAAGAGACTGACTGAACTGAGTTAGATTGTAAGAGTCCCAAGTAGGTACAACGACGTACAGTAATAAAACAAGTGACTCATTATAAGGTAATTTTAAATTTATATCAACTATATGTTATAATACAATCAAAGACCACATGATACATCACTAACCCGTAAATGTATGTAATACTTCATTAATGGTGTTCAGATTATTGGTAGATAGGGATATGTTTCAATACTATTTGAAATTAGTGTGAGTCGTTCTTTTTCCTTTTCTAAGTTTAATTATCTTTCTTTTCTTTAACGTTGGGTATGGTGTCTTTATAGTTCTTACCATTCTCTAATTATAATCGTTAACATACAGTTATTTTTACCTACTGCATCTTAATTCCCTATTTAAGGATCTTCGTATTCGTTAGAGGGTTCTGACTTAGTCCTTCTTTATCTTTTATACTGGTCTTGTCAATGATAATTTCTTTAACTTAGTCATTAATTTTTTGTTTTTGTTTAGTTTTCAGGTCCTGGTCTACCTTAAGATGGTTTGTAAATTACATCTCAATTACGGATATAAAGAGTTTTTATAAAACTTCTTTACTTGTCCTTTCCTACGGAGACTTGACTAAGATACTCTCGTAGTACGGGAACTATGGTTTTGGTCTTTTTTTCGTTTTAATATCCGGGTATCGTAAGAATCTTGGTGAAAACGACACAGGTCTAAAACCTACCAACACAGAAGTGAAAGTGAACAGATTCCACGAAAACGAAAGAAGTCACTGGGTAACCAACAAGTCATCGTATAACAAATCGGAGGTGTAAACACTAAAAACGTCAAAAAAGGGAAGGAAAGGAAACGTCAACTAAAGATCAATAAATGGTAATACTTTTATATAAACTATAATAAAGTCAGAAATTTTAAATAACTTAGAAAAAAACACCAGTTCGTACACTAGATAGGATCTCTTACAAGGTACAAATAAACTTTTCACAAAAGACAACGAAAATGACCTTATACGATATTTATAGATAATTCAAGTATACCATATTGTAGTAAATTCCGGATAGTAGGGAATAACTAAAAGAGAAACCAACTAGACAGGTTTCTACATTAATCCCACAATTTCAGGTCATTACAATAACGAAATACCAGTCAAAGAGGGTAATATAACATTTATAAACGAAATAAATAAATTTACGAGGATACAACCCATGTATACGTAACTGTTAACGATATAGAAGAACAAACTTTTTAGAAAGATAGTAACATATTACAGAAAGAGACAGAGAATATTTTAAAAGGTTAAATTTTAGTTAAAACAGACTGTATTCATAACGATGAAATGCAGAGAAAAAACAAAGGTAAGGTACTTTATAGAAAGAAGTAGTGTGTAGTAAAAAGTCAGAGACACACAGAGATATAGACTTTACACAGAAAATACCGTTATATATATACCTAAAACAAAAAAATGGGTAAATCGATGAGACACAGAAAATTAACGTCTTAAATCAGGTTAATATCAATTTCATCAATGACTGTTAATAAACAAATACGGTCAAATAACAAAAGACTAACAAGACGTCAAGAAAAAACAAAGAAAGTAAAAACGAACTCTAAACTAATGGTAGAAATCGTAATACACTAATTCAATTAGACGATTAAAGTTTACGTAAAAACATTACGACGTAAAAATAAGGAGTAGGGGTACAAATTACAAAAACTTTAGTATAAATGTACAAAAACAAAACACATAAGGAATTGATAAATAACATGTATTTCTACTAAAATGATGAAAACAGAAAATTGGAAGGACGATCGAAATATTGACTGACTAGATGATGAAGATGACATACAAACGGAAATGTCCACTTTAAAAGGGAAAGTATTAAAAATATAAAGACTAATACGGGAAAGAGAAAAGACGAATTTCTTTAGGAAAATTGTAAAGAGTATTACAGTAAAGTCATTACGACTTGAGACTAGTAAAAAGAAGAAAACAGACACTTTGAGAAATAGAGAAAAAATTCAGACTTATTATAGGGACGGTCCATCCCATAATGACAAACATCTAAAAGAAAGAGATCTCTTATATCGTATAGAGAGGGAAGACCGAACGTTACAAAGGGATTTTTCAATCGACTAAAAGGATACCGTCAACAGAAAATACGTTGATCAACGAAAAGAGAACGACGGAAACACTATGTAGGAAATAGAAATTTGAAGAAAGTAAAATTAATATTACTTTAATATAAAGAACCACACCTTGAGAAACCCAACATTACAGAGACGAAAAATTGTATGACAGATCCAACCAGTATCGAAAAGTAGGTTCCTCGTTCGTAGAAAATTAAAGTACGGACTTCAGTGGTAGAGGTCACTAAAACTTCGGGGGGTTTTAGTTCAGAGAGTAACAAAGGTAACAAAGGGGTAGATAAATGGTACTTCACTACCCTGACCTACGGTACCAGAATCAAAAGACTTACAACTCGAAATTCGGTTGAAACAATGAGAGGAGAAAGTGAAAGTAGTTATCCGAGAAATCAAGAAGTGAAAGACGGTATTCCCACCACAGTAGACGTATAGACTCCAATAACTGTAAAGAGGACCGTTAGAACTAAGGTTGAACACGAAGTAGGTCGGACCGTAAAGTGTACTACATGAGACGTATATTCAATTTTTTTGTCTGTTATATGTCGGAACTGTATGAGGAAAGGATTAAACCTTGGTCAGACAACACGGGACAGACCAAGATTGACAACGAAGAACTGGACGGATGTCTAAAGAGTCCTCCGTCCCGTCCACTAGACCATAAGGGTAGAGAACTTATTAAAAGGTGTCAAACAACACTAGGTTTGTCAGTTTCCGAAACCGTCTTACTTCGTCTTTATCTACAAAAAGATCATGAGAGAACGAAAAAGATACTAGGTTACCTGTAACCGTTAAACTAGAGAAGAAGGAGACGGAAAAGATTTTGGTCGAACTTGTAGACTTTCAAGTGCCAAGTGCATGACAACTTCGGACCGAACCTCTTAAAACTCGTAATGAAATGATCTCACACTCTACTCACCTTAACACACCATCAAACTCGTAAGAAACCGTAACCGAAAGAAACCCTAACCTTACTTTTGACTGGAAAAGGTCAGGACACCGGTGACGACTCAAAAGGTTGAAACGTCCGTATAACTCACGTCGTGAAATTGTCGTAGTAGAAAACCATAAACTTTATCGAGTTGACCTTAAGGTAGTGGAGGTAATCGAAACAACCATCACTACGAAGGATTCCGGGTGAACTGAAACGTAAGGTCCTTCAGACCGAGATCAACACACCAGTGTGAAAGCACCAATAGACCCAGTAACTCTAGAAAAAACATATCAGGAAGACACGTAACAACGGTGGAGAAGAATTATGGAAAACGAAGACAATCCAGGTACGGTAAAGACAGGAAATAACAAGGGTAGAAACGTACTTTACAAGGGAACCATAGAGATTAAAAGAACTTCTCTAGAGATCAGAAAGGGTAAGATAACAAAAGGAGAGAAAGAAACGTAACTAGTGAATCCTTCCGAAAGAATAGAGGGGAACGAGAAGAAACCTTGAGACCTAAGTTTACCCATATAGAAAGGAAAAGAGGAAGCGGAAAGTGAAAAGAAGAAAAGAGTCGATATACATTCCGGAGTAGTCTGTTGGTAAAACGGAAAAACGTAAAGAAAATGAACCCCTACCATAACTAGTGACGGAGGACATGTTACAGTCCTTGGAGGCAGGTATCAAGAAATCCGTGAGGCAGATAGTCTAGATTAGGGAATTTAGATAAAGAGTGAATTTGACATATTAACATTCCCTAAGTTAAACCCAGTATGGACTTAAAAGATCAAAAAAAAAAAAATTGAAAGAAGTTAAATTAAGATTTAAACCGTTATTCCTCAAACACTAGACTCGGTGTCAGTCGAGGACCAGAATAAAAACGACTGGGAAATCTCGAAGGGGTAGAAGTCGATGTTTCTTATATTAGTCCTAAAGTCCTAACTGATAGACCACTACAGGTACACATCTCAGAAGAGAACACAACAACTTTCTCACACAAACTATACTGGTCACGTAAGAGAACCTTTTTGAGACAATCGGGAACGGAACGAAGTAAAACATGAGGTTCGGTTAAAAGGACAAAATGTTCATAGAGAACTGAAGGATAAAACGTAAGTTCAGGGGATACTACTTTTCCTGTAGAAGATCCCACAATCAAGACCTTCCAGAATATCCAGAAGTGACTTGGTAAGTTGAAGTCGTAATGACTACCCCCGTATCTGAATCAGAAATTGAAACACCTCTATAAAAAGTATGTTAAAAAAAGACAAAAACTAGAAGGTATATAATATCGAGTACCAAAAGTCAGTACAAATACGGTCCGAAAAGACGGTATTATACTAATATTTCGTAGTAAGTGATAAAGAGAATTACTATTACAAAGAAAAAATTTTACGGTTTTATCTTTTTTTTATATCGTATTATCAAGGATTATATATAATAAACCACGAACGACACATCACTCGTCAAAAGATTCTAAAACTGTGAAGACTAAATAAATTAGAAGTTTCCATAGAATATTTTATCTAAAAGGAATGAACCATGTATTTCAATAACTTCGTGTCTCTCAAAATCTTTGAATAGTCTCCAGTGAGTCGTCCATCCACCATTCTATCCTTAATTGGGAGATGTCAGACGGAGAACTTGAACAAGTCATTTGATATTGATTAATAAGTGTTTATGGTTATCCAAATGAATTCTCACTATAAAATTATAAACAAATAAAGATCGTGACGTAACATCAGACATCTTTTATTCCATCTTTAAACGAAGAAGGAAATTATACTTAACATCCTACTTCTTTCAAAATAGAATTGAACTCTTTGTTTTTCCTTTTTTTTTGGTGAGCCATAGTTCGTTCATCTTTTGTTTAACACATGAAGTCTTTAATTTTCGAGAACCACTACTTTAAGTGTCCAAGATTTCGACCTTCTAAAACCAAAACCTTCAGGAGAAATGGAAAGAGACTTTGTAGTCTTTATACACCTTAGTTCACCAAGTCAAGTCAAGTCAAGTCAAGTCAACGAGTCAACACAGGTTCAGAAACGCTGGGGTACGTAACGTCGTGCGGTCCGGAGGGACAGGTAGTGGTTTAGGGCCTCAAGTGAGTTTGAGTGCAGGTAGCTCAACCACTATGGTAGGTCGGTAGAGTAGGAGACAACAGGGGAAGAGGAGGACGGGGGTCAGAGAAGGTCGTAGTCTCAGAAAAGGTTACTCAGTCGAGAAACGTACTCCACCGGTTTCATAACCTCAAAGTCGAAGTTGTAGTCAGGAAGGTTTCTTGTGGGTCCTGACTAGAGGAAATCTTACCTGAACAACCTAGAGGAACGTCAGGTTCCCTGAGAGTCCTCAGAAGAAGTTGTGGTATCAAGTTTTCGTAGTTAAGAAGCTGTGAGTCGAAAGAAGTGTCAGGTTGAAAGTGTAGGTATGTACTGGTGACCTTTTTGGTATCGGAACTGATCTGCTTGGAAACAACCGTTTCATTACAGAGACGAAAATTTATACGATAGATCAAACCAGTATAGAAAGGAAGGTTCTTAATTCGTATAAAATTAAAGTACCGAAGTCAGTGGTAGACGTCACTAAAACCTCGGGGGGTTTTATTCCAGACTACGACAAAGGGTACTCACTACCCTGGTCTACGGTACTAGAATCAAAAGACTTACAACTCATCGAAACCTGTTTGTCTCCAGTGAGACAAAGACTATCTTTTCGTTTTATTATTTTTGAAGTAGAGTTTATTCTTTTTCTGTCACTAATTTAGATTATGTGGTATCTCTAGTAGACTTTGTTAGTGAAATAAAATCGTTCCTTCTTTTTCTCTAAGGATCTCCTTTCACTACACTTTTACAGTAAACTATCACCAAGACCCTGGTCTTGAGTCGAACGATCGAAGATTTAGTCGTATGAAGGGTGACGGAGGTCAATGAGACGACATATAGATAATATAATACTACCGGAACTTTTTTATTCAAAATTTGACGAGTAATTCATCACGGGATGGAACTATAAAATTCGTTGTACAAATACGAGTATAAACCAATATTCCTCACATATGGAAGTTTTCTCCCCCTTCTTTTAGTCGAGACTGGAACACTTCAGGAAGGAAATACCTAAACCATCTGTAAAGGTTGATTCGAAGTAGAAGATATAAATCTATGAAATTATCGTAAGTTCCAATGGTATTCTTTTATAAAGATTGCCATAAGAAAAATGGAGTAAAATAAAATGATATGATGCTTTATCTTTGTTTATTCACTTTAGATCTATTAGATTAAATTCCTATAAATATATAAATCTCTTATAAAACGGATAACATGGTCTAAATTAATCAGGAATTGAAGGTATAAAGGAAAATAAAACTACCATGGTCTCCTAACGTAAATAAGTTTGTCCTTCATTTACATAGTTTATTTTATTTTATGGATGAATTTTCATATCCCGAAGGGACCTCGGAGTCACCAATTCTTGGGTGGACGGTTGCGTCCTCTGATCTCAAGCTAGGGACTCAGTCCTTCCTTCCTTTATCGTTGGGTGAGGACATAAGAACGAACCCTTTAGGTTACCTGTCTCCTCGAACCGTCAGACGTCTCAGACGGTTGTTTTCTCAACCTGCACTAAATCGATGATTTGTCGTTGTTGAACTTTCATCTATATCTTCAACTAAAAAAAAGAGAATATCAAAATCCATTAAAATATTACTACTGGTAATATACATCACCAGGGTGAACATAGGAGATTTACTATATGTATCAACCTACGAAAGAAACTCGTCTTGAAGAGTATCTGAGCATGAACTAAAAAAAAATTGAAAAATAAAAATGAAATAAAATGAAATATTATGACATAACCAAAACGGTATGTAACTGTACTTAGGTGGTGTCCACATGTACGCTAGGGTTTGTACTTGGGGAGAGGGTGGAGGGAGGGAGGGGTGTTGTTGGGAGGCCCAGTAGGGGAACGTGGTCGGGGTTCGTACGACATAGGACGTAGTCTGTATCTGACCACTAAACTAAGAATGTACTATCATATGTACAAAGTTACGGTAAGAGGGTTTAGTAGGGTGGGAGAGGGAGAGGGAGACTCAGGTTTTCAGGTGATATGTGTAGACACAGAAAAAACGACAGAACGTACTATCAGGAACAAAGAAAAACGACCCCTGAATTGAAATCCTCTGTCATGACGGTAATTTATCAGTACAATTTTCTCGGGAAGGAGACTCCATAAGAACATTATATGAAGTCGACAAACAAAAACACACGACTCTCGGTCACCTCAATAAAATACCTTAATAGACACGGAACTTAAAAGAACTTAGTTCTTTTCTTCTTACGAGGTATCTAATCTCAATAAATTGCACCTTTGTGACATAGTAACAAGCATTACTCCTTCTTCTGTGTTCCTCGTTGGACACGTCGTTATTTCGTTTACAGAACTAGCTAGAGTGAATTCATGACTTCCGTACTGGAATATTGACGTATCAAATCATTAGTTATAAAAACTACTGAAGTAATAACTTCTTTCTTATTCACCATAAAACCATATGGGACAAAACTTCTTGTCTCCCTTCGTACATATAAAGTTCTTAAAAGAGTTATTATCAATTATTGTTATATAGAAAATGTATTTCCCATTCGAAATATACCTTTGTCTTAAAGGTAGTATTGATCGTCAATAACTTAGGAAGAGTTAACTGAGTTAAAAGTATTTGAAAATGTGAGACCAAAAAGTAAAATTATTTTCCTAATACCTTTATTTAACAGGTCCGTCGATTTTTAATAATAAATGACGGACAAAGGAACCCAACAAAAAGTAAAAGGGTTTTAGTATTGTTGAAACTCTTCTCTTAGTGTAAAATACTGAAAATAAAAAGTGAGTAAAGAAAAGGTTTCCTCAGTATTTATGACTTGAAACGGATTTGATAAGTCCCAGAAACGTTTCGGTGACGGGGAGCACCTCGAATATTATGTCGTCATCCCTACACCAGTCATTTTATTGTGTTGCGTCAAAAATGTTCATCATATCGAACTTTCGTTTAATTAAATGTACTTGTGAATCTTTTCATTCACTTTGTAAGATTTCCGAGTTAATCAATTATTTTATTCTCATATAACCAAGTCTTTTTCCTCCAATGCAGATAGAAGAAATCAGAGTTACTTTTTATGTCATAGAGTCTATCTACAATTTCTACACTAAAACTGTCCGTCTCTTCCGTTACGAGACCTTGTCCGTGAACAAAGTCTACCTTTCTCGTCACCGAGTGTCTACCCTGACACAAGAATAAATCCCTTATCAGTAGGACAATGTGTCCATACCTTTTATTCGTACTTCCTTATCCTAGTTTGACGACATAGATCTTTGTAATACAAATCCAGTCTCTCACCCTCCCGTCGACCTAGTTAAACTCTTAAGAAAATGAATTAAATCTTTAATGTTTTTTTCGTATGTAAATCGGACTTTCGACTATACTAATTTTAAGATAGAATCTCTTAATCATTTAAATGAAAAATTTTTTCTCTAATCTCCTTTTCTCTGGACAACATACAATAACCTTTTTTTTTTTGATAGTTTATTTCATTCAATCACTATGATTCTTACTATTTCTTCCTCAGTACCTACCTACAATCTTTTAAAAAAAAAAAGATTACAACCAACGTCTCACTGGTCATTGTTACGAATCCTATTGGGTTTCGTTCTAAAGGTTGGAACCGTGGTATTGACCCCGATCTCATGAACACACTGTTATGTTCATCTGTTATCTTGTGACTTATTTTATTTAACTTATTTACAAAAACTTGTAACTCATAACCTTTGACACCCTGATACCAGTGTCCCTCTTCTCTTCTGATTACTCTGGGAATACTAGTCAAACCGAAAAGGGGACTTTTGTATAAGGATTGGCACCATGTTTCACCTTCTCGAGTCCGTCTCAAGTCTCCCAGACAGACTTGACTTGACTCTCTTTATCTCAAACCCCTCCGGGTCTAACGATCTCAAATGTTTCGTCCTCCCTTAATTCCTCTTTTCTCGAGGGTCTGAGACTTATCAACATAGCAACTCAGACAACCACTTAGGGTTGGTCGGTCCATATCTTCCTTTAAGGTACGTTGACTAATTCCTTACTCATCCCTCGATATTCTACTAGTTAGAAGTCTCTAGTGGGTCCCGATCCCCTACAAAATCAAGGTTGTCCGGACTCATTCATGACAAACTTGGGACCCTATAAGGACTCTCTGACGTATTACCAGTGGGGAATCTTTATCTACAGTTGAATCTTATTTCCGATATATTTGGGAGGGACGTTTTTTTATAGTTAGGAGTGTGTTTTGGATGTTGTTCAGATTTTTCCTAGTACGACCAGACGTGTATTGACGAACAGTCTTCTTTTTAGATTATGAAAAAACTTTTTCAGTCGTCCTAAGTCATGAGTTATTGTATTACAAGTTTTACAGATTTTTGGTTTTGGTTTTGTTTATACTCTATACGTTTCTGGTTGGTCACATTGGGAATTAGAGAAATCCTTTTTTATACTATTATCTTTCCTTACATCTTTAATGTGTCTACTACTTTTATCGTCTTTCGTAAATTTTAGTAAACGATATTTGTACGACTCCTAAATTTCTGTCGGTACTTGTCTTATTATAATCTTTATCTTCTATACTTTCTCTTAATTTCCCTTGACTGTTGACTTTATATTTTATAAATTCTACTTTTAAATTATCTAAACAAATTATCAATAATTAGACTACGAAAAGATTAGAAAAATAATGACTTAAAGAAGAGGGACAGTTAGTTCCCTCGATACGGAAAAGATTGGTAGTAGCATATACAGTGGGTCAATTGGTGTCCAGTCGTAAAGTCACGAAATTTCCCTTACGTCTTTTACTTGTCAAGTAACTATTTACACACTCTACAGACACATTCGACTTTTCTTTTACAAGTCATCCGATTGTTCCGAGTCTAAAACCTTCGACCGAAGTAGAATTACCTGGGACCGGATATAGGTCCCACCATATAGTTCTATACACTCCTTAATCCTAAGTACCTTAATTTCTTCTTACAAATACAAGGACCATTACTGGTCCGTTTTTCAAAAAGTCTAGGTATCCGTGTAAAAGAAGGAATTTTATGTATTTGATAAAATAAAATAAAAAAGAAGAGAAATCTCATATGGACATATCCGTTTCTACTTACCTGTAAAGTGCCTCGAACTGAAACGCACTTATTTAACTTTGATTTAACTTTGATTTCTTGTTAACTTATAAGTCAAGTCTCTCGATAGTGATTACGGTCGGAAACAAGAGTCGTCAAAAGATCCATTTCTCTATTATATTTCAATACCTTTCCAGTGTAAGTCACTAGAATACTAAGGAAACAGGATATTATCGTATAACTACGAAATATAATTACTATAAAGGACCGGTACCGTAAGAATTTCATTATTTTGAAGTAAAAAATGTGATAAGATAGACTTCCTTTATACACTCGGAGGTTACGTTCTTTAATTTCTTTTTTACGTCCACTCTACCCTCCCTTAGTCAAGTCAAACCAGCAAGTCAGCACAGGCTGAGAAACGCTGGGGTACTTAGCGTCGTGCGGTCCGGAGGGACAAGTAGCGGTAGAGGGTCTTAAGTGAGTCTGAGTGCAGGTAGCTCAGGCACTACGGTAGGTCGGTAGAGTAGGAGCCAACAGGGGAAGAGGAGGACGGGGGTTAGGGAGGGTCGTAGTCTCAGAAAAGGTTACCCAGTTGCGAAGAGTACTCCACCGGTTTCATGACCTCAAAGTCGAAATCGTAGTAAGGAAGGTTTCTTGTGGGTCCTGACTAGAGGAAATCTTACTTACCTGACCAACCTAGAGGAACGTCAGGTTCCCTGAGAGTTCTCAGAAGAGGTTGTGGTGTGAAGTTTTCGTAGTTAAGAAGTCACGAGTCGGAAGAAGTGTCAGGTTGAGAGTGTAGGTATGTACTGGTGTCCTTTTTGGTATCGGAACTGATCTGCCTGGAATCAACCGTTTCATTACAGAGACGAAAACTCATATGACAGATCCAACCAGTATTGAATAGAAGGTTCCTCATTCGTAGAAAATTAAAGTACCGACGTTAGTGGTAGACGTCATTAAAACCTCGGGGGGTTTTATTTCAGACTGTGACAAAGGTGACAAAGGGGTAGATAAACGGTACTTCACTACACTGGTCTACGGTACTAGAAGTAAAAGACTTACAACTCGAAATTCGGTTGAACAAGTGAGAGGAGAAAGTGAAAGTAGTTCTCCGAAAACTCAAGGAGAAGTGAAAGACGGTATTCCCACCACAGTAGACGTATAGACTCCAATAACTATAAAGAGGGCCTTTAGATATAAGGTCGAACACAAAGAAGGTCAGGTCGTAAAGAGTACTACATGAGACGTATCTTCAATTTATTCGTCCCACTGTTATATGTCGGAACTGCATGAGGAAAAGGATAAACCTTGGTCAGACAACAAGGTACAGGTCAAGATTGACAACGAAGGACTGGACGTATGTCTAAAGAGTTCTCCGTCCAATCCACCAGACCATAGGGTAGAGAAAGTCTTACAAGGTTTCAAATAACACTAGGTGTGTCAGTTTCCGAAACCGTATCAGTTATTTCGTCTTTATCTACAAAAAGACCTTGAGAGAACGAAAAAGGTACTAGGTCGCCTACAACCGTTAAACTAGAGACCATGGAGACGGAAAAGATTTTGGTCCAGTAATCCACGGGTTATACGATGACCTCTAGTCACCTCTTTATTGAGGTCTTTCTTACTTCCCTACCTCGGTTTCGTTTTTGTTGTGGGTCAACACCTACACTGACCACTATCTTCGTTCTAGGCTACGACATTTCTTGTTACAACGTATCCTTGGACCTTACAGTCCAGGCACTTAGTTCCGTTTAACCTTCACCAGTTTGTTCTCTACCGTTCCCACTTACAACTGTAAGATCCTTAACCACTTGATTTTACCTGACCTTACCCACTTAAATTGAGTCTACTGGTAATATAGATGATGACGCCCGTCCTTAGGGAGTCTTCTTTACCTCATCGGTAGCACCAGTTGTTTTCTCAGGTTTTACGTCATGAACCTACGTTAGAGTTTTTGCTGTCTTACTAGAGACAAGCAGAGGTTCCGTTTGGTAAGTTATAGTGTCAATAGGTTCGGATACGGGGTTGGTCACTACGACTTCTTCGACTTCAACTTGCCAAAATACTTCTGGATGTTCTGGAAAATCTTGATTGTGGGGGTTTTCTATAGGAAAAGTAATATCCCCTGACCTTACGTTTTCATCCTTCAGTTCTTTGTTGACCTCATTGTCCGTTTAAACCGGAACCTTACGCCTTACTTCGTCCCGTTTCTGATTAGCTCAAAACGGTTCTTTTACGTGACCAGTATCGTTTGTGGGAGAAGGTTGTTGTGTTCTCTTCTGAGATGTGTACTTGTAGTGGTCTACCAGTTGTGGCTTTAGTCTAACTAATATAAGAAACGTCGGTTTCTACCTCTTCGAGATATGTCAGTTGTTTTTGTTCTGGTCCTCGACTGACGCCGAGTCTAGTACTTGAGGAATAATGGTCTAAGTCAGTTTAACTTCTTTCGTCCCTTTTGACGATCTGGTAAGTCCATACTGGATTTAGTTTAGGGAATACTAATATGTCACCTTCACTCTTTATCGAAATTCCCGNATAAGATACGTCGGTTTCTACCTCTTCGAGATATGTCAGTTGTTTTTGTTCTGGTCCTCGACTGACACCGAGTCTAGTACTTGAGGAACAATGGTCTAAGTCTGAGTTTAACTTCTTTCGTCCCTTTTGACGATCTGGTAAGTCCATACTGGATTTAGTTTAGGGTATACTAATATGTCACCTTCACTCTTTATCGAAATTCCCGGATCTAGACTATCTATCTCACGGACCACTTGATACCTTACTCCAAGCACTGTAACATGTCCTCTGACCCTAGTTCTGGTAGGGGTACCTTTTCTTTACGTTTTTTCGTTTAATCGACAGACCCCTCCGGAATGTTTATCGACACTTTTCTTCTCTTTGCTTTTCGGTTCCTCTTTTCCTTTCTATATTCATAGACTTACGTCTCAAGGTTTCTTATCGTTCTTCTCTATTCTTTCGGAAGAAGTCGCTAGCTACGTTTCTTTATCTCCTTTTGTTGTCTTTCCTTTTCTGATCTCTAGAGAAGTTCTTTTAATCTCTACGGCTCCCTTGTAAAGTACGTTCCTACCCGAACTATTTCCTGTCTTCACCAGACCTGGATTGTCTTCGTCTTCTATAATTCTTCTCTACCGTTCTTATGTACCTTCTTGACATGTTTTTCTAGAAATACTGGGTCTATTAGTACTACTACACTAGTGATTAGATCTCGGTCTGTAGAACCTTTCACTTCAGTTCACCCGGAATCTTTCGTAGTGATGCTTGTTTCGATCACCTCCACTACCTTAAGGTCAACCCGAGAAAGGTTAGGACCTTCTACTACGACACTTTCACGACGTGAGTTATACGGTCGTTTAAACCTTTTGAGTCGTCACCGGTGTCATGACCTTTTCCAGTCAAAAGTAAGGTTAGGGTTTCTTTTCGTTACGGGTTCTTACGACTTTAATGGAGTGTTAACATGAGTACCCTCCCTTATACTCGGACTTTATGAACTTCGGACCCTGAGTCACAGAGTGAGTGACGTCTTCTAAGGTGTCGCTAGGTCCCAAGAACGACTCTGGGAGTCTAGGAGGGGTTTGAAATACCAAGTCTTAGTGTGCTAAACTTTCAGTTAGTGTTTCTATTAAAACGTTATGAGATGAAATAAAAAAGACTTCTTTTTTATTATGTCTTTAGATTCAATCAAAGTTATGATTTAAACCCGTGAAAATTACATTTTGTAGGAAAGGAAATTATTGATTTTCAGTTTGATTAAAGTCAGGACACCACTTTTATAGTCTAGTGGATTGGGGTATTACAACAAGAGTCCGGTAGGTAGTACGTCAAAGGGGGTTTGAACTAACAACAACAACAACAACAAAAAAAATCAGATTTAATACCTCTATGTAGACGGACCCCACTAGTATTTCAAATCAGATATTCTGAAGTCTGCTACCCATCCTAAAATTATCGACTCTTTCATAACCCCTTTACCATATGACGTCTCTTTCTCAAATTCCGTATCCGTTCTTTCGTACTCTGGATAATTTCCGCACTATTTACTAGACTAACCTATGAGTGCTATGTTAACCTATGTCTCCTCTTTATTTGTCGTTTTCCCTTAATTTTACACAACAAAAAACACGAGAATTCTAATAGAGATAGTTAAAAGTTTTAAGTGGGGTATATAAGAATAAAATGATCACTCTTTTAATTTCCTTTTACTTCAGTATATAGATGACTCACCACTTATATCGAGACTGTACAGGAAAGATGACGCATAGTGACAGAGAATCATTCAGGTATTTCTTAGTAACCCGGGTCCATAATCAACCGGAAACTATGTCTCAATTTATAGAAGTTGAAGTAAATAAACTTATTATTTATATATTTTTAATATCGTTTATTATAAGTTCAGAAAAACTTATCTGTGACAATGTCAGTCTGAACACGAAACCTTTTAATTAGACCACCGACTTAAATCTTGACTAACCCTACATCTTTCTTTATTATAATCTTACGTGGTCCGGGTTCATTTTACATCAGTACATTCGTCTCAATAATTCTCATACCGTCGGTATCTCCATACGACGAACCGAGAGGAAAAGTCTTTTTTGGAGGATCAGTCGACGACGTTCAACATGTCAATCACTTGTCTAAGAAAGACAAATCACGAAAGTCCTAAGTGTAACCAAAACCTGGTTCCAGTACGAAAAAGGACCCGTCGATAGATGGTAACTACTGACTCGTACAGTCCCCGGGATCTCGGACCAGTGAAGACGGGTTACGTCCAGTGGACATTACTTTCAGGAACAAGGTCTCGAAGGATGACCCAATAGGTTCTGAAACAATCTAGAAATGACACCAACCTCCGAGAGACGGTTAGGAAAAGGAGAAAATGGGGGTTTAGGAACAGAATTTGTAAAAAGTCTAGACATAGTGTCAGACTTCCGGAAGGGATAGGTTAGAAAGGAAAAGGGGAAGAAATATAAAGTGTCTACAATAGGGGTTGTCTAGAGTACACGAGGATTGAGACAGAGTCTTTGTCTCTATTAATTTTACACCTTTAGTTTTCCACTCTCTAGAATCTCGGGAAACGACCTACTACTACCATTACTACTCTATTCTGACTAGAAACGTAGTGAATTCAAAAAGATCTCAGAGTCGGTCTTTATCAAATATTCACACGTCAAAGATCTTGACTGTCCCATAGGTTTCTCCACCGTAGGTTCTGTCTTTTTCAATCTTTTTTTTTCACAGTTCCCATCATTCTCCTCTTAACACGGTTCACTCTCTTCGTTCAAAATCAATCCTCCTCCCTTAGTTATGGGATTTTTGACGGTTCGACAGTTTCCTCCCAGTTGTGTCGTTTTTCAAGTACAATGGACAAAAAAACAAAGACTTTACACTGAGACTAGAAGTCATACTCACACACTCACACACACACACACACACACACACACACACATGTGCACGTGCACGCGATCAGTGAAATCAACATAGACTAGGAAACGTTGGGGTACCTGACATCTGACAGTCCGAGGAGATAGGTACCCTAAGAGATCCTTTCTTATGACCTCACCCAACGGTAAAGGAGGTAGAGTTATACTCGTATTTACCGACATTTGTTGTTCCTAGTTCTCCCAAGTGATTAGAACTTGAACCCAGATCTTGACTTGGGTTTCTTTATGGTGGAAAGGTAGTTCGTTATTCATATATTTACAAAAACTATTCCTTAACCATGTTCTTATTATTAGTGAAGAATAATTCCGTGTGTCTATAAATGAGAACCTTACTTATGACAACTAGTGTTCTCATCTTTGAGACTTCTATGTGTAAGTGTGTAAAACAAACGTAAACAGAACGCGAAGACCTATCAAATGTAAGTAAAAGGTGGACTCACTTCGTTTACCTTGATTTGTACTACAGAGGAATAAAAGATCTCACACAGAAAGTCTAGTCACAATATGTACAGTAGACGTAATACCGTCAATACATTTTGATACAATTCTTTCCCGTTCATCTTTTTATCCTGAAACTTATTACCGAAATGAACAGATTATAAATCGGGTTAATTGACACAGTAAAAGAAATCACTAAAAGTGATTTCGACCGGATATCAGAAATGATATGTTTCAGCACACGAAAAAATACATTATGTCAGTAAAATTAATTCCAGAATTGAGACAGGAAGATACAATAAACTTCGATCTGTATGAGTAATCCTTCCTTACCACAGAAAGGTTCATTTTAACCCGATATTAAAGACATGGACGACACACATAAGTCTCTTGTCAAGAGGTTGACACTGTAATTATAATGAAATAAATAGAACTTTCTTTGAACGACTGAATAGAATTCACTTTCCGGTTCTCATACGGGATGTCCCTATTATTACTTTAAAAAAAAAAAAAACGCAATTTCATAATTAGATTAATAAAGAATGACCGTGGTCTTCTTTATGCACTGACGGACGTAATAACAATCGTAGTAAGATCGAATAAGTGTATTATAATAATATAAATTTGATTAAAATTTTAGTATATCGATTTCTCAAAATATATTTCAAGAAAATAACTAGTAATTACAGTCTCACAACTATTACGACCACATAAAAAACAGATTATATTAAAAGAGTAATTAAGGTGATTCCTGTATACGGTTTTAACCTTGTATTTTATAGAATGAATAATTAGTAACTGATTCCGCAAATTACGATTGATTCGTACAAATTAATTGATTCGTTTAAATCCCGAAGGGACCATCAAGTCTGTCATTTCTTAGACGGACGTTACGTCCTCTGGACCCTAACTAGAGACCCATCCTTCTAGGGGACCTCTTCCTTTACCTGTGAGTGAGGTTATAAGAACAGACCTTTTAAGGTACTTGTCTCCTCGGACTACCCGATATCAGGTACCCCAACGTTTTCTCAGTCTGTACTGAATCGTTGATTCATTGTTGTTGACCAAACGTACTATAAGTGAAATTCTTCCCGACGTTAATATAAAAATAAATGTCGTAGTCTCGTCGTTGGAGACGAACCTGTCTGTAAGGGTAAGTCCTGTAACGACATACACTACTACACCCGATGTTATAGTAGACTCTATTACACAAGACCTCCTAGATTTCGCCTTCTTGGGATCTCTCGGTAAACCATGCCACGAAAGTAAAGGTGTAAAGGACGACTCGAGTACTCTCTAAATCAAGTTCAGAATTATTAGAAGAAAGGGAAGTCTATACAAGAAGCGAAACATATAAATACCCGAATATTTCGGTTTCAATTTTAGGGTTAGTCAATTCAAGTCAAGTTGACGACTCAACACGGGTTGAGAAACACTGAGGTACCTGACGTCGTGCAGTCCGAAGGGACAGGTAGTGGTTGAGGACCTCGAACGAGTCTGAGTACAGTTAGCTCAACCACTACGGTAGGTGGGTAGAGTAGAAAACAACAGGGGAAGAGGAGGAGGGAAGTTAGAAAGGGTCGTAGACTACTCAATCAAGAAACGTAGTCCACCGGTTTTCATGACCTCGAAATCGAAGTCGTAGTCAGGAAGGTTTCTTTTAAGTCCTGACTAAAGGAAATCCGGACTGACCAATCTGGAGGAACTTCAGGTTCCCTGAGAGTTCTCAGAGGTCGTGGTGTCAAGTTTTGGTGGCTAACAAACCACGAGTATAAAGTAATACCAGGTTGAGTGTAGGTATGCACTGATGACCTTTTTGGTATCGAAACTGATCTGCCTGGAAACAACCGTTTCATTACAGAGACGAAAAATTATACGACAGATCAAACCAATATCGAAAAGAAAGTTCCTCATTCACAGAAAATTAAAGTACTGACGTTAGTGGTCGACGTCAGTAAAACCTCGGGTTCAAAAAGTGACAAAGGTAACAAAGGTGTAGATAAACGGTACTTCACTTCCCTGGCCTACGGTACTAGAAACAAAAAAATTTACAACTCAAAATTCAGTCGAAAAAGTGAGAGGAGACAGTGAAAGTAGTTCTCCGAGAAATCAAGGAGAAGTGAAAGACGGTATTCCCACCATAGTAGACGTATATACTCCAATAACTATAAAGAGGGTCGTTAGAACTAAGGTCGGACACGAAGTAGGTCGGACCCTCAAACCTACTACATGAGACATATATTCTATTCATTTTAGGGTTATGGAGGATGATTTGTACTTCTCTAGATAAAGAAAATTTATTTTCTAACATATAAAACAATCTTTCCCGTGTTCGAGTCACTCTCAGGGTCAAATACTACTGAACCTCTCGATTCCTCGCGACCGGTCGTACTGTCCAAAGAGAAACACGGTGACGGTGTGTCAGTAAACTACGACTTCGACTTCGAGGTTATGAACCTGGTGGACTACACTTTTCGGCTGAACAATCTTTTCTGGGACTACGACCCTTTCTAACTTCCGTCCTCTTCCCTTACTGACTTCTACTCTACCAACCCAATAGACTGAGTTACCTATACTCGAACTCGTTCGAGGTCCTCTACCACTTCCTGTCCCTTCGGACCACACGACGTCAGGTACCCCAGTGTTTCTCGACCTGTGTTGACTCACTGACTTGTTGTTAGGTCAAAGAAAGTACGTTGGTTCTCCACTCCACTGTAAACTTAGATAAATAAAAACCAAACTGTATAAAAGTAAGAAAGAGACCTCGAACTTCAGACAGTGATTTTTACCGGAGACTAGTGGATACTTAATCAAGTTAGTACACTATATCATTGAAACCGACTAATTGTCCGGTGGTCTCTCTTTGACTACTTTAGTCAATCACCGACGTGGATTCTACATTTCAAGTACTGACCAACTAAAACAGAGAAACTAATCGTGATATTCCTTCAATCCCAACCTTAAATTTTATACCGTCTTTCACGTCTTCTTGATTTCTCGGAGAACTACTTTCACTTTCTCCTCTCACTTTTTCAACCGTATTTCGAGTTGTAAGTCTTTTGATTCTAGTACCGTAGACCAGGGTAGTGAAGTACCGTTTATCTACCCCTTTGTCACCTTTGTCACCGACTGATAAAAAGACCCGAGGCCACTAACGTCGGTACTTTAATTTTCTGCGAATGAGGAACCTTCTTTTCAATACTGGTTGGATCTATCGTATAATTTTTCGTCTCTGTAATCAAACGGTTGTTTCTAGGTAGATCAGTTCCGATACCAAAAAGGACACCAGTACATACCTACACTCTCAACCTGACACTTCTTCCGACTCGCGGCTTCTTAACTACGAAAACTTGACTCCACAACCTCTTCTAGGAACTCTCAGGGAACCTAACGTTCCTCTAGGTTGGTCAGGTAAGACTTCCTCTAGTCAGGACCCACAAGTAACCTTCCTGACTACAACTTCGACTTTGAGGTCATGAAACCGGTGGAGTACGCTTCTCAACTGAGTAAACTTTTGTGGGACTACGACCCTTTTTAACTCCCGTCCTCCTCTTCCCCTACTGTCCTACTCTACCAACCTACCGTAGTGCCTGAGTTACCTTTACCCAAACCCACTTGAGACCCTCAACCACTACCTGTCCCTCCGGACCATACGACGACAAGCACCCCAGCGTTTTTCAGTCTTTACCGACTCGTTGACTTGACTTGACTGACTTGTCTTACATAACCTACATCCCTTCATTTTAGTCAGTCAAGACTATCAAACGATACTGTAGAGGGGTCATTAATAGAAATCTTACTACTGGTCCCAGAGACCAATGTTTACAGTTGACTCTGGGACCCGACTTACTAGAACGTTAGTACTTTAGTAAAACCGTTTCGGTTCGGAAATTCCATATATTTACACATATATTAGTAAACTTTCTCTCGAACGTTTACAGAGATCATAAGAGTGCACCTCAGGACATCTCTAGACTCAGACGAGTCGATAAGTTTACGTCTAGATAGATTGTAAGTATGGAAAGGAAATTATACCATCGTTTAACAATAATAATTTCGTCTCGGTACATCAGATACTTGAGTTAATTTATCTGTCAAGGTGATCATCCTATATTCGGGGAGTTTAATAAAAAAATAAAAGAAGGAACAGAAAGGGAACCGAGGGTCTTAAATCAGAAAACTTGTGTAAAAAACTTTGGAGTGAGTACTATGTGTTGACGATTTTCCAGATAAAACAAAAAATAGATCCATTGTATATCTAGTCAAAATTAAAATAATCGTGTCATACAAAAGAGGGGTCACAAGACGAAACACCTCTTAGAACATGAACTCTTATATCAGAACAGATCAACTTAACTGTTCTTTCTTTGTTTGTTTGGTTTTTTGGTTTGGTTTCTTCGGTTTTTTATGATTTGCGAAAACTGGTCTCCTCTCATACGAATACAAACTCTATATTATTTTCCCATTTCTGAACTAGTCATGTATGTGATTTATATATTTTAAAAGATAAGGAATATCACTTAACTCGACTAGGACTACTATAAGACAGAGATGTCTTGAATTCAATTACAAAATACTCGTGACACACTATTCAACACACACACGAGTCAGCACAGACTGAGGAACTCTGGCACACCTGACACCGGGCGGTCCAACGAGATAGATACCTTAAAAGGAACTTTCTTATGACCTCACCCAACGGTGCAACAGAAGGAGGTGTCCTTAGAAGGGATGGGTCTCTAACCTGGACTCAGAGGACGTGACCGTCCGTTTAAGAAATGGCGACTCGATTGACCCTTCGGATATATCATTTTAATCCCTATATAGTTACCGGTGAATCCATCGATCCTGGTTACCGTATAAAAACAAATTCGATAGGTAGGACCAACTTATACGGACGTCTTAAATAATGAATTTGCAATCAAGAGGATAAGTGAAACATATTCAGATTGGTTTCTCATTAAAACTTTACTTAAGGAATCCCGTAAAATAAGATTAGACGGTTCTTGGACAAACTCTTGTAAAGATTAAAAGAAATCATACAAACTTAGATAGACTATAAGTAAAAGAAAACATAAATAATAAGTACTTTTAACAATATGATTTTCGTGTTAAAACTTACAATTTTTATCAAATATACTATTTTAATTTTTAATTTCCAATCAAATAACAAGGATCATGAATTATTCTATAAGAGTTTGCATTCATGACCAAATGACCTTTACTCGTTTTGGCCATCTTTATAGCTTATTTCTTTCATCATTGACAGATTTGGTAGGTCTGGACTCTTTGTCCGGTTTCATCAAGTTAATGTCACACAGGACTTCCCAAATTCTCTCCGTCACTTCACAAAAGAACCCTGAGTTACTTTCTTATGTCTTTGTTCTTGTCTTATTACACTTGGTTTCATTCCGAATTGTCACTCCCATCCCCTACCCCTGTGTCAAGTGATGAAAGAAGGAACAACGGATCTCTTCGGACACAACCATCATCTTTCCCTTCCAATTGTCGTAACAAAGAGTTTGATTGGAGATCTCGTGGTAACAAAGTGTATAAATATCCTTAAGGAATCATAATTTTAAGAAACAAAAATTAAGTTACTATTAGAAACCTGTTAATGACATTCTTATAAGAGTCAGTTACGAACCGGAAACACAATCTTACTGACCAAGACACAGACATAAACGTAACAAAAAATTCAGACACAATAGGTGGACGAAATTAAAACATCGGTCATTGTCTCCTCTCTCCCACATGAATTCCACATTTCCTACGTACAGATTGACTATTTATTTAGGATTATCACAGTATACTAAGAGACATTAACCTTTCAAGTATCATCAAACTTATCTCTTTTTATCTTGATCAATCATTAGACGTGTAACTATATAACTTCAGTTTTCTAGGGGGGGGAATTACACCATCGGTCAAATTAAAAGTCTACTCATTTGACTAAATCAAGCCGTATTGGTGTTATAGAAACCAGATACAATTATGATTATAATTGTATAAAATAGTACATTTGATATAAACACAAAACATACAAAATATCAATTATTTCTGGACTTTCAAGCCATCCAGATACAATAAATAACATCTAAATAAAATAAATCTATTATAAGTGTATGTCATTTGATCTTGAATAAAATACATGTTAAGTCACTCAACACTGTTTACATATGTAAACGTATTTTATGTTGGGATAATTTTATGCCTTCATAGTGTGGTCCTTTGTGGTAGGACGGAAAGGACAGTTAAGACTCTGGTAGTGAGGTGTCGTTCGGGGAAGTCTGAAAATAGTAATATCTAATCAAACCTGACAAAAACTCGAAGAATACTACCCTAATATATCGGACACGGGAACACAGTAGTAGAAGAAAACGAGTCGAATAAACAGGTGCAACAACGTAATAGTCAAGTCAAGAAAATAGAAACGATATTTTTAGTAAAAAATATCGTTTTAACTCCCTTTCCTTATCTCTAAAGAGTATATTAGGGACAGGGGTGTGTACGTGTTGGAAGAGGTAATAGTTGTACAGGGTGGTCTCACTATATAAACAATGTCAATTACTTGGATGTAATTGTGTAGTAATAATCGGCTACCAGATTCAATAACAAGTCAGAACCAAAACATTCAAAATACCCATTTACATGTTACCGTACATAGGTAGTAATCCAATAAAAGTGACGAGACTTTTAGGAGACACGAGACGGTTAAGTGGAGACGGGAGTAGGAGGATGAGGACCTTTGACGACTAGTAAAATGACAGAAATCTCAAGACGGAAAAAGTCTTACAATGAATCTTAGTATGCTATATCAGAAAAGTTTGACCGAAGAAAGTGAATCACCACGTATATATTCAAATGAGGTACAGAAAAGTACTGAACTATTGAGTGAAAAAGAATCGTGACTCATTATAAGGTAATAGACCTACATGATGTCAAATGAATAAATAAGTAGATGACTCCTTGTAGAACCAAAAAATGTTCAAAACCTTCAATATTATGTCAACACCATGTATAGACACACCCCCCAAAATACACCTGTACTCAAAAGTTGAAGATTACCATTGTGGTTTCTCTCACTAACGACCCAGTATTCCATTCTCTCATACAAATCAAAACATTCTTTAACTATTAGACAGAAGGTTTCACAAAAGGGGTGGCAGCCATCCACTCTAAAGGATAACGAGGGGTAGGAGTGGTTGTAAACCACAACAGTGTACAAGACCTATAAGCGGTAAGACTATTCACACACCACCACAGGGTAATGACAAAATTAAACGTAAAGAGACCATTGTATACTTCACCTTGTAGAAAAGTATACGAATAAACGGTAGACACACAGAAGAAACCACTCAATAGACAATTTGAGAAACCTGGCAAAGATTAATCCAGAAAACAAAAAAATAACAATTTCAAAATTGTCAAAGAAACAAAGTCTATTGCCGAGATATAGACTACACAGAAAACGTTTATAAAGGAGGGTCAGACACCGAACACAAGAGTAAAAAACCGTAACAGAAAACGGCTAATCTTCAAAATTTAAAGTTACTTCAAATCGAATAGTCAATATAGAAAGTACATAGTACGGAAACCAGAACATAGATTTTTCAATAGTGGTCTTTCTACCAGTTGGAAACCTGTTTACGTCTTCATCATTGATTCAAGAAAGTCCAAAAGAGGATATCCGGAATATAAATCCAACCGTTAGGTAAAACTCAATTGAAAATACTACCTTCATTTCATACACAGTCTTAAGTAAAAAACAGACCTACAAGTAAACAAGATCGCAGTAAACAACTTTTTTGACAGAAATGAAGTAACATAACGGAAACGAAAAACAGTTTCTAAACACATATAAATACACCCGAGAGACAAATCAACACAAGTAGATAAACAGACAAGAAAACGGACATGGAGTGACAGAACTAATAACATCGAAACATCTTTAGAATTTCAACACGTCAAAGTTAGAAGGTTGTAAAAGAAGAGGAAGTTATTAAACAACCGATGAGACACAGAAAAACGGAGAAGGATATACGACATCTTAGTAACAAACAAGATGTCTTATTGAAAGATCTCAAGTCAGAAAATAACGACTTATCATAAGGTAAAAACTTATACGGTCAAACAAATGGGTAACTAGAAATACACCTGTAAATCTTACGGAGGTTGAAAACGAACAATACTTATTTTAAATGTCGTAAGAACATACAAAGAAATAAGTCTGTACAAAACAAAGAGAAAACTTTTGGATCCTCATCTTAATAACACAGTTTACTACACGATTAAAGTATTCTCGTACGATTTGGTACCGACTTTCACTGACATGGTAAAAGTCAAAGTAATTGTTAGGTCTCAAGGTCAAAGAACTACAGGAAAGGTTCAAAACAGTGAGAGTCAGAACTTTAAATCGATTAAATCACTCAAACACACCATAAACACCAAATAAAAAATAAATAGACTACTGGTTACTTTAGTTTACGGAAATACACGAATAACTTGTAGACACACAAAATAAAAACCTTACAGAAAAGTACATCAAAAAGGTAAACCAAAACAGAAATTAATAAACTTATTATGAAAATATAAAACATGTTAATTAAGTAACCCGTCAATTCTTTGTTAATAACCTATAAATTAAAGGTTTATGAACCGTTACTAGACTCTATATCAATAACAAGAAATTATAATACTAGTCTCTTGTATCAAATATACTAAGTCTAAGAAAGTTTCATGACCAGATAGAACCTTATACAAGGAAGAGTTATAAAACCACATTACAAAATTTAAACAGTTAATAAGATTCAACCAACTATCACAATAATTTTAGATTATATAAGGACACCTAAAAAACAGAATAAAATAGTTAATGACTCTCTCCTCCAAATTTAGGAAGTTGTTATTAATACATCGATAAAGAGTGAAATCAATACAGTAAAACAAAATACATAAAACTTCGAGGTAATAATCCAGGTATACATAAATCTTAATACTATTTACCACTTAACTACTTAACTAGGAAAAAAGTAAACTTAATATAGACAAGTAAAAATATCATGAGGAATGGACCTCGAATGAAAAAGATTTTTAGGTGATGTCAAACGATTCCTAATAACAATACTTCAACATAGAAAACAATACATAGATGAAAATTCAGTAGATTCACAAATATAAATTATACACTTTTTCTAACGTATATGAATTAAGAACAAAAATATTAAATTAAATATTAACAAGTAAAAATTATTTTTATAATCATTCAAATACTAATTACATTACTAACTATGTCAACAAACATTCGGACACAACGACAAAACAGGAATATAAACACAGAAAACTAAAAATAAAAAAGTAGAAAAATATAAGACAGAGGACTCATCAAAAGTTATAATGCAATACAGATGAGATCATTGAAAAATATATAAAATTTAAGTATACTATTTTAAACGAGAAATGTCAACACATCCAAAATTTTTACTTACCTTAGTACAGACAGTGGTGTTAGTTATACATCTTGTATATATCGTGTCTTAGAATTGAGAGAAATATCTGTCGGAAAGAAGAGTGTAGGTAGGGGTCCACTCGTGTCTAAACCAGAGGTAGGGACATCAAACATAAAAAGTATTATACTTTGTTTATGTTTATATATTATATATAAACATTAGTCGGAAAACTCAGACTAAGAAAGTTAAACTTTTGACGTAGATACTCAGTATAACGACATACATAACTATCTAGTAAGAAAAAATAGTCATGAAACCGGTGGAGTACCCTTCTCAACTGAGTAACCTTTTCTGAGACTACGACCCTCCCTAACCCCCGTCCTCCTCTTCCCCTGCCGTCTCCTACTCTACCGACCTACCGTAGTGACTGAGCTACCTGTACTCAGACTCACTTGAGGTCCTCAACCACTACCTGTCCCTCCGGACCGCACGACGCTAAGTACCCCAGCGTCTCGACCTGTGCTGACTCGCTAACTTGACTTGACTTGACTACTTACATGGTCCCAAAATTGGTAAAAAACTCAATTTTATATCATCCCGATAATTGTCAAAAACCTCTAATACTTATTCGTCTGACAGCTATAAGGACATGTATAAAGACAATTATATTTAAAAATGAAGAGAAGTTACTTCTTGACACGTCATAAGTGTCATGGATACTCTCACTCACTGTCTCAAGAACGAGAGTTTTGAATAAAAATATTCTTCAACGTCTTATAAATAAAAATTAAGTTGAAGAATAATAAAATAAGTATAAATATTTACAGTTACAAACTTCACAAAATACTATAGAATAAATAAATTTTTAAGTATACGACAATACAAGACGTTTTAAATCTCCCATAATTGATAAGATAATTCCAAAACTAAGACCTAGAAACTCTTGAGGTCATTTCATAAACCTGGGGTCTCGGAGGTTTTGTACGTCTATTGTGTTTCCGTTTAAACGACTGAGATAATTGTCCATTATATATTGTAAATAGTATCATAATTTTGGTGTTCTAGATAACGGTCTCTAATCCCAAGCTCAAAGTAAAGATGTAAAATGATCGACTCACTTAAATCCCTCAAATAACATAGAGTGATTCGGAGTCAAACAAATAAACATTCTATACCTATTTTTGGTTTAGATGGTATTCCCGAAGCTCTTCTAATTCATTCGATTATGATCAGTGTGTAAAACCTATTGTGAACCGTAAGATACATACAATCAATAATAATTATAATCATATTAATATGAAAAATCTAATATAATAAACTATAAATTATTTACTAACCATATTTACGAAATATTAGTCAATCATGAAACTTCATAAACTATCTTGAACTCTTGAAATAGTAACAGGATACAAGAGAGTTTTCTCAAAATTGTAAAAGAGATTCACACGTTAAAATATAATCAAAAGACAACAACGGTATTGTTTAATTGTGTTTAAATCACCGAATCCGTTGTATTTACATAATATTAGGTATCTAGTCTTCGAGTCATTCCCAAAGTACCTCGATTTTAGTTCCACAACCGTCCGGCTGTCAGGAAAGACTACCGAGATTTCCTCTTAGATAAAGGGGCGAGTAAACCCAAAAACCGTCTTAATTCAAAAATACCAACATCTTGTTTCCTGGAGTAAAAGAACAACCGACATGTGTCTCCAGTAAAGATCGAAGATCTCCGGTGACCGTAAGGAACCGAACATCGGGGTAAAATAGGAACAAATTCCGGACGTTGTTTCCGAAGGGAGTATCGAGTCAGGCATTTCTTAGACGGACGCCACGTCCTCTGGGTCCAAGTTGGGGACCCAACCCTTCTAGGGGTCCTCTTCCTTTACCGTTGGGTGAGGTCATAGGAACGGACCTTTTAGACTACCTATCTCCTCGGACTACACGACGTCGGGTACCCTAACGTTTCTCAGTCCGTTCTGACTCGCTGATTGTGAAGTGAAGTGAAGTGAAGTTCCGAACGTCGTCACCTGACTCAAGAGTATAATGTAGAGACTGGGTGAGAAGATGACAGAACTTAAAATTCTTACGTAAACAAATCTAACCCGAGTGGGTCTATTAGGTCACATCAGAGGTGTTAAGATCTGGGAATTTAAATTGTAGTCGTTTTAGAAAGCAAGAGTAACTTCTATTGTATTGGTGTTCTAGACTCCTAATCCATGGTGAGGTCATGAGAACGGATCTTTTAGGGTACCCACCTCCTCGGACCACCTGACGTCAGGTACCCCAGTGATTCTCAACCTGTGCTGACTCGCTGAAGGGAAAGTGAAAAGTGAAGGTAGGTGACCTCTTCCTTTACCGTTGGGTGAGGTCACAAGAACGGACCTCTTAGGGTCCTTACCTCCTCGGACCACCCGACGACAGATACCCCAGCGTGTCTCAACCTGTGCTCATTTCGTTGAATCGTCCTTGAACCGTCGTCATCCGAAAAAAATTTTTTTAGGAAACGTCCTTCTCTCCATAATAAGGCCGGATGTTGTCTAAGATTTTTGAAATCCTTTAGAGACAATCAAGTCCTGAGTGTATATTCTGTACCGTGGAGTTTCTACTATCTGAAACGAAAGATTATAGGTAAAGGTGACTTTCATAATTAACTACGGTATACAGGACAATCTCCTTGATTATCAAAAGACTAGAAACAACATTGTTTCCAACCGACTCGGTAACGGTGACACATCATTCTTTACCCCTTCTTTTTTCTTGTCTATACCCTAACTTGATTGTTCCATTTTTCCTTGTTTATATATATTTCTTACGTTTTCGTAAAACAAACACAGACAAACACACACACACACACACATACACACACATACACACACACACTAGAACCGGAACCTCATATCTTACTTCGTCCCGTTTCCGATTGTCGCAAAACGGTTCTCTTGTGTGACCAGTATCGTTTGTTGGAGAAAGTTGTTGTGTTCTCTTCTAAGATGTGTACTTGTAGTGGTCTACCAGTTATGACTTTAGTCTAACTAATATAAGAAACGTCGGTTGTTACCTCTTCGAGATATGTCAGTTCTTTTTGTTCTGGTCTTCGACTGACCCATCGAGTTTAGTACTTGAGGAATAACGGCTTAAGTCTGAATGCAACTTCTTTCATCCCTTCTGGTGATCTGGTAAGTCCATACTGGATTTAGATTAGGGAATACTAATATGTCACCTTCACTCTTTATCTAAATTTTCTGATCTGGACTGTCTCACGGACTACTTGACATCTGCCTCCAAGTACTGTAACATGTCCTCTGTCCCTATTTCTGGTAGTGGTTCTTTTTCTTTGTGTTTTTTTGTTTTAACGACAGACTCCGCTGGAATGTTTATCGACACTTATCTTCTCTTCGTTTTTCGTTTCCTCTTTTCCTTTCTATATGGTAAACTTACGTCTCAAGGTCTCTTATCGTTCCTCTCTATTCTTTCGGAAGGAGTCACTAGTCACGTTTCTTTATCTCCTTTGGTTATCTTACCCTGTCTGATCTCTAGAGAAGTTCTTTTAATCTCTATGGTTCCCTTGTAAAGTACGTTACTACCTGAGTTATTTTGTCTTTACCATACCTGGATTGTCTTCGTCTTCTATAATCCTTCTCCACCGTTCTTATGTGTCTTCTTGATATGTTTTTTATAGAAGTACTGGGTCTATTAGTGCTACCATATTAGTGAGTGGATCTGTAGGACCTTACGTTTCAGTTCATCCGGAATCCTTCGTAGTGATGGTTGTTTCGATCACCTTCACTACTTTAAGGTCCAGTCGATAAAGTTTATGAATTTCTACTACAACACTTTCACAACGTGAGTTATACGGTCGTTCAAACCTTTTGAGTCGTCACCGGTGTCCTGACCTTTTCCAGTCAAAAGTAAGGTTTTTCTTTCCGTTACGGTTTCTTATAAGTTTGATGTTGTGTCAACGTGAGTAGAGTGTGCGATCATTTCATTACGAGTTTTAAGAGGTTCGGTCCGAAGTCGTTATGCACTTGGCACTTGAAGGTCTACAAGTTCGACCAAAATCTTTTCCGTCTTCTTGGTCTCTAGTTTAGCGGTTGTAGGCAACCTAGTAGTTTTTTCGTTCTCAAGGTCTTTTTATAGATGAAGACGAAATAACTAATACGATTTCTGAACTAACACACCTACTGTTATTCGACACTTTTTAAGAAGTTCTCCACCCTTATGGACTGGACGGAGAACTCTTTAGACATACGTCCAGTCATAATTGTCAATCTTAACCTGTACTTTGTTGTCTGACCAAGGTTTATCCTTTTCCTCATGTAGTTCCGACACATAACAGTGGGACGAATAAATTGAATATACGTCTCATGTAGTACTCTTTGCGATCCAACCTCCTTCGTGTGCGACCTTAGTTCTAACGGCCCTCTTTATAGTTATTGGAGTCTATACGTCTACTGTGGTGGGAATACCGTCTTTCACTTCTTCTTGATTTCTCGGAGAACTACTTTCTCTTCTTTCTCCTCTCACTTTTTCAACCGAATTTTGTGTTGTAAGTCTTTTGATTCTAGTACCGTAGACCAGGGAAGTGAAGTATCCTTTATCTACCCCTTTTGTCACTGTCTAAAATAAAAAGACCCGAGGTTTTAGTGACGTCTACCACTGACGTCGGTACTTTAATTTCCTACGAATGAGGAACTTTCCTTTCAATACTGGTTGGATTTGTCGTATAATTTTTCGTCTCTGTAACGAAACAGGTGTTTGCAGGCAGATCAATTCCGATACCAAAAAGGTCATCAGTGCATACCAACACTCTGAACCTGACACTTCTTCCGACTCGTGACTTCTTAACTGTGAAAACTTGACACCACAACCTCTTCTGAGAACTCTCAGGGAACCTGACGTTCCTCTAGGTTGGTGAGATAGGATTTCCTTTAGTCAGGAATTATAAGTAACCTGTACAACTTTGACTTCGAGGTCATGAAACCGGTGGACTACGTTTCTCGACTGAGTAAACTTTTCTGGGACTACGACCCTTTCCAACCCCCGACCTCCTCTTCCCCTACTGTCTCCTACTCTACCAACCTACCGTAGTGACTGAGTTGCTTGTACTCAAATTCATTTGTGGTCCTCAACCACTACCTGTCCCTTCGGTCCCCACGACGTCAGGTACACCAGAGTTTCTCAGCCTTATGCCGACTCGACTTGACTTAGAAAGAGAAAGATATCTACATCTATTTTGCTATGTGTGTGTGTGTGTGTGTGTGTGTGTGTGTGTGAGAAACTCAATTAGGGCAAAAGGGAACACCAAGTCGACTATTTCTTACACGGACGTTACACCCTCTGGATCCAAACTAGGGACCCAACCCTTCTAGGGGACCTCTTTCTTTTCCGACGGGTGAGGTCATATGACCGGACCTCTTAAGGTACCTGACGTATCAGGAACTCCACCGTTTCTCAGCCTGTCCTGACACGCTGAAAGTGAAATTAAAAGTGTAAGTAACTTTATGACCTTGAAAACTTTGTCCAAAAAGAGAACGAGAATTAAACAAACCCATAAAACAATCCCCAGGATTCGTGAGACCTTCTTAGTTATTGTGTGGGTAAATTTTAAGGAAAATGTTAAACTGACTGGGACCTCCAGGGACCACCGAGTCGACCATTTCTTAGACGGACGTTACGGCCTCTAGATCTAAGTTAGGGACCCAACCCTTCTAGGGGACCTCTTCCCTTTCCGATGGGTGAGGTCATAGGACCGGACCTCTTAAGGTACCTGATATATCAGGTACCTGACATATCAGGTACCGACACGTTTGTCAACCTGTGCTGACTCACTGAAACTGAGTGAAGTGAAGGTGATATGTGGCTTTTGTTTAAACGTTTAAGAACGACATACATCACACAAAGAAGAAAGAAGTTATTTATTTCGTACTTAACATCATTTTTATGAAACTTAATTGTTTTTTCGAAAACTTTTAAAATTTCGTCTGATATAATGTTCATAATTAATGGAAAAATTGACATTTAAAGATGTAATAGAAACCAGAATTAGGGTATCCGTTATTTAACACATCCATTATAGAAGTAAAACCTATATTTCAACCACTCCGAGTCACGACGGGTGGTAATTTGATATCTAAGTCCTAAATTTGGACAAACAAAGGAACGGAGATTTTACGTTACCGTGACCTTTTATCCTTCTTTAGAGCAAAAAAAGGACGAAATTTAAAGTTTACATGGAGAGATAAGTTTTTTCCGGAGTCAACAGATAAATAGATGAAACAAAATAACACTCATATATATTCCAGAATACTTCTCTTTAAAAAGATAATATTCATTTTAAATAAACGAAGTGGTAGAAGAGAAAAAAGGAACGAGATTTATCCAGTTAAGTTTTATATATGAAACCTTTTAAGGAGACTAATTGAGATAGTATCAATCTAATTAATTAAACATTAACATTAAACGAAATGTAAAATTAAATAATAATCTAACTTGTGAAATCTCTACAAATAATGAACACACATAAAAAAGAAAATACTGTATAGTCAAGTCTAGGAATAGACTTAATTAAGTAAAAAAATGTATGTATTAATTTATAAAGACGAAAACAATAAACTTAAATAATTTACCCAAAAGGAGATATGAAGAAGTTGGGACAAATTTTTATTTTCTGAAGAGGGTAAGTCCCTAAATAATACATGGCAAAAATAAAATAAGATTCAAAGAAAACTATAGTCTCGGCTGTATATTAAAATAAGTAAAAAATTTATTCACGAGTAGTTAATAAAAATATAGAGGATTAATTCTATACATCAAAAGAGGTTCATCTATAGTGTGTAAGTTACGAACCTTATAGAATTAAAATACTATATTACTGAAAAATATAAAAGACAATGACGACATTGTTTCAAACGTGAAAATAGAAGAGTCGGTGAACTTATAAAAAATAGGGATTAAAAAGTCAATTATAAAACATTTGTCAGTATGAAGGAGAATATTAACATCAAAAAGATATACAAAGTACAAGACAACAACAAAATATCTAGTCTTTATTGTTAAAACCCCAGAAAGAAAACCTACCCACGGGAGTCACTGAGTGGTATTTATCTTTATTTATTTACGATTAATACACTCATACTGTACTAAGAACGGACATTCCTTCACAAGAAATACTTTGAATGGAATATTTAAAAGTTAAGACACTTCTACTAGGAAAAGGATCGATCGAAATAACTACTATACAATAAAATCTCAGATTATAATTCGATAAAGCATGAATACTCCACTTAGAAACAACCATAAAAACTGAATGCTAAAATTATAAGTCAAGTTAAGTTAAACGATTATAAAATAAGTTTTAAAATTTTAAAATAAAACATTAAGAAGTCATTAAAGAAAATAACACCAGTCTCCAGAAACCTTCAATATTAGAGTAACTTAATCCTAGTAATAGTAGAAAAGATAAGAGATTTTCTGATCGTAAAAAGAACATAGATATAACGTGGAATTGTTCATAATAGATCAGACCTTTCGTATTCTTTAAGTGGTCATTAAGAGATAAGTGATAATTTTGACAGTAAGGACGTCTTCTAAGAAAATAGAGAAATTTTACAGAGGACACTGATTACCAGAAAAGTTCTAAAAGTTTAAAAAGAAACGAATAAACAAGAACACTTCATAAAGTGAATTTTTACTAAAAGGTAAAGTAACTCTATTAGCTGAAACAATTGTATCTGACCATGTATCATAGTATAAAGAGTTTATAAAAATATACACAATATACACGTAAAAAATGAGGATTGAAATATTTTTAGAATCTATATATTAATTTTTTACAAACGGTCTTATTAATAACATAAATTAACAGATAAACTTACGAAGATAAAAATAGATTTTGTTAAAAAGGACCATAATAGGGAACAGACCACTTTTCAGAAATTTGGAAAGAGTGTATATAATAATAGTAAAACCTACATAAGATCCATTAGACACCAACATACAAACCTAAAGTAAAGCTAATATTTTGATATATCGGTTCATGAAATTTTAAAGACTACATATAAATAAATAAATTATAGAAGTCAAGGTTTATAAATACCAACAATAAAATTACAAAATAAGGAAACACTAGTCTTATACATATAATCTCACATAGAACCTAAAAAATAAGACAAATATCTCAAAGAGTATAATAATGTATATGAGGAGTTTGGATACAAAATTTTCCAACACATAATAACGTAGTATACCAAAAAACTTTAAAAAAGGTATTTAAATGTTAAGTTTAGGATACTTCGAAAATAATTGCATCAATTACGGAACCATTTCAATGAGAACGTCGATTTAGACGTACGGATAGAGAAATAAAAGAATTACATTTGAAGATTTTGATTATTAGAACCTATTTTGACCGTAATTGTAAATTAAATTTATTTCCTTTTTTCTGACTACTCCAAAAACGGGCTTATACAGAATAAATTAAATAAGGATATATTACAACATCAATTTTGACACACATGAACCTTAAAAAGCTTCTAAAGAACCACCGAATTACGTTGTCTACATACGATATATCACTTCTCTTAAAAAGAAAACAAGAAACGACACAAGACCAATGACCTCCTTACGGATCGTACATCATCTGTGGATTACATAAGTCACTGAAAATTTTTCACAAGTCACCGAATAACTTTATTTTTCATAATTACATTATAGAGAGACATCTTACGATTCAAGTTATATGATATCGATAATTGAGTTGAAATAATTAAGATAAGAAGTTTAAGACAGGATTAAAGACGTAAAAGTTAACTGTCATTTTAACCATCACGATAGGTCTCAATGTAAGACAAGTCAAAAAGAGTATGAAGACTATAAGAAACGTGGTATATAAAACTACTATGGAGGAAATCACACAATTCCTAATACTTATAAAATAAAAAGATACGTATGAGTAAAAATTTATATATTTCACTAACTTGAAACATTTTTAAATAGACCGTTGATTATTATATCGGTGATGTGGAAAAATGTAAACCTAAACGGAATACACAAACGGAAACAGGTAAAAATATAGTAGTTAGAGTAGGTGGAAGTATGTCGTGTAGAGATTGAGTCGACGATATAATAGAAGTGAAAGAGTAGAGAATGTATAATAGTCTACTTCACTAGTAAAGTATTTACACACCTCTTTGTCTACTCACTACCGCAGTCGAAGCTCATTAGTGGTCCTGGAAGGAACTTCCTGACAGTCAATACATACCAGGAATCCATAAGGCACTTCTGAACTGAAGTCAATATGGGTTGAACACGAGTCAAGACGGGAACTGTCAACGTGATAACGGCACGTAGGGAACGTCCTACACCATTTCGTGTAATAAACTCTTCATAACTCAATACAGAAATTCTACCATCGTATACAAAAATAACTCTTATAGAGGTTGTTTTCTGAAGGAATTAAATGACCACTGAATTAAATTCGTAGACTACGAAAGATATGTCGGACGACAAGCCATATTAATTATAAGTACTATCCTGAGTGTAGAAAGGACTAGAAACATAATCTAAAGGATAGGAATAGAAGTCAACAGTTACTTTTCTATGTCACAAAAAGTGTTCCAGATTATTTCATGGACACATAAGATACTACATGAGTAAGGTAACAGAGGTATACCTATTTTACTTTTCCGAAGTCACGTAAGTCGAGTAATAAACCCGGTAACTTGTTGTTGTTGTTGTTGTTGTCGTTTTCTTACCGTAACTAGAGGTAAGTAAACACGTTTATCAACTCTTATACCATCCGTATCATTTTACTGAATCAGTAATGTAAACCAAAGTCACAAATAGACAGTTCAGCGAGAGTTGATTCCTAACGAAAAGAGGGGTCCTCTATAAACCGTTGTAGACTTCTGTAAAATTGTCAAATCCAATATCGTTACCACCATCAAATTTTTTATATAACTCCCATTTCCGGTCCCACGACCATTTGCAGAATATCAAGTGTCATGTCGTTTCTTAATAGGTTAGGGTTTACAATCATCACGGTTCCTTCTCTTAGGGACCAGAGAGTCTATTTTGTTTTCCGTAAAAACTTTCTCATCTTACTCATACCTTGTACACACAACACACCACACTATTTTTATATTAGTAAGTATTACCTTAATAATACTACTTAAACAGAAAAGGATTGATAACTTTTTAAAAATTTCTCTTTCTACTTATGTCACTCTTCCTTGGATGAGGAGAAAATAAATATGCACAGAACGGATGAAGTATTCACCTTTTCGTTCACTCTCTGACCCTTTGACCTTCACGAAACATTCTTCATTTTATCAAGTATTTACATCCTATCTTAACGTCTATTTCTGGTAAATAATCCGTGAATGTGAGATAGTATGGTGACTCTTATTGTAGACTTATTATAAGGTGAGAGAAGAACAACTTCCTGACTTTAAGTATTTGAACACTACTTGTGGAAATCTTCACCTCTATGAACTAAACTTTGTTGTAAATTCCATAAACACATTATCGACACATACTGTTCCTTCCGACATCCATGACCTGGCACAAAGAGAGTAGAAGAAAGGTCATCTCGTTTAGGTGAGAGTAGAGAATCTTTGAATGACTTTAAGACACATCTTACACGAATTTTGTCTCCTAAACTGACAATTCCTCTGGTCAACCTTTTTTTGTAAACAACTAGATCAGGTTCAAGAAGATACTTTTAATTCTTATAACTTTAAATCTTCTACACTGAATGAGTTCTAACACATCAATATTTCGTTAACTTGCCACTCACTTTAAATCCAGAAGACTGAGTAAGTTCACACAAAAAAAATCGTATAACGTAATTAGAAATACAGAGAATTTCACACTACTAGACTCTCTTTAAACCAGACACAAAATGAACTCCCAAGTAATCAAAGACACCTCATTGACATACCTTTGAATAAACACGGGAAAAAGGGAACATTTAACGATAGAGGTTTAATTGTTCTTTCTACTTGTTATGTAAAAAGATGACTTTTTTACCGTTACCGTCTAATTAAATTTAAGTATACCACAGTGTAAATAATATAGTTCTTGCTGTACTAATCGGGTAGTAATTCTGAGACTCTAGACAAAAGAGAGTAACTTAGGTTTAGTAAAAGAGTCACGAAATTATTATCTTATCTCCTATAATATAACTCAAGTATACCAAAAGATTTTCTTCTATTAACATTTTATGATACTAACAATTACACATATCCTTGATTAAAATAAGGATAGTAGTAACTTAATTTTATAGGGGTTAATCCCCACACAGACATACAATAATTATGAGACCAAGAAACAAAAAGAATTGTAGTACTTTCCTACATTTTAATTCTTGTACATAAATCATATGACATAACCACAAAAAGAAAGACCGAATGAAGTGAGACATATTAGCCGAGGTCAAAGTAGGTAGAGTAGTCTTGACTAAGTTTACTTAAGAAAAATTGCCGACTCATTATGAGGTAACACATATACATGGTGTCGAAAGAATAGGTAAGTAGACGACTACCTGTAGATCCAACAAAGGTACAGGACCGATAATATTTGTCACGACGCTACTTGTAACCCCATGTACACAGAGAAAGTTAAGACCAAAGGAGCCACACATACGGGTCGTCACCCTAACGACCCAGTATTCCATCAAGATAAACGTTAAAAAATTCCTTAGAGGTGTGACAAGAGGTATCACCGACATGATCAAACGTAAGGGTGGTTGTCACATCCTCCCAAGGGAAAAGAGGTGTGGGAGAGGTCGTAAATAACGAACGTCTAAAAACCTAGCGTCGGTAAGACTGATCACACTTCACCATGGAGTAACACCAAAACTAAACATAAAGAAATTATTACTCACTACAACTCGTAGAAAGGTACACAAACAATCGGTAGGCATACAGAAGAAACCTCTTTACAGATAAGTCAAGAAACCGGGTAAAAAACTAACCCAGCAAATAAAAAGACCTTAACTCGACGTATTCAACAAACATATAAAAACTCTAATCAACAAACAGTCAACGAAGTAAACGATAATAAAAGAGGGTAAGTCTTCCGACAGAAAAGTGGAACGAATATAAAAGGAAACAACACGTCTTACCTTAAATCTTTCTACCGTTACTGCTGGGACATACGTTCTGATAAAGGTCTTAAGACCCTCCACCTAGTATCTCCTAGGACGACACTAAATACAGACTCTCACAAAACGGATACAAGAGGAGATCCTCAAAATATCAAAGACTAGAATGTAAATCTNTTAAATTATCATGTTTAATTACATAATTACACAATTCTCAAGAATGTTAATCTCGGTAAGACAGGTAGTTTTTAGATAACGGTTTGACTCTTCTTCGTCTATTGAGGTCTTTACATTAAAAAAAAAGTACCTGAAAGAAATCTTCAGTACGGAAGAAGTCGTTAGGTACGTTTCTTTAGCTCCTTTTGTTGTCTTACCCTTTCTGATCTCTAGAGAAGTTCTTTTAATCTCTATGGTTCCCTTGTAAAGTACGTTTCTACCCGAGCTATTTCCTGTCTTTACCATACCTGGATTGTCTTCGTCTTCTATAATTCTTCTCCACCGTTCTTATGTGTCTTCTTGCCATGTTTTTTCTAGAAGTGCTTGGTCTATTAGTGCTACTACACTAGTGAGTAGATCTCGGTCTGTAGGACCTTACGCTTCAGTTCACCCGGAATCTTTCGTAGTGATACTTGTTTCGATCACCTTCACTACCTTAAGGTCAACTCGATAAAGTTTAGGACTTTCTACTACGACACTTTCACGACGTGAGTCATACGGTTGTTTAAACCTTTTGAGTCGTCACCGGTGTCCTGACCTTTTACAATCAAAAGTAAGGTTAGGGTTTCTTTCCGTTACGGTTTCTTACGAGTTTGATGGGGTGTTAACGTGAGTAGAGTGTACGACCATTTCATTACGAGTTTTAAGAGGTTCAGTCCGAAGTCGTCATACACTTGGCACTTGAGGGACTACAAGTTCGACCAAAATCTTTTCCGTCTCCTTGGTCTCTAGTTTAACGGTTGTACACGACCTAGTACCTTTTTCGTTCTCTCAAGGTCTTTTTGTAGATAAAGACGAAATAACTGATACGGTTTCGGAAACTGACACACCTAGTGTTATTTGACACCTTTTAAGAAGTCCTCTACTCTTATGGTCTGGTGGACTGGACGGAGAATTCTTTAGACATACGTCCAGTCCTTCGTTGTCAATCTTGATCTGTACCTTGTTGTCTGACCAAGGTTTATCCTTTCCCACATACAGTTCCGACGTATAACAGTGGGACGAATAAATCGAAGACACGTCTCATGGAGTACTCTTCGAGACCTGACCTTCTTTGTGTTCGACCTTAGTTCTAACGGTCCTCTTTATAGTTAGTGGAGTCTATACGTCTACTGTGGTGGGAATACCGTCTTTCACTTCTCCTCAATTTTTCGGAGAACCACTTTCACTTTCTCCTCTCACTTTTTCAACCGAAGTTCGAGTCGTAAGTCTTCTGCTTCTAGTACCGTAGGCCAGGGTAGTGAAGTACCCTTTATCTACCCCTTTGTCACCTTTGTCACAGTTTGAAAAAAACCCCCCCGAGGTTTTAGTGGCGTCTATCACTAACGTCGGTACTTTAATTTTCTGCAAATGAGGAACCTTCTTTTCGATACTGGTTATCCGGCGTATAAGTTTTCGTCTCTGTAATGAAACGGTTGATTCCAGGTAGATCAGTTCCGATACCAAAAAGGACACCAGTACATACCTACACTCTCAACCTGAGACTTCTTTCGACTCACGACTTCTTAACTACGAAAACTTCACACCACAACCTCTTCTGAGAACTCTCAGGAAACCTGACGTTCCTCTAGGTTGGTCAGGTAAGACTTCCTCTAGTTGGGACCCTAAAGAAACCTCCCTTACTACGACTTCGACTTTGAGGTCATGAAACCCGTGGAGTACGCTTCTCAACTGACTAACCTTTTCTGAGACTACGACCCTCCCTAACCCCCGTCATCCTCTTTCCCTGCTGGCTCCTACTCTACCGACCCACCGTAGTGCCTGAGCCATCTGTACTCAGACTCACTTGAGGTCCTCTACCACTACTTGTCCCTCCGGACCGCACGACGCTAAGTACCCCAGTGTTTCTCAGCCTGTGCTGACTCACTGACTTCACTTGACTTGACTTTTGATGGTACAGAAGAGTTAAACATTACTTACACCCTAATATCTTGTCAAAGAGGTAACTACTTTTTACAAACTGTACCTACTAGGTGTTCTTCAGAAGGACAGAATGGTACTGCAGATACTATGAAATTACTGTCCTCTACTCCTACCACAACCCCCCAGTCACAGTGTTATAGTAGAGACGAGATCCCCTCTTTCGGGAGGGAACAGAACGAGTTTGTCCCTTCACTAACTTTGAGACTTAGTCGTAGTGGTTGTGTAGCAGAAACAGTAGTAGTAGTAGTGTTGTACTGTGGCTCACACGCAAGTGACACATGGTCACGGAACGTATGTAATGGAATAAATTGAAAGTGTATCGACCACACTTAGAGACCACCGGTAAAGAAGTATGAACGACATATCTGTCTAAGTGACTCCGAGTGTCATCAATCCATTAAATCGAGTTCACATATGAAGACCATTGACAGTCTGACACTAAACATGGGTCCAGTGAGAATAAAAGATAAGATTAAAAAAAAAAGATGTTGACGTAGGGTGTTAATTGACTTTCGATGATGTTTCTACCCGACGTCAGAGACGTTTTATCTATTACAAAACGATAACTATATCTATTACTATAACTATTGTAGGTACTTATTGTTTGTGAATACCTTTGATCTCATCCTTCAAGTCTCTGTATTTTAAAGACCTTTAAGTTTTCCATTCTTCTATTTACCTACATAAACTCTTTCCGTCTTGATTTATTTGTATCCTTACTTGATCACTGCCATAATATGTTTTCATTTCTGTCGTGACTGGACTCCAAAGTTCGTTTATCAACTCACCCGCATTAAAAATATTCACTTTATACAGGGACTCCAAACTGGGTGTAAACATTTAGAAAATCCTTCAACATTGTCACATAGTGACTACCGACTTTCTGGTTGGTTTTCTAAGTGAGTTGACGACAACTAAGACCGTACAAACACAGATACACACAATCAACGAGTCAGTACAGGTTGAGAAACACTGGGATACCTGACATCGGACGGTCCGAGGAGAAAGGTACCTTAAGAGGTCCGTTCTTATGACCTCACCCAACGGTAAGGGAAGAGGTCCCATAGAAGGACTGGGACCCCAACTTCGACCCAGAAGATGTAACATCCACCTAAGAAATGACAAACTCGGTGGTCCCTTAGGACCGTATCGATTAGACTTCACACTCCGAAAATCAATGTGACTCTTCATGTTTCTGTTATCTTTTTCGACCGTCCGAGTACACGTAAAAAAAAAGACTTAATAACCCCGAAAAGATATATCCTGTATTTCATGTACGTCGTCGGTCTAACACTCCATAACTCGGTACTCCACAGTATCATATAAAGAGTACCATAACGACCCTTTACGGTCATCTACCTTCGACGGTACCAGAATTTACTTTTCAACTTCAATATAAGTGAGATCAGCGGAGATGTGATTTTAGATATTCCAGTTTAAATCTTGCCTGTAAATTTAAAATACACCATTTCGATTAAGGTTCTATAAATCTTTCAATAAATAAACCTAATGATTTTTACTAAAGGTTTAAATCACGTACGACGAGGTACTCACAAAGGGATATACTGGACATGTTTTGTGTAATAACCTAAATTAATGTAAAATTTTAGATGGAAGGATAAAACGACTGACAGTGAGAGGTAGACATAACCGTGACATTATGACTTCTTGTTTTTGATTATTAAAATCAGGAAACATAGAATTCTTTTGATACATAATCTGATAATAATTATAACCGAAGGGACCACTGAGTCGACCATTTCTTAGACGGACGTTACGTCCTTTGGGGCGAAACTAAGGACCCAACCCTTCTAGACGACCTCTTACCTATTCGATGGGTGAGGTCATAAGAACCTGAAGAGACCACCGAGTCGACCACTTCTTAGATACACGTTCCGTCCTCTGGACCCAAACTAGGGACTCAACCCTTCTAGGGGACTCTTCCCTTTCCGATGGGTGAGGTCATAAGACCGGACCTCTTGAGGTACCTGACATATCAGGTACCCCAAGAGTTTCTAAGCCTGTGCTGACTCACTGAAAGTGAAAGTAATAATTATAATACGAATTTTGTCCACGAAATATTAGAGTTGAGTGAAAAAAGAACAAAGAAACAACTTTATAACAACTGAAAATAACTGACTTATACAATCAAAGTCCACACGATGTATTACTAAACTGTATACTGAAAGGGTATGTTTCAACAATGTTATAATAATCGGTATAAAGGTTACGATATATACTGTAAGACACCAAACGAATGACATAACGACCTCCCAACTGGAGAATTAGGCGAAGTCGATAAAACGGAATAGAGTGGGACAGGGAAGACCGTTTGTGAACAAAGAGACATAGAGACTCGGAGGAAGGTAAAATGACACAAAACAAAAAATCTAAAGTGTATATTTACTCTAGTACGTCATGAACAGAAAGAGACAGACTAGATAAAGTGAATCGTATTATGGGAGATCTAAGTTAGTACAACAGGGTCTCCTGTTTTAGAGTAATAAAAATACCGACTCATTATAAAGGAGTACGTTTATATGGCGTAGAAGAAATAGGTAAGTGGATACAACCTGTGAATTCAACGAAGGTACAGACCGATAACATTTATTACGACGTCACTTGTAACCTCACGTACATAGAAAACTTAATCACAATCACATAAGAAACTCATTTATAACGAAAACAAAAAGTAAGTTATCCAGACGTAATTAACAGATATTAGATCATATTTTCAAACACAACCTTGAGAACAAAAAAATTTAAAAAAAAGGAAAAATAACCTCCTATTAACGAAATATTGTAACACAACCGGAGACGGTGGACACCGACTAAGCACAACTCTATGAGTACAAAAATTAGATTAACATTTCTTTTTCGAGTTCCAATTAACATAGAGACTAACCTTACTTCTTATACTCTTATTACCGACACAATGTAGACAACTTGAAATGTTAAATGATCGACGAGAGTGTTTGACAATTTAAGGTAAGAAAGTTGTGAAAAGTTTCAAATTACACATGTCTTTAATGAATCCCTAAAACAATTTTACAGTCAAGACTAAGTCGTTCAGACTCGAACTCAAAGATCTAAAGAATTTTCCAGGAACCACTATGGTCACAACACCAAGTGAAGGTCGTCACTCCGTCGAACTGGTATAAAAGGAAGCAACCACCACTCCATTAACTCCGACCTGTCAACTTACTTACTGAGTGTCAGTGTACTACCAAACCAGTTCGGTTCTCATCAAGTACTCTTTGAACTAAGTCTGACCATGGTCAAGGTGGAGTGCATTACTGTGACTTTAGTAAAAATGTCTTTCTGGGAGATTTTTTCTTAATCCTCTCTTACATTATGTTTGAATAATTCTTTGTACATTTTACCCTCTCGAAGAAGAGTTTCAGAAGTCCTATGACAGATGTTTTGAAGTAATAACAGTTTTTACGTTAATTAAACACTTACTAGTAAAAACTATCGATGTGTAAAATTTATTTTGTAAAATCTTCTTCTTATCACTTTAACAAAAGAAGAATTTTTTGTCTTTATCTCTTAAATAGGAATTTTGATAACTTTGGGTAATTAATCACATTCTGGAATGTCCTTATAAATGAAGAGGCTATATTACAAGGTTTCCCTTGTAAGACCAAGAATACCATGGTTGGGACATAGGTTGTAAATCGTTCTAGAATTTTCTCTATAAAATCACAGTCATACGTCTACCTTTTTGTTTTCGGGACCCTACTATTCACTGAACGTGTCATATAGTTTATTTACTGATGTCTTACCCTTGGTTTTGTGTCGAAAAAAAAAAAGAGATGTAAGAAGAGGAATCAACGGTCCCTTACTACCCGTTTGAGTCAAAGATGACTATCAGTTATTACTTCATTTAGAGTCTCGAGAGACTTCTAATTACCTAAAGGGTTTCATTGAACACCCATCAATTCTAAGTTGAGTTATTTTCGACCTTGGTAAAGAGGATCGACTCAAGTCGGTGTAGATAATCAACAACTTCGAATTTTTGTTGAGAGACCTACCGTGACTAATAAATCGTCGAACTAAGAGTACCAGAAAGGATCGTATTTTATCAATTAAAAGAACGTAAGGATTACCTTTCATTAGATTTTAATAAAAATAACTCATGGATGATACGTGTCATTATAGACATATAACATACCTACGGAAGGTACACTTTTAACGGTATTCGATTCTCTTTTATGTACGTTATATCGGTTTAGTAACCCAAACGGTCTCACATATAATTGTTTGACCAATATGTTAAGAGTCTAGAGGGAGATTAAGTTTATATAGACAACCTCAGTCTTATTCTGTAAATCATCCACAATCCTTTTTAGGAAATTTCTCTTCAGTTAACGTTATTAATAAAAATACAATTAGAAACTAGTCAACACCACACGGAAGATTTTGGTTATTTAGATTAATAATTCATAAACTCTTACTTCTATTATGTATCCCTTCAATTTATAATCATTTTTATAAGTTAATAATCAACTAATGTCCATCGCCGGAACCCGAAGGGTCCACCGTGTCACTATTTCTTGGGCGGACGGTCACGTCCTCTGTGTCCTCGGGCCATAAGCTAGGGGCCCAACCCTTCTAGGGGTTCGCCATCGTTGAGTGAGGTCATAAGAATGGACCTTTTAAGGTACCTGACTCCTCGGACTGCCCGATATCAGGTCCCTCAATCTGTATTGATTCGCTGACTTGTCTCCCTGTCACCGTAATGAAATAAAAGGATACTCTTTTATAGGGACTTTCTCACATATTTAAGGGTTACACGAAAGATTTAGTTATAAAATTTTGAATTTCAATGGTTGAAACCCTTAATATTTAACAAAACTTATCACAGACTCCGTTTCATTCACAAGTCCCTTACTGATGACAAACATAACTACGTGATTTGGAGGTGTCACAGATATACTCAATCCTGGATGAAATGACGGGGATTGGGACCGGAATAAGTTGTGTCTTCCGATAGTCCCGTATCTATACGGCTCATTGGACGAGTTCTATGATCTCGATTTCTCGATCCTTCACCACTTTGACCACACTCTCACGTCTTTCAAATAGAGATCTCTGACATAAAAGAAATAAAAAGAATTTGTAAATAAATAAACCGACGTAACGCAGAATCAACGTCGTGTACCCTAGAAACAACTCAGTACGCTCTAGTAAGACCACGTGCCTGAGAGGTTAACACCGAACAACCGGGTCATCAACACCGAAGCCCGAATTGACACAGTACCGTACCCCCTAGAATCAAGGGGTTGGTCCCTAATTTGGTCATAGGGAACGCAACGTTCCTCCTCCTAAGAATTAGTGACCTGGTGATTCCTTCAGGGACATAAAAGAATTAACGATAGAAGACGTTCGTAAATTTATTTTATTGCTATTAATATTAATAATTACAGTTATTATTGTTTGAAATAGAGTCTGAAAACACAAGAAAGACTCGGAACTAATAAACTGATATAGGAGTCCCACACGAGAGTCGAGGTCATAAATATTTTAGAGAACGTTGGTCTTTATGACACCTCTTGTAATACATTTGTAAGAAATAGTTGGAGCACACAATTAATCTTTTATGAAATAAACGGTGTTGTTCATTTCGTCTCTGGATAGTAATATTCTTTTGTCTGTACCACTTCAACTACACGAATTATGAATCTTTTTTATGACCTAAGACGTTGATCATACATACTTTGTGACTGTAGTTTTGGTCTGATTTAAAACTTAACAAAAGACTACTTAATGGGTTTGACAATCTTCATTTAGTGTCGTTTTTGACGAACACTAAAGTGAAGTATACCTCAGACTTGAAGAACGATATTTTTATTCTTTCAGAAAACTGGGTACTGAAAAATACGAAGTGAACGAACTTGACGTGAAAATAAAAGAGTGTTTAATTTTTGGTATAGAAAGTCGTTTCTCGGGTAATTTCCTTGTTTAGAAGGAACTTTTACAAGACTTTGTCCGAAGTAAAAGTAGGAACACATTAAAATAAAGGTTTGACTCTCGGTTGACCTCGTACAGTCTTTGTCGACTACTCATCTACTTCATTACTGAAGAATGTATTGTTCTAATCAAAAGAGTAAACCTTATTATTTCCCTACTTCTTATACTCCACCAATTAAAGTGACAGTCTGATGACAATGAGTACGTACCCTTAGAAAGACCTTTTGTCGAACGAAAGTTTACAAGTCTATAATCTTTCTGTCCTCATAGTCGGTACCGGTGGGCATCATTTATTGTTTGTTTAAGTCTCTTTCGATGGATCTGATTGTTTATCCCGAATTTCGGCTCCTCCTTTCTGTATTGGACAAATATGTTTTTTTAGTATTCGATTTTACACTCTTTATTTTACCACGAATTCAAAATTTAACAACTCTGTTTACGTCACTTCTAACTTCCTTTAATAGAACCATTGAGTCCAGGGTTTGGGACATTCATTTCTTTTATATACCCTTATCTGGACACAAAAAATTATATGACTCCCTAAATTCATCAGTGAAAGTGGTTTAGTTTAACGAAATTAGGATTAAGATTTGTGTACCTACAATTTCCGTTTACCGTGTTTCATCTTAGGACAAAAAATAAACAAAATCTTTTTTTTAATTAGACGCACCACATTTGTCGACGGTCTTGTGTGTGTGTGTGTGTGTGTGTGTGTGTGTGTGTGTGTGTGTTAGCACAAATTAGGCTTACAATAACCACGATACGACAATAAGGACTTTCATTTTTACTGGGTTTTATACTTCATTCCAATTTTTATATGTTTTCCGAGTAGTGCGTATCTACAGGTTACATGAATTTTCCTACCTTGTTTGTTTTCGGGTCTTGCCATGTTTCAACACTTACCTTGTCTTCGTCGTTACCGTATGCGCCTATTATTACGAAAAGTTTGATTTACAAAATCTGGTGTTGAGGACAGACCGACAATCGTGTTACAGACAGAACAAGTGTATAAACAAAAAGGAAATATAAGTCTCTAAGATAAAACTCTTCAATACGTAACTGAGATCTCAAAAGGATGGAGTGGTGAGAGACTTCGTTTACGATCCAAATAGAACACATAGACATGTACAAAGAAGGACGGGACAAAACCTACACGGAATATCGTGATGCAACGGACATATGGGGTACTTAATTCCGAAACTCCCATGTGGAGGAAGACGTCCCGACAAATATTTATAAAGGATTCGTATCCCTCTCTGATTCTAAATACGGTCGACGATTGTAAACGTCCACGTCTCTTCTTAATATACATACTTATAAATTTCAACATATAGATTAATCGTTTAATAATTTATTCTGTCTAAAATGCAAGTATGAAACTGATTATACAAAAGTGTTTTTGGATTTTACCGTCTAAATTTAAATATTAATAATTTACGGATTCTTAAGATAAGATCTTCTACCGTCATGATCCTTTTGAACGGGAGTTGGAGTAGGAGAGTAATGTTAAAAACTTGTCGAGAGAAGTGGAACCTAAGGAGGACAGAAAAGTCCTTAGAACGTTTGTGTGTACACTTCGTAGCGTCGAATAGACAGGTTTGATAGACGATGTGAGGTTTCTCCATTAACACCGATCAATAGGCCTAACTGATATAGTTTGTCTGTTAACATAAATATCAAGAAAAAAGGTCTTAAAATCTTTAAATCTCCACTCGTTGTGAATCTTTACGACGGAATTGGTTCTAACAAAGAAAGTGGAATGAAAAGGAGTATGGAGACATTAGACTAAAAATTTTGTTGGGACACACTATCGAACCGTCTATATAGTAAAGAGACCTTCCTCTTTACTCAAGTCCCTACAGTACACTCAACGGATTTTAGTGTCAATCGTAACATTTCGGTCGGAGTTTAACCTGGTAAAACTAACGTTTAGGAACGTGAATTTTTCTTTTATTTAATCAATTCACAACCGAATACAATTCCTTGGTTTGTAAGTCTTTAGAATTGTTAAGAAAAAAACAAACAAACAAACAAACAAAAAATTAAAAATAAAAATGAAACAAAATGAAATGTTATGACATAACCAAAACGGTATGTAACTGTACTTAGGCGGTACCCACATGTACTCAAGGGTTAGGACTTGGGGGGACGGTGGAGGGTGGGGTATAGTAGAGAGACCTAGTAGGGGCACGGGGTCGGGGTTCGTAGGACATAGGACATAGTTTGTATCTGACCGCTAAGCAAAGAATGTACTATCATATGTACAAAGTTAATAAATCTTTTATTATGCAAATGATTCCAGAGATTCCCCTTCGGTTATAGTCATGACCTGTAATCATCTTTTCAAAAATAAGGAGAACGTGTGATACATAACAGATAATATACATGAGAAACAGTCATAAAGGACTGATATGATTACAGGGTCCTTCTGAACCCTTTTTACTCTTACTTTAATATAAGACTCACAAGTTGACACTTCAGTTGTGCATTGTCTAGTTTATTCTCGATACGTTTCAACAGAATTTCTCTTTATAGTCGAAGAACTTAATGTCCTAATTTAAATTAAATTGTATCATTTTATATTTCTCATAGGGAGTTTTTCCTAAATCAGTCTTTTCCTTCATATCTTTTCTGTCCCAGGGTATTAACTCAACTGACACAGTCAAGTTTATACCAGATCTCTTTTTCTACGGAAAAAGTCGTTTGACTTATAAGTACATAGTGACCTGTTCAGTAGGGATTTCACTTCTACACATGTGACTCGACAGAATAAGACGGCAATGTAACAATAAAGTAAATAGACAGAGAGAAGTAAAATTGAGTCACGAGAGATCCAGAAGAGACTATTTCTAAAACAAAAGGTACATCCTGTATGGATATCGACTAATACGGACGACCCCACTATATTTGTTACACTACTACTAAAAAACGAGAACAATATATAGTTAGTTCTCTGTAAGATCACACATATTTCTGAATTAAGAGACGGGTCTGAAAAATGATTGTCTTGGTGACTATGGAAAGTACTATAAGGGTTGTTTATTTTTTGTGTAAAATGTTAGAGACTACGTCCTACGATTTGATTCAAACCCTTTTGTCTTTTTAGGTTCCTAAAATCCTATTACCATTACACCTCAACAGTGTGGAAAGGACTCGATAATGAATAGAGACTCGTGAAACAATATATTCTTGTATTTCATTTTGTCGATATAGGAAACCTATCCTGTGACACCCCAGAGACAACGGACGTGAGTTTATGTTTGGACTCACTGGGTCGTTTAGAATTCACTTGGAAACCTTCTAATAAGAACATTTCAACTACCATCTAATTTAGTCGTTTTCTATTAGTTCACGTTTGACACATATTCCAAGTACCACCTGTAAAAATGTATTTTGTCGGAACTACGACTAACTTAACGAGTATGTCATTTTTACCCCCAATTTCTCTTTTGTCTCTTTCAATCCTATTTTCGATGTTCATTTTGTCCATAACACTATTTATAAAACTTCTTTTACATGGCTTACTATTCGTTTTGTCCAACCGTTCACAAATGGGTCCCACTAACTACTTTCGACCACACTCGTTTACTGTGAAAACCTTGTTTGTACCTTGCTTTCCTCGGAACCGTGACGTTCCTTGTCAAAGATCCTTACTCCTTGTCTTACACGTTTAGGTCGACCCTTACGGTAAAATACTTCGGGGACCAAGATGGCAGCAAAAAGAGAACAGTGAGATTTGAACAACAGGAAAACGCACGCAAGAATTTTACAGAATTTGATGTAATCGTTTCGTCTTCACAGATACCCGAAAAGATTCTTAATCTTTATTTGGTACCTGAAGCAAAGCCAAAGGAGAGAAGGTAAAAGGTCAGAGGTAACACGTCCCTAACTAATATCTAAGCCACTCGAACAGAGGTAAAAGAACGTGTGTTGACGACGAACTGACAACACGTAGGGTCAGAAAGTCAAAGTTTTGGAAAGGACTTTACTTAAGATCGTCTCAGGAGACTCTGACATTAATACGAAGGTTTTATTTTTACGAAATAACCCTCTTCAAATAAAAAGTCACTAAGAGGGATGTGGTCGTTTTACATATTTCGAAATAAAGTGTAAATACCCCTTTTCCATGGACACTGATCCGTAATCGATATATAGACTTAGTATTGGACATAAGAATCCCGTTATATTATTAAATCCCGTCATGGTCTTAGATCTCACTCTAAAAATAACTTCTTTTAAAACCTTATAGGAAAAGATTCACGGGGAACCTTTTTGTATCAACGTTTATTTTTTAGGGGGGTTTAAACTTCACGGGTTTGAAAGTGTGTTTCCCTGGTAAAAGAAATATCCTTTAGTACATACTTTCCTAACCGCCTTCCATATCCTGACCTATTCTCATTAAACGACACCCTAAACTACGAAGTATCTTTTCCTGTATCCTGACAGTAAGAGAACGACCGGGAGAAGAGTAACCTTTATAGTAACTCTGTGTCCTCTTCGTACTTCTTATATCCTAACTAAACTGTTTGTGGTTTAAAATCTAAATAGTGGAAAACCATAAAACATATTGGGACACGTTCAATGATAAGAATACACACTAAAACACACTAAAAGAATAGAGACTTTCCTTAATGTATTATTAATGAGTGAAACTTTATTCTTAATTTAATCTTTAAATAAAGGTATAGATGTTCTCCCAGTACCGTATCATTACGTAAAGAAATAACAAATTTTTTTGAGACATCGGTATCGGTCTAAAATTTAATTTTTTTTTCTAAGACATCAGTAGAAAAGGACGTTGAGAGAGTAAGATACAAATATGTGATAAAACTTGAAAATTGGTGTTTTCATGTATCAGGGATTTAAGAGATGGAAAGGGGGGTAGTCAGTAGAAATGAGGGAAGAATGAGTAGAATTCGTAATATCAGTTTAAAGTCTATCAGAAATGGTTTAAAAGGTCAAGGAATGACCCATTTTGGAATTGAGATCTATTTGGAGCGACGTGAGAAGAAATCTAACGACTTTTGATAATATCTTTTAATGTTTGACTTCGAATACAATGGTATCTTCTTACTATGGGTGGGAGTCAACCTAGGAGACATGAAGTCACAATAGGTTTAAGAGAGAGAAGGCAATAGATACCGTGGATAAGGTTGGGAGAGACTTAAAGGATCCGATCGATTGTGTATCGTATATAAGAATCGACCATAGAGTGCATCTTTTATTTTCACTATTCCTCCTTTTGGAAACACTAAAATGACGGCAACTAAAGATCAGACATAAGTGTGGACAGGAAGGGAGGAGAAAACCGGTAGAATAGATTTCGCTTAAGAAGGTGGAGATGGGTCCTAAGATGAGAAAGGACGGATAAGTTCCTGTGTAAAGTATTTAATATGGGAGAGAAAAGGAAAGAAAGAAGGTTATTTTACAAATATAGATTTTCAAAGAAAGTGACCTAAAATCCACACTATATCATTGAAGATAGAATTTTTTCTTTGTACCGTTGTTACTTGTTCGTCAGTCAAACCAGTGAGTCAACACAGGTTGAGAAACGTCGAGATATCTGACATCGTGTGGTCCGAAGGGACAGGTAGTGGTAGAGGGTCTCGAATCAGTTTGAGTACAGGTAACTTAGTCACTACGGTAGGTTGGTAGAGTAGAAGACAACAGGGGAAGAGACGGGTAGAAGTTAGAAAGGATCGTAATCTCAGAAAAGTTTACTCAGTCAAGAAACGTAGTCCACCGGTTTCACAACCTCGAAGTCGAAGTCAGGAAGGTTACTTGTGGATCTTGACTAGAGGAAATCCTACCTGACCAACCTAGAGGAACGTCAGGTTCCCTGAGAGTTCTCAGAAGAGGTTGTGGTGTCAAGTTTTTGTAGTTAAGAAACCGCGAGTCGAAAGAAATATCAGGTTGAGAGTGTAGGTATGTACTGATGACCTTTTTGGTATCGAAACTGATCTGTTTGGAAACGGTCGTTTCTAGAGACGAAGAATTATATGACAGATCCAACCAGTATCGAAACGAAGGTCCTTATTCGCAGAAAATTAAAGTACCAACGACAGTGGTAGACGTCACTAATGCCTCGAGTTATTTCAGTTCAGACGGTGACAAAGGCAACAAAGAGGTAGATAAACAGTACTTCACTACCCTGACCTACGGTACTAGAATCAAAAGACTTACAACTCAAAGTTCGGTTGAAAAAGTGAGAGGAGAAAGTGAAAGTAGTGAAGTTTGCTGAGAAATCAAGAAGAAACGAAAGACGGTATTCCCACCACAGTAGACGCATAGACTCCAATAACAATAAAGAGAGACGTCAGAACTAAGGTCGAACACGAAGTAGGTCGGACCGTAAAACGTATTACATGAGACATATATTCAATTTATTCGTCCCACTGTTATATGTCGGAACTACATGAGAAAGGGATAAACCTTGGTCAGACAACAAAGTACAGGTCAAGATTGACAACGAAGAACTGGACGGGTGTCTAAAGATTTAGGTATTAGATCAGAATGAAAGGAAAAGAGCGTATAACTGGATATAGAAAGGAGAGAAAGTACTAGTTTGTTGTCTTTCAACATATATACGTGATATAAATAAAGAAGTTTAGAGTTAGTAAGGGGTTCGATGACGAGAGACGAGAGGGGGATGATAAGATGAATTGGATGACATAGGTTCCATTGGTTACTAAAGGAACAAAGAGATAGATCCCAGTGAAAAGGTGGGTGTAGAGTAAAATTAAGAGTCGTCATAAATCGTTATAACTAATAAGGAAGAACATTTCGAAAAAAGAGAACCTCAAAACATATGGTCTACTGTCGAACTCGTGTTCTTAGATCGAGTAAATGAAATTTTCAAAAGTACCCAGTAAGTCTTTAAAGTACCTTTGTCTTCCCTTTATGTTAATATTACTATTATTTATTCTTTATTAAACTAAGTTGTTACCTAGTCTTTAGGGTACTCGAACCCTATATCTTACGTATATCGTATTCTAATTACATCTTATAGGATATATATTGTCTTTATTCGTTCCTGAAGGGAAGGGTTCAGGTTTCTACGAGGTCCAACTCTCAATTGTTTAAGTTTCTGTCGACCCTTGTTTGGTCCATTAAATAATTCATTTGTGGAAATCTTATGGACTATGTGGACGGAAAGAAGGGAGAAGGACAACATTTAATTCATAGATTACTAACCATAAAAATTGTATTTCTATTCATGACTTTAAAGAAAGAATTTGTGTCTTTTACTAGATGGACTTGTGTCGATGATCACTCGTGACTCCTACTTTTCCTTCATAGTGACCGAATTCCTATGGGATCTACTCCTCAACGGTTTGAAAACGGTTCGTTTTTAGAAGTACCACTTGTAAAATCCGAAAAGTCCGGTATATTAGAAGACTATGTTACTAAGTTAAGAGAACATCGTACTTCGTTGGTATTTGTCAATGGATTTACTCGTACCGACACAAGGTAATTTCAATGAATACAGTTGGAGACGAGACGACGACGACGATTCAGCGAAGTCAACACAGGCTGAGACACGCTGGGGTATCTACCGTCGGGTGGTCCGAGGGGACAGGGATCCTAAGAGGTCCGTTCTTGTTACCTCACCCAAAGGTAAAGGAAGAGGTTCCGTACTTTCACTTTTCACTTTCACTTCAGTGAGTCAACACAGACTGAGGATCGCTGGGGTACCTGACGTCGGATGGTCCGAGGAGACAGGTACCCTAAAAGGTCCGTTTTCATGACGTCACCCCACGGTAACGGAAGAGGGTTGGAGACGAGATCTGAGTGTTTTTTTTTTTTTTTTTTTTTTCCCCTTTCTTTACTTTTCTTTACATGAAACTAAGTCATCATTTTCCTAACAGAGGTGAAGGTTTGACGAATGAGGAAGAAGACCATTACATCTACAGACTGAAGGAAAAAGAATAGACACTTCGGATATCCTTATAATGGACAACTGTGTGTCAATAAATATAATTGTTAACGTCAACTAGAAGTTATCTTCTCTGGATAGTGGACCTTCTTCGTATGTATTGACTACTCTTTTGTTTAAAATAGGTATTTGTGAATCATAAAGTGAATACAAATATTACTTGTACACTGAAGACCTTTTTTAGTTGTAGTGGTTTCTCTTCTTTTTTTTGTGTTCTATTTGGTTTTCTTTTTAGTCAGGCCTCCTAATCTCTATTAAGTCTCTTATTTCCTTTTGAATTTCTATTTGAATCAAAAGAAATAATTCTAAATCCACATTTAATTTGATAACCTTACTAATGAGTAATTTAAACTTTTTACTTATACCTTTACTTTTACTGTTTCATACTCACCATTTTTGTCCGTCTCAATTCCCCAGAACTACCTTCTTCAATAGAATTTTTTGTCGTTGTTTAGTAGACCTTTTTTTTTTAGTTCTTTAGACTGTCTTGATTCTGTTTTTTCTTTGTCTACTTCTAATCCTCCTTTTAATTTCTTTTCATTTACTCTTTTCGAGTCGTGTACAGGTTTCACTCAAAATCTCCCTCTTATCTCTGTGACTAAACGGAATCGACTACAAAACTTATGTAACCATTTTTGACCAAAAAGTAACGACCCGTTCTACTTTTCTAGGTTTTCTTATTTTAAAATCTTATAGTTCCAATTTCTCTTTTTAAGATCTTTAGTAGGTCTTTCTTTACTCTGGTTCGTTTTAATACGATTATTTACAACTAAAGTTTCTTGACCGTGAGTCTCTCTGTAGTCTGAAGAGTAGACGTTGTAGTCTGGGACCTTGTCATCAAAGGATTCAGACTCCCTTTTACAAAACTTGGATCTATAGACCTGTATGACAGTTAGTTTACACCTCAATTTTGTGTGTGAAAACGTCCTCATCTTACTGAGTCTTTAAAATCACATGCATAAATAAAACACTTTTTTTCAGTGAACTCGTTCATAAGGACCTTTATTTTTCTTTTTGGAGGGGAGTTTTACCCTCCTCCTTTCCGTGTCACCTGATGTTTTTATAATATTCTTTCCACCTTTTCCTTGACCTTTGTTCTCGAATTTATTATATGAGAATTCAAAGATACTCAAGTTATACGAAAAAATAAAATATCATGTATTACAAATGTATTAACGTGTAATTTAAGACATGTCACCAATTTGTTATAATCATGATTTGATATCTTTATTTCTTTTAATCAAAATCTTAAATATAAATGTCTTCTCTTACGTTTTAAAACTAGGATTTTATTAAATACGGTTTTAGAAACTCTTTACCTTCTTTCTGCCGGTCTTCGATTCATCGATCAAAAGAGAGAAAAACTAACCTCCCATTTATTTATTATAATTTTCACTATTTGTTGAGTTCTTTTCATCTAATGTTAGAGAATGTATTCACTTACTTTTTATGTTTGGGATCTTCTTTAATTTTAATAATTCATTGTCTAAACCTACATCTCCTGTTCTCTTTACTCTCCGACGTATTTAAAGGATAAAAAGTAGAAAATGACCACTCTATATTATCTTTATACTTAAACTACTTAATATATCGTCTTAAAATTCACATTATGAACCTTTGTTAGAAGTCTATAGGATTTTCTGATTGTCCCCAACTAAGATCAGTTCCTACCTCTAAAATTCAAAAATTAAAATAAAAAATAATAAAAATATAACAGGACTTAATAAGGATCTTATTCTTAAATTTATATTTTAAATTTACTAAATGAGTACTATATAAGTATGTTATCTTATACTACAGTAAGTCTATCATTTTATATAGGTCTCAGATTATTTATTTTGTTCAACATCTTATATCTTATACTAGAGAGACATATTTGTACCCATATTTATAATACATAAATATATATAGACCTGTCATAGACCAGTATGTGTGGTTTCACGATGGTTACTGAAGACTCTTAACTCTAACGTAACCACTTCTTTTGTCTCAAGTAAAGAATGAATCACGTGTCAAGTGACGAACCTAGTCTAATATTCCTTGACATTGAATGTATTAAATTTTTTAACTTAGATAACAAACTGGAAAGTACTGTGATAAAAAAGGAAAAAGAATGATGAAAAGACAACTAAACAGTATACAGTCGATACAAGAAATACATGAACCCAAGGTTTTAGTGATGTCTACCACTAACGTCGGTACTTTAATTTTCTACGAACGAGGAACTTTCTTTTCGATACTGGTTGGATCTGTCGTATAATTTTTCATCTATGTAGTGAAACGGTTATTTTCAGGTAGATCAGTTTCGACACCAAAAAGGCCATCTGTACATACCTACACTCTTGACCTGGCATTTCTTCCGACTCGAGACTTCTTAACTACGAAAACTTGACACTACAACCTCCTCTGAGAACTCTCAAGGAACCTAATGTCCCTCTAGTTTATCAGTTAGGAGTCCCTTTAGTCAGGACTTATAAGTAACCTTCCTGACTACGACTTCGATTTCGAGGCTATGTAACCGGTGGACTACGTTTTTCGGTTGAGTAATCTTTTTTGGGACTACGACCCTTTTTAACTTCCGTGATCTTCTTCCCCTACTGTCTCCTACTCGACTAACCTACCGTAGTGGTTGAGGTACCTGTAATCAAACTGGTTCGAGACCCTATACCACTTCCTGTCCCTTCGGACCGTACGACGTCAGGTACCCCAACGTTTCTCAATCTGTACTGACTCGGTGACTTGTCCTTGTTGTTGTCGTTGTTGTCGAAATAAGACTACCAATGTTTAGATTTAATGTATAGAGGACCCTGGAGTCGGATTATATATAGTTGAGGATGGTCGACGTACTTGAACATACAGAGTGTAGTGGAGTCTGGGAATAAAGGTTTTGTCTTACGTACTAGAGAGACACAAAACAGAGTGGTTGGACGTCTTTGTACATCACAACAGATCAAACAGAAAGAAAGACTAACTTCTTCCCACGAGTTTGATCTGAAACCCTATCATATTAATTAAGAAGTAGAAGATGTTGATCAGTGATCTAAGACAGGTAAAGTAGACCAGAGAGAACTTGAATATTTTCAACGAAAGAAGATTTTAGATCAAATTAAATCAAGTTTTACGAATGGTATAAAATGTACTGGTAAGCATAGAGTGGTAACCAAATAAAAAAGTCGGGATAGAGAGTACTGAGGAAGGAACGAGTCAACCAAAGCACTTCCTCCTCGATGGAAGTAAATGGATTAAAACCGTTCAAAGGAACGTCCAAAAACGTTCTACAACAAAGACATAAACTTTAAATAAAGGAGTGTAGAGACGATGACGACGACGATTCAACGAAGTCAACACAGGTTGAGACACACTGGGGTGTCTGTCGTTGGGTGGTCCGAGGGGGCAGGAACCCTAAGAGGTTCGTTCTTGTGACCTCCCCAAACGGTAAAGGAAGAGGTTACGTACTTTCACTTTTCACTTTCACTTCAACCAGTCAGCACAGGATGAGAATCGTTGGGGTACCTGACGTCGGATGGTCCGAGGAGATAGGTACCCTAAAAGGTCCGTTCTCATGACCTCACCCCACGTTAACGGAAGAGGGGAGTGTAGAGATGATCCGGTTTTAAATTATATGAAAAGTCCAGTCTTTAATCCATAGACAAGGTTTCCTGGGATACGGATAAGGACAGAGAAACGGAGTCTATAAACAAATAGATATAGAGGATCATACTATAGTAGCATAGAAGTGAAGGATTTGATCATGGAACATTTGATGTCTGTTGTTATTAAAACATGATATACACAATTAGTTACCATATATAGTAAGAACATCTGTCTTAGACTTAATATCTATTCGGTTTATTTAATGTTCGGTTGAGTGACAATTAATTACCCTTCCAGTTTTAAAGGTGACTCCTCAACTAAGACTCGGTCTTTTATGACAAAGAAGTTTAATTTGCTTCATGGTTTAATCTCTGGTCAAAGTCAATTCTAATATCCATAGGAGGGTTCCCGTCAACTGACTGGATGAAGTCCTGGAAATATCGTGTCTCCGGTGACCTGGTGTACCGGTAGTATAACTGATATTGAAGGACATCGTGAACTCGATATAGAGGCAGACAACCACATAAGTAAATTTATGAAAAATCGATTGTACCTGGTCAACCACGAGTGGAGTGTAAACTTCGGTGACTACGTGTCTCTAAACCCCTCGTGTTTGATCCTTTCACAAGGAAAAGAGACTGACCTTGAGTACCCGTCTAGCGTCTATGTATATTCAGAGATCAAAATAACCTTAAGACGTCTTTTATAATGAATCCGGCCCGTGTCGACCCATATAGTGTCCTGACTTTATGTTCTTTCACTGGACGGTAAGATCACGACAGTCAGATACACTCTACTCAAACTGACACTGGAGTCTTAACCCTCTCTTCTCAGTCTCAAACCTATATGTCAAACTTCATCTAATAGTTGATCATTACTACACAATCTTACGGTCGACGGACGGTTTACATCGGAAACCCATTTTACTTCTAAGACGTGTCGTAGGGAACAACCCTCTGTTCTTTTCGGGACCAGGGTCGACCGAGTAATGGTCCGTTAAAATCCTGTCATAGACCTGGTATGTAACTTGTTTGGACAAACAGAAGTGTGTTTGTAACAACGTATATGTCTTATGGGTGTTGTTTGGTTTCTTAGTTTATTGGTCAAGATGACACGTACACAAATTTTTGTGTACAAATACATATTTCTATCAACACTTCCTTGCGAATCGTTTGAAGTTAGAATTTCCGCCGTCTTGTCTCCTATATTTTTACGAAAAAATTATGTTGACACGTTTATAATTTGAAAGATCCATGCAGGTTTACGTAAATCCTCAATCAAGACATAAGTATATATCAGCACTGAGAGATAACGAAAAAAAACTTCTAAAGTATGGAATCAATTAAAAGTAAAAGATAATGTAATTTTTTATTCATTTGGTAACTTTCCTCTTTTTTTATAGGGACTATAATTAGTACATAAATTAACTTCATCCCTTTTGGTGATGGGGTAAGTCCATACTGGATTTAGTTTAGGGAATACTACTACGTCATCGTCATTGTTTTTCTACGTTCCCTAATCTAGACTATCTGTCTCACGCACTTCTTGATACCTACCTCCAAGTACTGTGACATGTCCTCCACCACTAGTTCTGGTAGGGGTTCTTTGTCTTTACGTTTTTCCGTTTTACTAACAGACTACTCCCGAATGTTTATCGACTCTTTTCTTCTCTTCGATTTCCATTTCCTCTTTTCCTTTCTATATGGGTAGACTTACGTCTCAAGGTCTCTTATCGTTCCTCCGTATTCTTTCGGAAGGAGTCACTAGTCACGTTTCTTTATCTCCTTTTGTTGTCTTACCCTTTCTGATCTCTAGTGAAGTTCCTTTAATCTCTATGGTTCCCTTGTAAAGTACGTTTCTACTCGTGTTATTTCCTTTCTTTACCATACCTGGATTGTCTCCGTCTTCTATAATTCTTCTCCTACGTTCTTATGTGTTTTCTTGATATGTCTTTTCTAGAGGTACTGGGTCTATTGGTGCTACCACCCTAGTGACTGGATCTCTGTCTGTAGGACCTTACACTTCTTTCCACCCGGAATCCTTCGTAGTGATGTATGTCTCGATCACCTCCACTACCTTAAGGTCAACTCAATAAAGTTTAGGATTTTCAAGTACGACACTTTCACGACATGAGGCAAGTCAAAACAGTGGGTCATGACAGGCTGAGAAACCCTAAGGTACCTGACGTCGTACGATTCGGAAGGACAGGTAGTGGTTGATGGGTTCAAATTAAGTACAGGTAACTTAGTCACTTCGGTAGGTTGGTAGAGTAGGATACAGCAGGGGAAGAGATGGGCGGAAGTTAGAAAGGGTCGTAGTCCCAGAAAAGTTTACTCAGGAAAAAAGAGTAGTCCACTGGTTTCGTAACCTCAAAGTCGAAGTCGTAGTCAGGAAGGTCACTTATAGTCCTGAATAAAGAAAATCCTACCTGACCAACCTATAGGAACGACATGTTCCCTGAGAGTTCTCAGAAGAGGTTGTGGTGTTAAGTTTTTCTAGTCAAGAAGACGCGAATCTAAAGAAAATTTAGACTCGTGTCTTCTCAGGTTTAGAGTGAAGACATGTACTGATGACCTTTTTGATATCGAAACTGATCTGTCTGGAAACAACCGTTTCATTACAGAGATGAAAAATTATACGACAGACGACGACGACGACGATTCAGTGAAGTCAGTACAGGTTGAGACACGCTGGGGTATCTGTCGTCGCGTGGTCCGAGGGGGCAGGGACCCTAAGAGGTCCGTTCTTGTGACCTCACCCAACGGTAAAGGGAGAGGTTACGTCCTTTCACTTTTTACTTTTACTTCAGCGAGTCAGCACAAGTTGAGAATCGCTGGGGTACCTGACGTCGGGTGGTCCGAGGAGGTAGGTACCCTAAGAGGTCTGTTCTCATGACCTCACCCAGATCCAACCGGTATTAAAAGAAGGTTCCTCGTTCACAGAAAATTAAAGTACCGACGTCAGTCGTAGACATCACCAAAACCTCGGGGGGGTTTATTTCACATAGTGACAAGTGACAAAGGGGTAGATAAACGGTACTTCACTACTCTGGTCTACGGTACTAGAATCAAAAGACTTACAACTCATAAATTGGGTTGGAAAAGTGAGAAGAGAAAGTGACAGTAGTTTTCCGAAAAATTAAGAAACGAAAGACGGTATTCGTACCACAGGAGTCGTATAGACTTCAATAACTATAAAGAGGGTCGTTAGTACTAAGGTCGAACACGAAGTTGGTCGGACTGTAAAACGTACTACATGACACACATATTTAATTTATTCGTCTCACTGTTCTATGTCGAAACTGCATGAGGAAAGGGTTAAACCTTGGTTAGACAACAAGGTACAGGTCAAGATTGACAACGAAGAACTGGACATATGTCTAAAGAGTCCTCCGTCCAGTCCACCAGACCATAACGGTAGAGAACTTCTTAAAAGGAATCAAATAACACTAGGTGTGTCAGTTTCCGAAACTGTATCAGTTATTTCGTCTTTATCCATAAAAAGACCTTGAGAGAACGAAAAAACTACTAGGTAACCTAGAACCGTTAAACTGGAGACCAAGGAGACGGTAAAGATTTGGTCGAACTTGTAGACCTTCAAGTGTCAAGTACATGACATTTGGGACCGAACCTCTTAAAACTAGTAATGAAATAATCGCACACTCTACTCACCTTAACACACCATTAAACTCGTAAGAAACCGTAATGGAAAGAAACCCTAATCTTACTTTTGACTGGAAAAGGTCTGGACACCGGTGACGACGTAAAAGATTTGAACGACCGTATAACTCACGTCGTGAAAGTGTCGTAGTACAAAATCCTAAACTTCGTTGAGTTGACCTTAAGGTAGTGAAGGTGATCGAAACAAGCATCACTACGAAGGATTCCGGGTGAACTGAAACGTAAAATCCTACAGACCGAGATCCAGTCACTAGGGTGGTAACACCAATAGACCCAGTACTTCCAGAAAAAACATATCAAGAAGACATATAAGAACGGTGGAGAAGAATTATAGAGAACGAAGACAATCCAGATATGGTAAAGACAGGAAATAACAAGGGTAGAAACGTACTTTACAAGGGAACCATAGAGATTAAAAGAACTTCTCTAGAGACGACGACGATGACGACGATTCAGTGAAGTCAGTACAGGTTGAGAAACACTGGGGTATCTACCCTCGGGTCGTCCGAGGGGGTAGGGACCCTAAGAGGTCCGTTCTTGTGATCTCACCCAACGGTAAAGGAAGAGGTTACGTACTTTCACTTTTCATTTTCACTTCAACGAGTCAATACAGGTTGAGAAGCGTTGGGGTACCTGACGTCGGAAGGTCCGAGGAGGTAGGTACCCTAAAAGCACCGTTCTCACGACCTCACCCAACGGTAACGGAAGAGGCCTTCTCTAGAGATCAGAAAGTGTAAGATAACAAAAGGAAAGAAAGAAACGTAACTAGTCACTCCTTCCGAAAGAATAGAGAGGAACGATAAGAGACCTTGAGACGTAAGTTTACCCATCCAGAAAGGAAAAGAGGAAACGGAAAACGAAGAGAAAAGTATTGATAAACATTCCGGCATAGTCTGTTGGTAAAACGGAAAAACGTAAAGGAACTAGAACTATTTTAAGAAACCGTGAGATAGTCTAGATTAGGGGACTCAGAAAAACAGTGAAGATGACATATTAGTATTCCCTAAACTAAATCCAGTATAGACTTACCAGATCACCAAAAGGGATGACAGAAGTTAAATTAAGACTTAAACCGTTACTCCTCAGTACTAGACTCGGTGTCAGTCGAGGGCCAGAACAAAAAGGATTGAAATATAACGAAGAGGTGGAAACCGACGTTTCTTATATTAGTTAGACTAAAACATAACTGGTAGACCACTACAGATACCCATCACAAAAGAGAATACAACAACCTTCTCCAACAAAAGATACTGGTCAATAAGAGAACCGTTTTGAGACAATCGGAAACGGGACTAAGTAAGACATGAGGTTCCGGTTCAAAGGGACAATGAGGTTCCTAAAGAACTGAAGGATGAAAACGTGAGTTATTAAATTTTTTTTTTTTTCGTTTCTTATTGATTTCTCGGAGAACTCCTTTCACTTTCCCTCTCACGTTTTCAATCGCATTTGGGGTTGTAAGTCTTTTGATTCTAGTACCGTAGGTCAGGGTAGTACAGTACTGTTTATCTGCCCCTTTGTTACTTTGTCATTCTCTAAAGTATAAAAACCAGAGGTTTTACTGACGTTTACCACTGACGTCGGTACTTTAATTTTCTACAAACGAGGAACCTTCTTTTCGATGCTGGTTGTATCTATAGTATAATTTTTCGTCTCTGTAATGAAACGGTTGTTTCCAGGTAGATCAGTTTCGATACCAACAAGGTCATCAGTACATACCTACACTCTCAACCTGATATTTCTTTCGACTCACGACTGCTTAACTACGAAAACTTGACATCACAACCTCTTCTGAACACTAAGGGAACCTGTCGTTCCTCTAACTTGGTCAGGTAGCATTTTCTTTAGTCAGGACTTATAAGTAACCTTCCTGACTACGACTTCGACTTTGAAGTTATGAAACCGGTGGACTACGCTTCTTGACTGAGCAACCCTTTCTGAGACTATGACCCTTTCTAACTTCCGCCCGTCTCTTCCCCCATTGTCTCTTACTCTACCAACCTACCGTAGTGACTGTGCTACCTGTACTCAAACTGATCCGAGGTCCTTAACTACTACCTGTCCCTTCGGACCGTACGGCGTCAGGGGTACCTGACGCGTTTCTCAACGTTTCTCAACCTGTACTGACTCGCCGACTTGATTGAACTCTTTCTAGGGGTCCGTAACCATGGGTCACTAAGTACAGGACTGAACTTACCGGAAAGCTAAAAGCTTACGTTAATCTTTCACATCGGTCAAGTCCAATCATCAGGTTAGCTTCCTCAGTAGGGGGTGTAAACAACTCGTGGATTTATACAAAATTCTTTGTTTCTATTCATTTTATGGGAGAGATGAGAGTTTCGTAAGGGTTTCTCGTTTCGTACAGTAAAGTTTTTAGAAATCTCTTGAAAAAGGTCTCAAATTAACGTACTTTTAGACTTTCAGATGGAGAGGAGTGTCAGTGTAAAATAGATTGAATTTTTTTACTGTTTAGTTCTGTGGACTTTAAGTTCTCTTTAACCAAAACCTTGACTGTCCCTTTCAACCATTCTCTTATTAATACTGGGAACTAAGGTCTATCCATAGTTGTTGTTGTTGTTTTCCTCACCCGTGAGACTAATACTCATTTCCAAAGGAAGTCAAAGATGTGAATCTAGTCGGATCAATTCATAGGAGACCCTACTACTGTACTCTATGTATTGTTACTCCTTTTGTCCTTCTTACTTTTATCTCGTAAGTTGAAAATTTTAAGTTCAATTCCCAAATTCTCTATGTTTATTTAATAAAAACCGGAAAACAAAATATCTAGGACTTAATAAAGTATCATATTATATTTCGCGTGAACAAAAAATAGGGAAGGACCTAAACGAACCGTTACCGTACAAAAGAACTTACAAATTATGACATACAAAAACGTTCCGGTCGCAACATTACTGTCCGAAAGGTAGACCGACGGTTTCCCCTACCACAAGGATCACAGGGAATTTTACTTGTATGACAAAAAGACAACCACTGGGAACTTAAATTTTTAGATTGAAGGAATTTTATTCCGATTTTATCTATCCAAAAACGATATACATTTATACAAAACTTTATTTTGCTCGTTAAGAGTAAAAATAAGATGACTAAACAACATTACATGTTTATCCCTCTAATAGATGGAAACACCACTTTCTACGAGGAGGATAATTGTACCTTTTACTAAACATCAGACACCCATTGTGACATGTTGTCCTTTCATTACCTCTCTCTCGAATAACATCTGTAACAGAAATAACAGTAAATTCGAGACTCATATTTTATGAAAACTTTTAAAACCTCCACCTTTTGTTACCTCTTTCCTATAATGTCGATTCCTGATAAGTACAGACATTATATCTTCTAAACAACCTTGTAATAAATACCTTCTTAAACTCTCGGATTGACCTAGAATCTTTTAATAAGTGGAATTCTCTTTAACGGTTCGGACTTGGACTCTGTATATACTTTTATTATGTGTTCTCTCTCCTTAGCCCTTACATTTTCACACACTTTCTACCCATATCTTATCTGGACAAAACCTTTTGACTACTACACTAGATATACATTGTAAAGTAAGTCACCCCTCCTTTATCCAAAGAGTCTCGATTAGAAAAGATGACTTAGGTTCTTTATCAACCGAATATATGTCAATCTATATGTCCGTGTACGTTCGTTTTTGTTTCGTTTAAGAAACGTTGTAGTTCTGTCTATTTTAGTTTGTTAAAAGTTTTCAATTTAATTCTAAATATTAACCCCATACACAATTAGTGTAAACGTCAAAAAGATGTGTAACCGTCACAGAGTAATACAACCCAAGGGGTACTTAGACTAGTAACAAGGAATATCATTCCCGGAGTTGGACGTCACTGAACTTCGTCCTAAAACAAAGGACCGGTCTCTAACTCCAACCCGGTGTCACCATTCTCAAGATCGGTGATCTGGTCACCGGTCACTGTTCCGGGACCGGGAAACTGAAACGTTTTTACTTAAGGGTGTTGCTGTCTTTCGTTACTTTGTTCACTTCACAAATAATCCTCCCTTTTTCATGCACACCTATCTGTGTACCCGTCTGAGTCTCTTCTCAGAATGGGGTACCATTAAATTTAGTGAATTTACCCCGTAAGGAAGGTCAAAAAGACACGGGTCAGTAGGACGAAACAGTCCAAGACTCACGTAAAGAACCACATAGAGTCCCAGTAGGACACACGTGTGTAGAGAATCGGTTCTACGTAAGGTCACTTCTCCGAATACCCATCCAACTGTAGTGAGGAAGAAACTGGAGGTTCCTCGGAGAGACGTGTACATACATACCCTTGCAGAGAAACTGGAGATCTTCTTGACGTACCAGAGAGAGAAAATAGACCCGTCCCGAGTCGAGGAGGAGGAGAAGTAAAACCTTATTGACATGTGTCCCGGGTTTGAGGTCGACAAGTCGGACCCTAGACAGATAGAGGACGGAGTCATGTCAATTACATTATAATCATTGATTTTTCAAAATCTCAAATTTAAAAATACCAGTGTATCTTTCGAACACTATCACTTTATCAAGTAAAGAAAAGGTACTTTCACTGATTGGTCGTAATCGTTAACAAATCTGATATAGTCCTCTATAATCTGGAATCGAAACACTTATACACAATTTTTAAACATAAAAATAAGAGTAAAATTTATAAAAATTGTATAAGGTATTTTGTGAGACCACGCAAAAATGACATTGTGATTTTTAACGAGTTAAGTTGTTGTGAAGTAATGTGAATCACAAAGGACCAGATCTTTAATACATGATTCCGACAAAGATATACGTTTCGGTCCAATAAGTGTTTTACAAGTAATACGTTCATTAATATGATAGTTAGATAAATAAATAAAGTAACCCAAAGTACATTATCTCAAAGTTTTGATAGAGATTTTACAGTTCACAAATATTTCCTATGTATATTTGTTTCTTCTAACATAAAGAGGAGTCTAGCTAGATTAAATCATTATGATCCAGGGTACGAAAATTTCTTATACGTTAGAAAAAAAAAAAAGAAAAGTTTTCTAGAGAGATTCCTGAATAATTATCTTCAGAGTTTTACTATACTTAGAATACTAGACTAACGAAAGTTACTAAGCTATGAGACAATTTGTTGACAAGAAGTATAACGATAATAAAATTATCTACGTTGATAACCTATCGATATCAAAATTTTAGGTTCCAACCCTTAACCCTTTTCCTCTAATACCCTTATCAGAACACTTTACTTAATAGATTGAAATACTTTCAGGTAGTTTTAATCGAGGTAAAACAGAGTCGATTTGTTAAGACTATCATACTGAACGATTTATAAATTACTCATTATATTAATTTATATCGACTTTCTGAAAGGACCCAAAGGTCTTATAACAGTTACGAGTCTTATTATGTTAAACATTCTATATGTGAAAAGACTCTCTTAAACTTAATACACTTTATTACGGAAATCTAATAATATTGACTATATCAAAACTTTAATTTAAATTAAATCCTTAAGTTTGTGAAATATTTAAATTTTAAGAAATCAAAACAAACTGTTTCAACTCAGTTCCATTACATACAATAAACAGACCATAAACTAATTCTAGTAATAAAGTATCAATACAAAAATCCATAAGTTATATGTCATATAATTAATAACGGAAAGGACGAGTCTGATCCTAATTGTACTATAAAATTCATAAAGTTGTAAATAGAGTAGTACAAAATAAATTTCTTTGCAAATCACAACGACAACAAGTCAGCGATTCAACACAGACTGAGACGCTGTGGTATCTGATTCCCATTCGTGTGGTCCGAATGGACATGAAGTAGAGGGTCTCAAACGAGTTTGAGTACAGGTAACTCAACCACTACGATAGATTGGTAGAGTAGGAGACGACGGGAGAAAAGGAAAACGGAAGTTAGAAAGGGACGTAGTCTAAGAAAAGGTTATTCAGTCGAAAAACGTAGTTCACCGTTTCATAATCTCGAGACCGAAGTCGTAGTCCGGAAGGTTACTTATAAGACCAAACTAAAGGAAATCCTAACTGACCAAACTAGAGGAACGTCAAGTCCCCTGAGAGTTCTTCAGAAGAGGTCATGGTGTTAAGTTTACGTAGTTGAAAAGTCTCGAGTCGGAAAAAACACCAGGTTGAGAGCGTAGTCAAGTACTGATGACCTTTTTGGTATCGAAACTGATATACCTGGAAACAATCGTTTCACTACACAAACGAAATATTATACGACAGATCCAAACAGTATCGAAAGAAAGGTTCATCTTGAAGGGACTATCGAGCAACCATTTCTTAGACGGACGTTGCGTCTTCTGGGGCCAAGTTAAGGACCCAATCCTTCTAGGTGACCTCTTCCCCATCAGATGGGTGAGGTCATAAGAACCCGGAAAGAACACCGTGTCGACCATTTCTTAGACGGGTGGTACGCCCTCTGGACCCAAACTAGAGAACCAACCCTTCTAGGGGACCTCTTCCCTTTCTACTGGGTGAAGGTCATAAGACCGGACCTTTTAAGGTACCTGACACATCAGGTAAACCTAGTGTTGCTCAACTTGCACTGACTCACTGAAAGTGAAAGAAAGGTTCATCGTCTGTAAAAAAATTAAAGTACCAAAGTCAGTGACAGACGTCGCTAAAACCTCGTGTCCTTTTATTTTAGTAAGTGACGAAGGTGAAAAAGGTATAAAATAAATTTCTTTGAAAACCACAATATCACTTACAATAAACTATCAGACGTAAAAGTAACAACTGATCATATAATGAACTAATAAAAAATTAAATTAAATTAAAAAATAGCTTCATATCAGCTAAATGTTACAACACAGTTAGAAACACCATGTCGTTTCACTGAGGGAATGGATGTACATCTGTAATAAAGAATTGAAAGAAAAGGTAATAATAAACAGTGTCCTATAACTTATACCAAGGGACACGATATGTCATCCTAAAACGACAAATAGGTAGGATATATGTTATTAAACGTAGACGATTAGGGTTTGAGGGTCAGCAAGGGAGGAGACGAAGGGAAGGAGAACCGTCGGTGTCCAGACAAGAGAAACAGACCTTCAGCCAGACAAAACATCTATTCAAGTGAACACGGTATAAAATTGAATGAACACGGTATAAAACTGAAGGTGTATCTTTACTATGGGATGTCATAAACAGAAAGAAAAAGACTGAATGAAGTGAATCATACTATTGGAGATCAACGTAGGTACAACGACGTTTACTGTAAAGTAAGAAAAAAGTACCGATTTATCTAATGAAATAAAAATTTAACGTTAGAGAAAAGCTAATAAAAATAAAAATTGAAACATACCTTCTCCGGTATTTGTAATATATTCTACATATGTATTTTCATTTGTAAAAATAAGAGGAAAATTACAAATAGGAACATTTGTAATGTTAGAAAAGTTTTATACGTGAATATTAAAACTTTCTTTTATGCATGTCTTACTTTATAATATTATAGATTATCCGAAGGGACCACTGAGTCTCCTATTTCGTAGACGAACGTTACACCCTCTGGACCCAAGCTAGGGACTCAGTCCTTCTAGGGGACCTCTTCCTTTACCGTTGGGCGAGATCATGAGAACGGACCTTTTAAGGTACCTGTCTCCTCGGACCATCCGATGTCAGGTACACCAGCGTCTCAACCTGCGCTGACTCGCTGAAGTGAATCTAAGTGAATTAGGATATCTATAACTTGTTCTTAACTATTTTAAGTTATAACAAGAAGGAGTGAGGAAGGAACAAATATATAATGAAAAAGAAGATCCAATACTAATCATATAAGTTATGTTAGATAATTTGGACTTTTTACTCGAAATCTATTAGAAGAATTGGTTGACAGATTTATACCTTGGGTTGTCCAAGATGACAAAATGTCTTTTTCTTCTCCCAAAAAACATTGAATTACAGATAAGACCCGCAGTTAAACCTCGATTGACCGTGAACAACTAACGAATTAACTAATTTACTAACATGATGAGATTATAGTCAAACTTTTGAAAGAACGGTATAGGTTTATCCTCTGTAGTATATATAAATTTACAAGAGAAAAAAATAGAATTTTTCTATTTTTTATAGAACACATTACAAAATAAATTGAATATTTACATCTAGCAATATACATTCCCTCGTAGACGTATAGTACCCTTTAAAATATAGATGAATATTATCGTTAATTTATTTCACTTGTTATCTGTCCCTAAATAAAGTCATACACCTTTATCCGTTATCACTGACATTGTCGACCAATAAAATTATAAATTATAAAATTCAACGAATTCCTTCACTATAATTGGAAAAAGATTAATTATTTAGACAGAAAACAGACCTAGAGATATTTGATAATATGTGATTTAGAGATGTGATAAAATGATAATACTAAAAACTGGTCTCTAAAAATAAATCGATGTATCTATATACTTACTATTCGGACACGGAATACTTTTTAAATCTATGTGAGACTCCGGATAAAGTATCATTAAAGATGAAACAAGTAGTACACTCAACTATATTACTTTTCGTATCCATTATACATTGAATTTAGATTTAAAGAGAACTCCCATCTTTAAATTAATACGTTAATTGACCTTTTATTTACTGTTACCTTCATTAGAACACAATATGGGTTACCGGATGTCGAAAAAATATTTAACACAAACATTAGACTATAGTGCTACCATATAACTTGAAGTGATACAGAATAAACTGTTTTGTGACTTTTGTATACGTAGATCATAACGTGATAAAAGATTTGTACTATAAAAAACTTTTATTACTACGTATTTGTCATATACTACTGAAGTGTCACATTCTCACCCGTAAAGGGTATCATCTAGTCAAAATCTGTTACCTTTACCTACTCGACCGAATTAAGATTAAGAATTCAAACTAATAAAGACCCGTATTATACGTTTTTTCCATACACTAGTAGTAATGATGTTAGACTCGTACCCGAACCTTCTGAAGAAATCAAAGAAAATTAGACTAGACGTAAATTTGTTTATCGGGAAGATGTTGTTTGTAAGTGTCCTAACGCCGTTTTAAGAAATCCCTATTCCTTGAAAAGGTAATCGAGACTAACCTATTGAGTTATTTTTATAGGAAAGAATATAATTTGGGTTAAAACAGGGAAATATTTAGAATTAATGATAAGAACAAAAACCGACGAATCCAATTTATTAAGTAGTATATAAACTTCTGTCGACAGTTCAATGAGAGAAGTCAACTTTACACGGACCATAGAAATTGGTAACAAATATAGAAAATCAAAAAGTCTGACGTACCGGTAAAACCACGAACGGAAGATGACTTTTATTAGACTAAACAACTAATCTCCGAATAGAAAAGGAAAAGAAAGAGAAAGAGGAAAAAACACTAGACACAGTCTCTCACGGTCAACGGATAATTTTAAGTAAAAAGAAGAAATGATTGTCTTTCGGTCAAAATGAATACTGTTTAAGTTATTTTTAAGTGTAAAGGATCGAGGGGTTTATCGATAAGTGAATAATAGACCATTTAATGTAAATTCATCTTTTACAATCTAAATAAGAGGGACTTTTATGGAAAAGTCCCATAACTGAGTGTAACTATCTGAAAAAGGAAAACAGGAAGAAAGACTGACATTAAGTCATTTTTTTTTTCTCTACAAAATAGAAAGGATTCATATAATTTAAGATATGAAAATAATGAGATCGATAGATGTATTACCTCTCTTCGTTTTAATACTCAAATTAGATCCCAGTAAACCATATTCTATTGTTTTTGTCACAATGAAAATTTGTATCAAGTAATAAAAGAGTTTTACTCATCTAAAATACACTACGAAGAAAAAACATATTAAGACAAATAAAAACCGACAAGGCCCAGAAGTAACGACACGTCCGAAAGGAGACCAACACGTCCTACCTCCGATGAGAGACCACCGCCCCGTGCCCAAAGAGACCACTGAAGACCCCAACGGCTCGTACCCGAGATCCCGTTCGCCCGAAGTCATCAACGCCGCAGTCCCGAATCATCAATGTCGAAGTCTCGAGATCTCGTGTCCGAGTCATGTCGTGACAACCGTCACGTGTCCGGATCGTCAGGGTGCCGTACACCCCAGAAGGACCTAGTCACTAGTTTGGGTCAGAAGACGTGACCGTTCGTCTAAGATGGTGACTCTGTAGTCCCTTCGGAATGGAGTCGTCCTCTGATGTTTGTATGTCTTCTCATCTCTGATCTTTAAGAACGTTCAGACTCTCAGTAACAATTGGCATAAACTAAAATAATTGATAGTAATTGGTAACACACACACCATTCAGTGAAGTCAGTACAGGCTGAGAAACACTGGGATACTTGGTATCTGGTGTTCCGAGAAGACAGGTACCCTAAGAGGTACGTTGTTTATGACCTCACCTAACGGTACGAGAGGAAGTCTTCTAGAAGTTTGAGTTCCTAACTTGGGAAAAGAGACCGTAAAGGATGTAACCGTCTACCCAAGAAATGGTGATCGCGGTGTACCCTTTGGGATACTAATTCTTAACTACGAAAACTTGACACCACAACCTCTTCTGAGAACTCTCAGAGAACCTGACGTTCCTCTAGGTTGGTCAGGTAGGATTTCCTCTGGTCAGGACCCACAAGTAACCTTCCTGACTACGACTTCGACTTTGAGGTTATAAGATCGGTGGAGTACGCTTCTCAACGGAGTAACCTTTTCTGAGACTACGACCCTTTTCTGGGGAGGAGGACTACCACCGTCCTCGTCTTCCCCTACTGTCTCCTACTCTACCGACCTACCGTAGTCGTTGAGCTACGTGTACTCAAACTCACTTGAGACCCACAACCACTACCTGTCTCTCCGGACAGCTAAGTACCCCAGTGTTTCTCCGTCTGGCTGACTCACTGACTTGACTTGACTTAGTAAAATTTCTCCTTCGTTTTATTTCTCTTCAGTGAAATACTCAAACCCAGATGGATTAGGGGTCATGTACCTAAAAAGACAGGAAGGTCTGTTTAGAGAAGAAGTAGTTCCGACTAAAGTGAACCAAGAACTTTAGTAATTTAAACAATAGTCAAGAACAATGGAATTCTGGTTCTACCCTTACTCACTACAGTAACGTTGTTTCCTCACAAAACTCCGTTTAATACGAAGGTCACCATCTTTCTGACCCCCCTATAACAATTTTACGTTCGGAAGATGAGGAGTAATATTTGACACTGACAACAGAAATAGTTGTACGAAAAATGAATTAGTTGTACGAAAAATAAATTAGTTGTCCACAATTAACCTGTGTAAGGTACATAGTTCGTAAAGTTAGAAACTGTGGATCTTAATAAGGAAAAAACACACAAAATATGAAAAGTCCGTATCACTTTTGTCCCTTTTTACCTAAGAACATCTTGATCCTTATATCTACTAGTGAACACTATAAATATCTATCTTAGTTTTAAATACACAGAGTTCAAGTCATTATCGTAACTTCCGACCTGAAGACTGGATGGTATATCGAGTCACAATACACTGTAGAATAGTCACACTGAAGTATGTACAATATAATGACTGAACATCGAACTTAAAATAAACAAAACGTCAATTCTAAAACTTCGTGGTATGAGAAAGATGACTGTTAACAATTTCTTGAAAACGAAATAAATCTGGATCATCAGTAACAATTAAAGTGATCGTACCTTAATCAAACTTCACTTGTAGAATTTTCATGTGGTATTTTCATAAATTAAGTAAAGGTGAATAGTTCATACTATCATAAAAGGGAACAACGGTAGTCTAACGTTTCTACTAATAAAAGACGTTAGAAAATCATCTGACAAAGTTTATGCAAAAGTAAATTTTTCTCTACTATTATGTCTCATTAAAGGAGTATTTTATACACTTATACTAGAAAAAAAGACTATCATACTAACCTTAATCTAGGTAAAACCTTCCACGAAATGTAAATAATAATAGAATATAATGATCGTTATTTTCAGTACTAATCCTTTGACTTTGTCTTTGATACAGAGATTATTTATAGGCTGGAAACCTCATGATATTAGGAAACATTAAACACGTATTTACCCTTCTGATTAATATTACGTTCTGTCACAATGAGACATAGAGATATCCAGTAACATCTTTTGAGATTTAAGGAAAATGTATAATTTTTATCTGCTCAGTCAAAAAAAAATTATGGGTGATGTAAAAACACGTTCTTCTTTCCTTGTGTGAGATCAAACGACAGATCGAAATTTGAAATCTCCTTTATAGTGTAGGTAACCGAAGGGACCACTGAGTTTACCACTTCTTAGGTGGACGTCACACCCTCTGGACCCAAGTCACGGACCCAACCCTTCTAGGAGACCTCCTCCCGTACCGTTGGGTTAGGTCATACGAACGGACCTCTTAGGGGTACTTGTCTCCTCGGACCGCCCGATATCAGGTAACCCAGTGTTTCTCGACCTGTGCTGACTCACTGATTCGTGTGTAGTGTAAGTAATACACTCTTACAACGATGTGCCTTCTGATCCACCCGTCGTTTTGTACCACTGTACGGATCAAAAATTTCTCTTTGTTCCTTGAGGTCATGAAACCGGTGGAGTACGCTTCTCAACTGAGTGACCTTTTCTGAGACTACGACCCTCCCTAACCCCCGTCCTCCTCTTCCCCTGCTGTCTCCTACTCTACCGACCTACCGTAGTGACTGAGCTACCTGTACTCAGATTCACTTGAGGCCCTCAACCACTACCTGTCCCTCCGGACCGCACGACGCTAAGTACCCCAGCGTTTCTTAGCCTGTGCTGACTCGCTGACTTGACTTGACTTTCTTTCATAAAGAGAATCTTTTACTTTGTCATTCTTGAGAACGTTTGTAGAGAAGGTCACAATCCATTCTTACGAATAGAAATTCACTACGTCAATAATCTGTAAACTATAGGAAAGTATGAAAAGACCGAAAGTATTTAAGTGTGTTGGTGCACAAGTAAGTGTAGACATTACCCCTTTTAATGTGGGTTAATTCTTTACAATTTTATTCAAAATCACTACAAATATAAAATTGGAGTAACGCACCGTCAAAAGTTTCTCCGAATCTTATTATTCATTTAATGAATCTAAAATAACGGTACGTCTTAAAACTTAATTAAAAAAACCGTTAATATACACAAAATCGTACAAAAGTGTAAATATCGTGTAGGTAAATGTACTCTATTTAATGAAAAATTTCTCCAGGTAAGTGAACAATGAAATAAAAAACAGTAAAATATTTATAAATAAAGTACAGATTGATGACATAACATGAAAAGACCTAGGTCTTTAAAGTGGACAGAAATTCTTCCATCGGAAACCAGCGAACCTATGTCTGGGTAACACATATTTGAGGCTTGACTATTGGTAAGAATTATGGAATATCTCAAATCAGTCAACTCCGTCAAACAAAGTGTGACCCCGACAGTCTTATTCACAGTTCTTCGTTCAAGATCCCTTTAAGAGGTCCTTCGATAAAGGATAACAAAGACACCCTCACAGTCGAGAAAGGGACTTCTCTAAAATTATATATAAATATGTAATAACTACGACTTTGATTTGTATTTACATCCGTGTCAGGTACCATTACGACTACGAGAAGTGGGAGTAAATAAAATCAATTAAAGTAAAATATTGTTTTATTTCCTCTCCCGTTCAGTAGTCTCTTTCTCAAGATACTTTTCTTCAATCTGAAACGGTAAAGGGACGTTCCCTAGGACTAAGTAAGACCCACTGTATATATTGACTTGTATAGTAGAAGATTAACGTTTTGTCTTCTTCGGGACTCTCTGATAAACACCCTTTGTTTCCCTAGAAGACGGAGTCACCTACGCCTTCCTGATGATATTCAGAGGTAGACTCGTGTCCCTTACTCTTTACAACCTGGACCGTAGAAAAATAAAAAGGACGGTGTAGAGGTACATATAAAGAAACAACATATGTATAGTAGAATACACATAAAAGGTCACATTGAAAGTAAGGTGTGTACAGAAGAACTGTGACTACATGAGACATGACGTGCGTCATGAGAAACACTGTCTTTTCTCTATTCGACCAAGAATTGACGTTGACCAAGTCAGAATACCATCCGAGTATATACCTATTTGGTCAATGTAATATTTCCCTACTCCCTATAACTTTGAAGGTCTCCATTTTTTAAGGAACTTTTCAGTATCTATAAAGGATACTTTAATGAGTCTATACAATTCTGTAACGTGTTCACGACACAAGGTACCTTCAGAGTTTACACAGTACATCTTAACCTGAAAAAAATACAAACATACATATACTATTTATATAAGAGAACCTAACATTTCTCAGGTTGTATAAGGAGAATCCTAGACCTTTTGAAACAAATTGTTTTCGTCCATATCACAAGATAAATAAATTTCGACGACATTTGTGAACATACGTCCAAAAACACACGTGTATTTAAAAGTTAAAGAAACCCATTTATGGTTCCTTACATTGACGATCTAGTACATCCTTCTCCCTTTTCTAACTTTCGTTTTCCTCTTCCCCCTCTGTCTCCTACTTTACCAATCTGTCGTAGTGACTGAGTTACCTGTACTTAAACTCGTTTGAGACCCTCTATCACCTTCTGTCTCCTCGGACTGAACGATGTCAGGTACCCCAGTACTCCTCAGCCTGTACAGAATCGCTGACTTGTTGTTTCCCATTCTCATACACATTAAAACATTCTTTGACGGTCCGACGGAAGATTTCATAGACATGGTGAAACGTAAGGGTGATTATATCCTGGAATAAAAAGTTTATACAAAAGTTCATGTTCCTTTACCATTTAATCACAAAAGGGATTTTTTATCTTTCTTTTGTATATGACATAAAGTGACTAAGATCCCACGATAAATTAATTATCAAGTAGTCTCATTTTTATATATATTATGATATTATTTATGTCCATCGATAAATTTATCTTTTTTATACGTAGAATTTTTATCCTTTGGTATGACACATTTGTTTTCCTAAAAAACCTCAACTTTCGTTAGTTTTCAATTAAACGTTTCATTCAACTTTGAAATCTACTATTAAAATAAAAATACTCAAACATTCTCATCATTATAAATCCGGTAAAATAAAATTAAACAAGGTAAATCGTATACATGGAGAAACGTTTTATAAAATCAAAAAGAATACAATAAAAGTTAACGAAAAATTTAATCATGAAACGTAACTATCGTACGAAAGATACACCATCACAGACTTAACTTAATAACTGATACAATAAACCCAAAAATACTATAGTTGGGTCACGACCCGTGTATCTATACGGTTTTCATAAATACTCTCATGTGACGAAGACATCGTGGCCTATATGACAAATTTTATACCTTACAATTAAAACCTTCGAATTGGGGTGAGGTTATGAGAACGGACCTTTTAGGGTACCTACCTCCTCGGACCATCCGACGTCAGGTACCCCAGCGATTCTTAGCCTGTACTGACTCGCTGAAGGGAAAGTGAAAAGTGAAAGTACGTAACCTCTCCCTTTACCGTTGGGTGAGGTCACAAGAACGGACCTCTTAGGGTCCCTGTCCCCTCGACAGATACCCCAGTGTGTCTCAGCCTGTACTGACTTCACTGAATCGTCGTCGTCGTCGTCGTTATGTTATACAGAAAATGACTATTTTTTTAATTTTCACCGGTAAAAGGTCATAGATGACCTTATAAAGTCTAATACGGATTACATTGGATCTGATACACTGTGACTTCTACCTTATTTGAGACCCAAGAGTAAGAAGAACTTAAAAAAATCTCCGTTAAACATAGGAAACTAAAATCCAATAGTAACACCCTTTATAACTTTTTTTAAAAACAAAAAGGTCTTTTTAGTGTTTTTGATTTACTCTTTTTAGGGTTTCGAGAGACCACAAAAATACTCTTAAGTTCTCTTTTTATAATCACCTTGGATTCACTATGGGAAGTAGTGACACAATAGTCTCCTCAGTCTATTACAACACTTGAAGAATTTTTAGTTCTTTTATTAGATGTCCAATATAACTATAGACTCTATAAGAAAAAAATCTGATTGTCAATTTTGACTAAACATGTTACGTCACAAAGTATTTGGTGATTACATAGTTAAACTTTGTATAACATCTTTGTAATATTCCCTAACAACCTAGTGATTAGGACGAGTGTTTACAGATTGATTGGATACACGGTGACAATACCCGGACAACTTTGTGGTAAATATATTGATTAAGATACCCTTTCAGTGAAGGTTTTAGTTTGTGTTTCAAAGATAATCTCCTCTTGATCCTAAAGGGTATAGGAAAAAAACAAAACTGATAATACCGATCCTCCCTTAAGGTAAAAACAATCTTACCCTTCTTTCCGTCCCTATAACTGAATCAGTATTCTAGTCTTACGTTTTCATCCTTCAGTTCTTTGTGGACCTCATTGTCCGTTTAAACCGGAACCTTACTTCGTCCCGATTCTGATTAGCTCAAAACGGTTCTTTTACGTGACCAGTATCGTTTGTGGGAGAAGGTTGTTGTGTTCTCTTCTGAGATGTGTACCTGTAGTGGTCTACCAGTTGTGACTTTCGTCTAACTAATATAAGAGACGTCGGTTTCTACCTCTTCGAGATATGTCAGTCGTTTTTGTTCTGGCCCTCGACTGACACCGAGTCTCGTACTTGAGGAATAACGGTTTAAGTCTGAGTTTAACTTCTTTCATCCCTTTTGGTGATCCGGTAAGTCCATACTGGATTTAGTTTAGGGAATACTAATATGTCACCTTCACTCTTTATCTAAATTCCCGGATCTAGACTATCTATCTCACGGACCACTTGATACCTTACTTCAAACACTGTAACACATCCTCTGTCCCTAGTTCTGGTAGGGGTACTTTTTTTTTTTACGTTTTTTCGTTTTACCGACAGACCCCTCCGGAAAGTTTATCGACACTTCTCTTCTCTCCGTTTTTCGTTTCCTCTTTTCCTTTCTATATCCGTAGATTTACGTCTCAAGGTTTCTTATCTTTCTTCTCTATTCTTTCGGAAGAAGTCGTTAGTTACATTTCTTTGTCTCCTTTTGTTGTCTTTCCCTTTCTGATCTGTAGAGAAGTTCTTTTAATCTCTATGTTTCCCTTGTAAAGTACGTTTCTACCCGAGCTATTTCCTGTCTTTACCAGACCTGGATTGTCTTCGTCTTCTATAATTCCTCTCCACCGTTCTTATGTACCTTCTTGACATGTTTTTTCTAGAAGTACTGGGTCTATTAGTACTACCACACTAGTGATTAGATCTTGGTCTGTAGAACCTGACACTTCAGTTCACCCGGAATCTTTCGTAGTGATGCTTGTTTCGATCACCTCCACTACCTTAAGGTCAACTCGAGAAAGTTTAGGACTGTCTACTACGACACTTTCACAACATGAGTTATACCGTCGTTTAAACCTTTTGAGTCGTCACCCGTGTCCTGACCTTTTGCAGGTAAAAGTAAGGTTAAGGTTTCTTTCCGTTACGGTTTCTTACGAGTTTGATGGCGCGTCAACGTGAGTAGAGTGTACGATCCTTTCATTACGAGTTTTAAGAGGTTCGGTCCGAAGTCGTTATACACTTGGGACTTGAGGGACTGCAAGTTCGACCAAAAGCTTTTCCGTCTGTATGGTCTCTAGTTTAACGGTTGTACGCGACCTAGTACCTTTTTCGTTCTCTCAAGGTCTTTTTGTAGATAAAGACGGAATAACTGATACAGTTTCGGAAACTGACACACCTAGTGTTATGTGACACCTTTTAAGACTTTCTCTACCCTTATGGTCTGGTGGACTGGACGGAGAACTCTTTAGACATACGTCCAGTCCTTCGTTGTCAATCTTGACCTGTACCTTGTTGTCTGACCAAGGTTTATCCTTTTCCTCATGCAGTTCCGACATATAACAGTGGGACGAATAAATTGAAGATACGTCTCATGTAGTACTCTTTGTGACCTGACCTTCTTTGTGTTCGCCTTAGTTCTAAAGGCCGTCTTTATAGTTATTGGAGTCTATACGTCTACTGTGGTGGGAATACCGTCTTTCACTTTTCATCGATTTTTCGGAGAACCACTTTCACTTTCTCCTCTCACTTTTTTAATCGGATTTCGAGTTGTAAGTCTTTTGTTTCTAGTACCGTAGGCCAGGGTAGTGAAGTACCGTTTATCTACCCCTTTGTCACCTTTGTCACAGTCTGAAATAAAAAACCCCCGAGGTCTTAGTGACGTCTACCACTAACGTCGGTACTTTAATTTTCTGTCAATGAGGAACCGTCTATTCAATACTCGTTGGATCCGTCGTATAAGTTTTCGTCTCTGTAATGAAACGGCTGATTCCAGACAGATCAGTTCCGATACCAAAAAGGACACCAGTACATACCTACACTCTCAACCTGACACTTCTTCCGACTCGTGGCTTCTTAACTACGAAAACTTCACACCACAACCTCTTCTTAGAACTCTCAGGGAACCTGACGTTCCTCTAGGTTGGTCAGGTAAGACTTCCTCTAGTTGGGACCCTAAAAAACCTTCCTTACTACGATTTCGACTTTGAGGTAATGAAACCGGTGGAGTACACTTCTCAACTGAGTAACCTTTTCTGAGACTACGACCCTCCCTAACCCCCGTCCTCCTCTTCCCCTACTGGTTCCTACTCTACCGACCCACCGTAGTGCCTGAGCTACCTGTACTCAGACTCACTTGAGGCCATCTCTACTACCTGTCCCTCCGGACCGCACGACGCTAAGTACCCCAGCGTTTCTCAACCTGTGCTGACTCACCGACTTGACTTGACTTGACTATTCCAGTCTTTTTACTCCCTTTTGAATAGAGAACGGGTCGTTTCATTTTAAATTTAGAAAAGAACATTACACATAGATCCATAAAATTTTTACGTAAGTATTACAGATAAACATGAACGACTACGGAGTAGTTCGTTTCTTAGACGGACGTTACGTCCTCTGTGTCCTCTGAGACCAAACTAGGGACCCAACCCTTATAGGAGACTCCCTCCTTTTACCGTTGGGTAAGGTTATAAGAACGGACTACTTAGGGTGTCGGTCACCTCGGACCGTTCGAGACTCAGCCTGTACTGACCTGTTGGTGAGTGCGGTAAATTTATCGTAAGGAACAAGACGACGTTTTAACGAAAATTATTGTTTGCACTATCCTATTCTTAACCTTTATGAATTTAGTTCTTTTTATTGATAACTACCGTCTGTTAATTTCCCCCTGACCCACCTCATCAAAATTAATAGATCCTTGAATTTAAAAATAAAACAACTAAATAAAACTAACCTCCTATTTAATGTCATAACACTACCAAAAACGGTATATAGTCATACCTAGTCGGTGCCATATGTACACAGGAGGGTAGGACTTAGGGGGAGAATGAGGAGGTTGGCACAGAGAGACCCAACAGGGTCTCGTGGCCGAAGACCCAAGGGACGAAGTACGTAGTTTCAACCTGAATATTAAAATTTAAACAGATGGTTTACTGGTCCGATTCATTAAATGTTTTCCTTTTCGATAACTTAATTATAGATTACTTGGTGATGATAATTATTAGCATATAGTTTTATTTCCCTATATTTTTTTCCTTTTGTTTCTTACACTTATATAAGTCAATGTATATTTTTATATGTGAATGAATGTGTAAATTGTACATTTAAAAAAAGAAACGAAAGGGAGAGAAAGGGTCTTCGACAGCCAATTAATTCCTACTGTACTTTCCTGGACTTTCCTCCCGAAAGGACCTAGAATGTAAATTTTACATAACTCGGGCACCGGTTTAGATTCTACGGATCGTAGAATCCAGATCTTCCCGGGTAACCTCCTATAGACATAGTGGCAGATCGAAGAGACAGAGACTATCGGAAAAGAGAGGGGAACAGGATCTTGTGAAACAGAATGGTAAAGGACATCAAGTCACCACATAAGTAACACAAGAGGAACCAGAATTCTAAGTTATCAGTACGGAGGCCTAAAATGATATCTTTTCACTCTGGAATTTGTACTTCCCACTATGAAAGAGGAAAAAGAAAATTGTTCAGTCGAGATAAAAACAGACAAGACATATAATTTGAGACACACTTTAAATGAATCTTTTTGTCCAAGTTGAAATTTTGAACAATCTTCTAAGCACGTTTGTAACTATATTTCTTATAACACGTCTTAGTCGTAAAAAGGTAAGATGGATACTACCATAAACCACTCTTGGGTTCACTTTGGAATCCCCTATTCAACAGTTCTTTTAGTCCAAGGTAGTCCTTTTAAAAAAAAGTCATAAGTATTTATACACCAGATAAAGTGTCACTTGGTTAGGATAATATTTAGTTCTCGTCTATTAGAATGGTCAACGATACCACGATGTCCCACTGTTCGTTTACTTAAACTTGACCTACTGTACTCTTTTGTCATGTGAAAAGTTTCTTTTAAAAAGAGAGTAATGTTAGTCTTTTAGACCAAAACTAAATATTTTCGAAATCCGTCTTACAAAAGGACATAACACTAGAACTCTCGTGAAACTACCGAGGATCCATCGTCACCCGTTTACTTTGAGTATTTTAGATGATTCACATCTAACTGAAAGTAACAAAGGTTTAATGGTGTCTTGAGGTCCCTAGGTTTACATGATTCTCCTCCCTACAGGTCCTTTAACATTACATCGACAATTAAAAAGGAAGACATATCAATAGACCTTGAATGTACATAGCTTAGTAATGACTAAATCTAGGTGTTATTGTACCATAGTGAATGTAGAATGTAAAACTTACAATTAAAGTGGTTAGGGAACGGTTGGTATTCGTAATTGAAACCAGTCAAAAATCCATTTTTACGTATCCCAACGTAATTAAATTTAAAATCAATAATTAGTACAATTTTAAAATGTAACTACTAATTCAATTATTTTCATATACAAGTATTTCTAACAATTTATTTACTTATTTGTCCGAATGGATTAAAAATTACGTTATTCAAAATCTTTTTGTAAAGTCTATTCCTTAAGAGGAAACACCAACCGAAAGGTATCCGACAAACTTTTATAAAGTACGATATAGGAAGTCTTACGACTTCCTTAAAAGTTCATCGATACGAGGTCATAAAAGTTGTCAAACGAATTAAAAACCGATCACAATTTTTCCAATAACTTAGAAAACGAAATAGAACTCAGTAGTTTGTTAACTAATTTTATAATAGTTGTCTGGATGGTATAGTTTAAGGATCCCCTTTTTTTTAGTTTCTGACTTTTAGAGCGAGTAATTCGTTATAGTAAACTCAAAGGGACTGTAAAAGAATATCTTTGATCTAAAGAAATATAGGAGATACACGACGAAGATCGTTAATGTGAAGGTACCAAAGGAACGAAGACAGATATCACTAATTACGAACAAACGGTGTAGTTTACATTTAGTCCTACGTCTTGACTCAAGTCTTAGAACCATGTTGAATTTCAATTAAAAGAGGTCCTCCATACCCCCTATTTGATTAGACCAAAGTCTAAACCCGTTCGACTTGTAAAGAAAACCTTTATCAAACTCCAGTCATTAAACCCTCTAATATAAACTATTGAGAATGACTTATCCTTTTCCAGTAACTGCTTCTTCTTTTTTGGAAAATTTTATCAAAAACTTTCTTTCAATATCATATATCTTTTTCTCAGTTTAATCTTTTCGTTCACTACAACTATAAGTATTATTAGGACACGAGCCCATTTCAAAGGTACACAAATCTAAGACAATAAAAAAAAAATTGATCGACTTTAAATAAATATAAAAGAAACGTCATAAAACAGTCGTAAAGAATTACTAGATGTTACTAATAGATGTTAGCGAATTTTTAATCTTTAAACAAAAGTTCCTCCGAATTTTTACTAAAATTGGTTTCCTCAACGTATTATGAATAAAGGGTATCAAAGATACATTTGGGTTTCGACTTTAGTCAACTTCACGAAATCTTAATTTTAAATATTAATTTTTTAATAAACACTTATTGACCATAAAGACTCTATTTTAAATTACGATATCTTTAGATACATTACTAATCCTTTTATATCTGGGAAGATACGACTTGATAATTAATTCTGATTTAGGACAAAGAAACTAAAAAAAAGAGGAGGTTGAATGGATTTAGACTATTACCTAGTGATTTTTTTATATATGTAATGATAAGTAAGAGTATATCAGATTGATGGTGAGTATATATTGTAAGTAAGAGGGAGGCCCTCGTCTCAATAGAAAGAATTTTGTATCTAGCCTAGTACGGTGAAAGGATGAATTTGATGATGTTATCAAGGGATAGTATCATCGTATTTAAGATTCGAAGAGCTTAAATGGATTCATCGAGATGTCCTTAGATGGAGACCAGAAAGAGAAACTAAAGGGTAGGGGAGAAAGGAAATACGTGTACAGGTCGGCGTAACCTGAAAAATTGATAACCCTCTGGTAATGTAATAATATTCACTCTTTGTTCCTACCATCATAACCTCTACAACTCTTCATCAGTTGATACTTACGTAAAACTTCCATTGGGGTTCTCGTTAAGGACTGTTCATACAATACCTTCTTTCTACTAAGTTCACACTGAGGTTCAGTTCACCTGGATTGGTTGACCTTCCTACCTCAACGGTAGTTAATTTTACCCTCTCTGTTTCAAACCCCCACATAAACCTTCTTTTTTAATCCTTAAGTCAAAACTTCTACAACTTAAACTCTACAGACTCTTGACTTATATACTTGGAACTCAATTCTTCTCTCCAGACACGATTTAATTTTAAGAAACTTAATAACCTTGCATAAACCATCAATTTTAAAACTCTAAAGAATACACATGTTTCCCTGACTCACATCTGTTTTTACTCTTCCCTCACTTTCGACTTGATCACTCGGGACCTGATAATTATCCCGAAGGGTCCCCCACGACCACTGTTTCTTGTGCGGACGGTCACGTCCTCTGTGTTCTCTACGTCCAAGTTAGGGACCCAGTCCTTCTAGGGGTCCTCTTCCCGTACCGTTGGATGGGGTCGACGGAAGTGACCTCTTTGGGTACCTGTCTCCTCGAATCTTCCGATTCCCAACGTTTCTCAACGTTTCCCAACGTTTCTCAGTCTGTGGTAACTTCACTGATTCGTGTTTTATAATTCTCTAAAATCTTTTTTCCTCTTCGAGACGTCTTCTCACTTTTTCTCTCCTCATTGGTGACTCACACTACAAGTTTTTCAGATCACTTCTTGTACATTGTTCTTTACCCTTTCTAATTGGGACAGCTTGCCACGATTGACAAGTTCATTCTAGTTCCGACTCTTAGCGGGTAACCTAAACCGTTGTTCATCCAAGAACTACTGGAGGTGTTTTCGTCAAGATTACCTCACCATCTCCACTTTCAGACTCGTCCAATCCTCTCTTATCCCTCTCTCCCTAACCTTTGTCGGTTACAGTTATAGACAAAGTCCCTCAAAACGACGTGTCCATTTCTTTACTGTATCCAACACCGTCCTTTACCTCATTTCAGTTCACAACAATAAAACAAAATTTACCTTCTTCAATGTAGTGTAAACATAATAAAAACACAACTACTTTCACATGTACATCTTTCGTTTCTCAACGTATATCTGTTCTTGACTGTTCACGAACTCCTTCGATACACCCAAACACTCTGTCTTGTCTTGAAAAATGGGTTCATCTTTCAACGATTAGGTATTCTTCCGTCTCTTTCACCCATATCAATGAATGTCCACCCATTGATACCTTACTACACTTTAAGATACACTTAAGAAGGTATATAAAGAAAAAGTCAAGAAAGTCTCTTTATGTTTCGTTTCGATAGACAACTGAGTTAAAAGAGAAGACACTTTTCCCTCCAAAAGTTTTTCTTAATTTACTTTTTTTATTCTTTTACAAAACGGTTGAGTTCAGATCATACATAAATATACATTATATAGAATTACTAGGAAATAGATGAGAATCCAGAAATTTACCTTTAAATTTTTATGACATTATAAGAAGGTAATGACATTTTCCTTGTTTACGGTTTTATAGAATTAATATTTTAAATCTACAATTTTATTAGTCGATCATTTTTAACGAGAGGTATTGTCAAAGATATTTTATGAAAGTCTGATTTTTATAGAAAGTAAGAACTTTATTTCTTTAGATGGTTCATGTGACTTTGAGGATAAAGATCAGTAGACCGTAATAACGAAACGTTCTTATGTGTCCTCTTGACATGTTTTTTTCTCGAAGTGGCGGGTCTATTAGTGCTACCACTCTAGTGAGTGGATCTCGGTCTATAGGACCTTACACTTCAGTTCACCCGGAATCTTTCGTAGTGTTACTTGTTTCGAACACCTCGACTACCTCAAGGTCAACTCGACAAAGGTTAGGACTTTCTACTACGACACTTTCACGACATGAGTTATACGGTCGTTTAAACCTTTTGAGTCGTCACCCGTGTCCTGACCTTTTCCAGTCAAAAGTAAGGTTAAGGTTTCTTTCCGTTACGGTTTGTTACGAGTTTGATGACGTGTTAACATGAGTAGAGTGTACGATCCTTTCATTCCGAGTTTACGAGGTTCGGTCCGAAGTCGTTATGCACTTGGCACTTGAAGGACTACAAGTTCGACCAAAATCTTTTCCTTCCCTTTGGTCTGTAGTTTAACGGTTGTAGGCGACCTAGTACTTTTTTCGTTCTCTCAAGGTCTTTTTTGTAGATAAAGACGAAATAACTGATACGGTTTCGGAAACTGGCACACCTAGTGTTATGTGACACCTTTTAAGACTTTCTCTACCCTTATAGTCTGGTGGACTGGACGGAGAACTCTTTAGACATACGTCCAGTCCTTCGTCGTCAATCTTGACCTGCACCTTGTTGTCTGACCAAGGTTTATCCTTTTCCTCATGCAGTTCCGACATATAACAGTGGGACGAATAAATTGAAGATACGTCTCATATAGTACTATTTGCGACCCGACCTTCTTCGTCTTCGACCTTAGTTCTAACGGTCCTCTTTATAGTTATTGGAGTCTATACGTCTACTATGGTGGGAATACCGTCTTTCACTTCTCCTCGATTTTTCGGAGAACTACTTTCACTTTCCTCTCACTTTTTCAACCGAATTTTGAGTTGTAAGTTTTTTGATTTTAGTACTGTAGACCAGGGTAGTGAAGTACCCTTTATCTACCCCTTTGTCACCTTTGTCACAGTCTCAAATAAAAACCCCCGAGGTCTTAGTGACGTCTACCACTAACGTCGGTACTTTAATTTTCTGAGAATGAGGAACCCTCCTTTCAATACTGGTTGAATTTATCGCATAACTTTTCGTCTCTATAATGAAACGGTTGTTTCCAGGTAGATCAGTTCCAATACAAAAAAGGACACCAGTACATACCTACACTCTCAACCTGACACTTCTTTCGATTCGTGACTTCTTAACTACTAAAACGTGACACCACAACCTCTTCTGAGAACTCTCAGGGAACCTGACGTTCCTCCAGGTTGGTCAGGTAGGATTTCCTCTAGTCAGGACCCACAAGTAACCTTCCTGACTACGATTCCGACTTTGAGGTTATGAAACCGGTGGAGTACGTTTCTCAACTGAGTAACCTTTCTGGGACTACGACCCTCCCTAACCCCCGTCCTCCTCTTCCCCTGTTGTCTCCTACTCTACCGACTTACCGTAGTGGCTGAGTTACCTGTACTCAAACTCACTTGAGGCCCTCAACCACTACCTGTCTCTCCGGACCGCACGACGTTAAGTACCCCAGCGTTTCTCGACCTGTGCTGACTCACTGACTTGACTTGACTCGACTTAACTCTATCTCTCTCATCATTGAGGAGAGATATTATTTCTAAAACTTTAACTAAACAGAGAACTATATATGGACTTCGAATCAAATCAACCTTTATATAAAATAAAAAAGGAACCAAAGTATCTAAACAAACAAACAAACAAACACGTCAACAAAATTTCTTTTTCTTAGTAACACTTGGTCAACGTAAAAGAATCCAAGAAACACTTAACCCATAAGTACATCAATTTTTATATTTTGGGAGATGAAGTCATACGACACTATTTCACTGAAAGTGGAGTAAATTCTGTACACCGAACACGTAAGAAAAGTAATTTAGATAGTACTAACTGAAAGTCCAAACAATTTTTTTTTTTCTTGACTTCCGTAATACTACTTAGACTATAACTTTACAAAAACATTAAAAATGTACGGACTCTTCGTCTCTATATTGACTATGTAGAAAAACTAAACACACTATAGGTCACACTGAGATTAAAAACTGAAATGACTTCTCTTTTCTTGTATTTCCATTTCCCGTCAAAAAAAGAATATTTTTTCAGTTGTCTAAAACTGACGGTCCAATTTTTTCTCCGTTTAGACAAAATAAAAGAACTGTAAAGGAATCAATAGGAGTGAATATATCAGTCGACCTTTCGACTTTCTTGACAGTAAATAGAAACCCAAAAAAAAACAAACAAACAAAAATATTTTGTACTGAGTTTTAACGATGTCAAGACTTCGTATAGTATCAAAGACAAAGTAAGTGCTACGGAAGTTATAAACTATAAAATAATATGAAACTAAGAAATTTATAAGAATTGAGAAAAAATCAACATTCTTGTATAGCCAGGACTCGACAACTGTCAAAGAATTGTTAGGTTTACTCAAATATAAACGATGGACTTTTACGTCCTCTTGTCAGGGTTTATATGAAGTATAAACAATATCTTCATCTAAGAAATGACCTATGTACTCCTGAATATTTTTACTTTGACATCATACTGTTCTGTATCCACCAATTCTTTCGGTCTAAAAGAAACAACGGAACCTTAATGAAGAGTAAGTAAATTCTACAAATAATCGTACTATAAGTAGGAGTCCCGGTGAAATAAAATCCTGTAGAAAAACCCCTACCTATAAAGTTTACTCGGTCGGGTCGGAGAAGTAATATGACTATCCCTTACGTCAGGGATCTTCGATTACTACAGACAAAGATTGGGTAAATCTCATTTCCTAATGATGGCAATAACTATCACAAATTATGGTTACGACACGATAATTTTAACAGGTCAGAACCACGTTCCAAGAAATATCGACGAGAGTTAGAAAAGAGACGACCATGTAAAACTTCTGATTAAAGATGATCCTAAGGTCCGCTTAATTTACTATCACCTTTTCGTAAAAGGTAGTAATGACAACCTCGTCCTTGTCATTTAATGGTGTCCATGTTTAACTCTTGAGACAGAATTATAGTAACCTGACTTCTTCCGTACATCTTTTAGGAATAGTCAGTTTCTGGTCCTCAATTACTCACATATGTAGTCAAAGAAGTCTCATCACGGGTCCTCTTTAACCACTTTCGTCCGCAGAGACCTTGAACTTAGTAAATATCAAATTATATTTCTTCCCTCTCTCGTCCTCTATATAAGGAGGATTTAGATTCATACTTTTACATACATACGTGTGAGTCACAGAGTCAGTACAGTATGAAAAACACTGGTGTACCTGACATCGGGGGTGCGAAGAGACAGGTACCCTAAAAGGTCCGTTCTTATGACCTTACCCAAAGGTAAAGGATCCCCTAGAAGGACTGGGTCTTTTCATGGAACGTAGAAGGCGTAATGGTGAATCGGTGGACCCTTCGGGTACCCTTTTGCATATGTGAAGTACTTTGTCTTTGATAAGTCTACGTAAGATATCTTTTCCAGTCGGGTATTGAAATTAAGACAACGTTACTTATTTAGAAGTCGTTGGTCCTTACCCTTACACTGGCCGTAACAAATTAAAAGCACGTCTATGGAACCTCTAGTCTAACAGACAGACCTTTACTTGGTGTTACATAGTTATTTCTTTTACAACCCCTGTGACTCGTCTTCCAAAACCATCGGTCACCTCAGAACAGGAGACGTATCGACTCCTTATTACCTCTGTCTCACCAGTTGAGATACTCAGTACCAACTCGTCAGTCTTTTCTACTCTTGTCTCTACTCCGGAACCTAACTGAGAGTTTGTCCAGTGACAATGAGGGTAGTAAAGACTAAAGTCTAGGAGAAGTAAAGTTGGACTTATGATAACTAGTCACACCCACACTATCCAAAAGGTTAAGGTTGTCTCAAAATTTCATGTAAACCTACCGAAGGGTCCTACTCTCCGGTCTCTCGGTTACTGAAACTGACAAAGAAGATGTCAAAGATCTGATAAAGGAGTAGTGGAGATATTTATACGACGAGGGAAGTAAAAAGTGGTAACTAACGGGAACGTTAGGTATACTTTCATTAATGATAAGATGGGATAGTTATCAGACTGAAAAATTATTCATAAAGAGAAAATAATTTTCGTGTATGCGGATAGAAAAAAAAAGGGATGTTATATTTACTTTTCCTTCACCCTGATCATTTCGTGTTTATCCTCTTTCCTTCTTTGGAACTGTAAATGACCTCTATATAACTCCCCTCCTATCTCTTATCAATGTCTTATATCCCAACCAATGTCCTATACTACAGTAAATACTTACTAAGGCATAACCAAAACAACAACAACACAACGGATCAACGCAGGCTGAGAAACACTGGGGTGCCTGACGTCCTGTGGTCCGAAGGCACAGGAAGTGGTAGAGGATCTCTAACGAGTTTCAGTAAGGTAGTTCAGCCACTACGGTAGGTTGGTAGATAGAGTGGGAGACGTAGGGGAAGAGGAAGACGGAAGTTAGAAAGGCTCGAGTCCCACAAAAGAATGTTCATCCGAGAAACACAGTCCACCGGTTAGATAACCTCGAAGTCGAAGTAGTAGTCAGGAAGGTTACTTATCAGTCCCAACTTATGGAAATCTTAACTGACCAAATCGTTAATACATCTTGGATCAATTTGTTTTCTACAAAAGTCCCTCCTCATAAAACATACCTTTAACAACTCCAGATGGGCACGTACTATCATTATTATTATTATTTTCTGAAATTCAAAATGGCAACAAAAGTTAAACAGACGTTACGTGGATGGAAAAATGGACATACCCCTGTCTGTCGAGAGTGACACGGGGTGAAACATCCGACACAAGACCCTGGTATCCTCAACGGTGTCATCATATTAATGACCGAGAGTACCTTCTTCTTTGGTATAAATTTCGTTCAAGCTGACGTAAAATTAAGTCTGGAAATTCTTTACAAAGGAATTGCCTGTGGTCAACCAATTAATTATCAACACTTCTCAACGAAACGAAAAGACACTATCGTATGAGAATAGGAGACAGTGGTGGTGGGGGAGGGTATGTGTGTGTGTGTGTGTGTCTGTGTCTGTGTGTGTGTGTGTGTGTGTGTGTGTGTGTGTGTGTGTGTGTGTGTGGGGTGCGTTACGGTATGGAAAAGGACCTCGTGGGAAGGAGTCAGACCGTAAGTCTGACGGACTCACGTCGAGAAATGTACCCGTATGTCTCACGTCACAAACGATGGTAAATTTTGGTCAAACAAGGTGATACTAGTGTTCTTTATTTTACGTTCATTTCCCGTGGTCTTTCTCTGAAAATATAAACTTCTGGTGTGAAACATAAAATCATCCAAGAACCGAATCCAATTTGACATCAAGGTGAAGAAGGTCAAGTATGTACATTTAGATTCAAACACAGGAGTAAACAATTCAAATACCTACTGACTTCAGAGATGGAGGATTTTGACATCTTTAAGGGTTTCTGAGAACTAGAAAAGACGAGAGTACGAAGATACGAACTACACCCATGAAATCTGGTAGTTTCCAGAAAAACCAGATTTCTGGTAAATCCAAAAAATAAGAGTGTAACCTATCCTTTCTTCCTTCTTTCTCTTCTCTTCCTTTCTCCTTCCTATCTGTCTCTGTTCTCTCTCCTCCATTTTGATGAGTACCTCTATTAAGTGGACTACCTGTGGGGAGCGGTGAACATTACAATTCTTCGGTAGAAAATATAAGGATAATAGGATCAAGATTGTGCACCTCAATCTCTAATACATCAGAATGTAGAAGGAACACAGGGACAGAGTAAGGTCACAACTAAAAAAATCCCATAAAAAGGTAGTAAATTATGTGAAATTAATTCCTCATTGTAATTCAGAAATAGGACAGGGTGTGTATCTTTAAAATAACAAACTTGTACTGGAAAGTCATGATTGAAAATAAGATTCGACAGTAGTTCTGTAAAGAAAGATCATTTAGTGAAGTGGAGGATTTTCGGTAAGACTCATTTTTTTTTTTTTTTTTCTTTCTTTCTGAAATGTTGAATCATATACACATCTTGGAATTAGTCCTGTTTACTTTTTCTTTGTAATTATCTGACGTCACATGGTATAATGTTAGAGATTTGACCAATCGAGGTAAGGGTTTTGTCATTTATAAAAACGAAATATCGTTATATCGTTCATATCGTTTGGACCAGTTACAGTAAGACTAAACTCTGATAAAATCTTTCATCTTATTTTAAAGAATCTCTATTTGAAGGGTCAGGTCTGCAATTTGAGAGTAGTACTTACTTATTCGTTAAAAGTTGGTTTTAAAACCGTACCCGATTCTTTAATAATATATTTATAATTATATTAATTCAAGTCTATGAGTCTCTGTTAGGTTAAACTATTACATTATATCGTCTTCTGTTCGAGTGTTCTCGGTTCTACCCTAGAGTCATATTAGAATGCTAATCATAAAATAGATTGTACCTCGAAGTATTAAATAACCAAATCTTTTCTAGACCTTCGGAAATCTATCACTAATACCTATTATTTTCTATTTGTATAATATGATTAAACTTATTGAGACCCCCTTTTTTTCTTACTCGACAAAGATTTTTTTCGTGGACTGAGTCAGTTTCCTTACTGTAATCTAACAATCTGAAAAGACTCCGATCTCCGAAGGGTCTACCGATTCACCAGTTCTTGGGTGGACGGTTACGTCCTCTGTGTCCTCTGTACCCAAGTCAGGGACCCACCCCTTCTAGGAGACCTCCTTCTTTACCGTTGGGTGAGGTCATAAGAACGGACCTTTTAAGGCACCTGTCTCCTCGAATCACCCGATGTCAGGTACCCAAGTGTTTCTCAACTTGTGTTGACCCGCACGTACGTGATCCTCCGATCTCCTACTTCAGAGGAATACTTCTCCTTTTCAATTTTAAAATGTACTGGAGGACGAGTAAGACGGAGACATTGAGCCGAACGAGGAACGTCAGACAGTGCATCCAGTGCATCAGAACCTATCACCCCTGAATTGACCTTGACCTCGAATAGAGTGAGTGGGAACAAGACGAGAAACGTCAACGGATCGGGCCCTTTTGGACGAATTAGACGGACAGGAACATTTCCAGTCCGTAGGGGGCGGGGTAGAACTGACGACAAAGACATACGTGTTTCGGAGAATCAAATTTGGTCGGACAATCGTCGATCGCAACGGGTGATATCATCCAGATATTTTTAAGACATTGGGGAAACAAGCCCCGAGTCTCGAACCTCACAATTGAGGAGACCCGTCCGTCCGCGTTATTTGAAGTCAAGAGGTTAAGAGACTCACACCAAAGACTCATACCACGAACCAAAGAACTAATGACCAAAGACGTTGTGAAATTACGTACGTAAACTTTAATGAATAATTCGGACATACACGGCACGACACGAATCACTGAGTCAGTACAGGCTGAGAAACACTGGGGTACCTCACCCCTAGAAGGGTTGGGTCCCTAACTTGGGTACAGAGGGCGTAACGTCCACCTAAGAAATGGTAGACTTGGTGGTCTCTTCGGGTTCTTATGACCTCACCCATCGGATTGGGAAGAGGTCCCCTAGAAGAACTGGGTCCCAGAAGATATAACGTTCGTCTAAGAAGGTCGAATCGACGGTCCTTTGGGTAATTCGGATAGAGAAAAATTTCGATCATGATATTTTAGAGACAATGACAGAGTTATAAACCTCGTGAACAATTTAAAATAATTTCGGAAGAGACCTCAATTGTATTCCTAATGTCCCTCAAAATTGCGACCATCGATCTAGTCCATCAAAATATTAGAAAAAGTCAAATTTCTCATTCGACTTATTCTGAAAGAGACAACAACGGATAAATGTACTAAAGTTTGTTGTCTTTCTGAAAGTGTTTCTTTGTTTCAAAAATCGACCGTTGTTTGATATAAAAAGAGGAGTCTGAAATTATACCAAAAATTATTTGTATTGTGACTCCTAGGTTTAACTGTAGACAAGTAACATTGTTCTATTAATACTTCATATAATAGTATTATCGTAAAAACTTATAATAACTAGTACAAATAATAAAATGTTTGTACTTAATAAACTGTATTGACGATTACAACCCAAGTAGGACAATACGAATATAAAACGAAAATCGTGACAATAAAGAATTTTATGCATAAAGGGTTCTCTTAAAAAATTATTAGTCACCTTTTTTAATTCTTTACTAGTACACACTTGATAGGACCGTAAAGTCAAATATTCTAAAAAAAAAAAACTCAAGTCCAGTTAAAACTGAGAAAAGGAATTTTAGAAGTGGAAATAGGGTGTACCAAGTCACTGACTTGACTCTCCGGGTAAAAGTTGTAAAATACTCTAAAGATTAAGTATAAGGTTTGGAGACGTGAGAAAGTTAGTACTTTTTAAGTAACTTCAAAATGTCACGAATGTAACTTTTACAGAATCAACAAAAGAGTATCTTTTATAAATACATCGTGAGACAATTATATGTATACTGTTTATACATGTGTATGAAAAAAAAAGATATTTAACGATGAGATTCTCATTCGAAAATTTAAGTTTACCTATCGATCGTGGGAGAGTTGTATGAATAAAAAATGGACATATTACCGTATCATCTCTTTTATACTTAATATATACGGTATACCTTTCTTACAGTGGAAGACTTATAAATACTTATAAACTACACAATTTTTAACCCTTCATAAAGAAAAATCCTGTCTTCGGTAACTTTTTTACTTGACAGTATATTGTAAGTCTTAAGAAATCCGTCTAAACACAAAACAGATAATACGAAGGTAAAGGGTTAACACAACAATCAAAAGATTGAGAAGTTCATTTTATTCTCTAAACACCAAGAAGTATATACTATACTGAGGATTTACTTCTCCCTATTAAAAGAGATACTCTTGTTAAATGAGAGGGTAAAGTCTTTATAGTTGTCGGGACCGGGATGATTTACTAATGACACTCATTTTCTTAAACTCAAAAATATAAACTTCTTAAAAACTAAAAGACAAAACCACCATGACGTCCTTTTTGATCTAAAGGTATCAAGGTCATTGGACACGGATCAACTCTCGTCTCTGGTACGGACAGAGTGAGTGGTAATGTAGGGGACACGAACTACGTACGAACTGTCCTTTTACCTAGACAACTTAATTCCATACTTAATTTTATGTGTTACCATAGATTGGACACAATGGTACTTACCCTAATTATACGTGTGCGAGGTGTATACATACACTCGAATACTATTGTGTTTAAGAAGTTCTTAGACATTTCATAATTAAAGTATATGATTAATAGATTTTGTAATAGGATATATCTCGTAGTAAAAAATTTCTTACTTCCATCTACCCTTATGAGAAATAAGATGTGTATAAAATTCTTAGATTACTAAGTTCGAAGGAGTTCAAGTCTTTCTCGAAGTAAAACTTAACAGTAACACGTAATGAAATCTATCCTTATACTCTACCCTTTTAAATACGACTAGGATATTATATAAGATCTTCCTCGATATTAAAGAAAAATCAAACTGAATAAGTAAGTAAACACAAAGACATTCTGAAACACCCTTTATTACAAGAACAATGAAAAACACTCCAAAGAAAACTTCGAATACCTCTCAGTGAGACACATACAATATAAGTTGACATAATAGGAAGGTTATAAACTGTCTATCAATGTTTTTCGTAGCTATTGAATACCGAGTCGGATTGTATACAGGTACACCATTATGTTACCCACAAATAGTCACCTGTAATGATAATGTAAACCCGTCAGTTACACACAGAAAAATGACGTATGACTGTTGTTGGGGGTACTCCATATCGATTAATATAATGGAAATAAACTCTCTCCTTAATCGTATGAGTCACTTGACACCGTAACCCTCAACTTGTAATTTTCAACATTAGACTTGTACATGTGTACATAATAAAACAAGATAGAGTGTGTTGTTTTGATAATAAGTGTTTAATTAATAGACTATACGAGTCATATAAGGAAAGTACTAACTAATGACAAGTAATTCAACTTATAAGAAAGATCTCCTGATCTTAAGATACATTCATAACTAACTCCTACTTTAGGTTTACTTCCCGAAACTTCACGGAAATGAAGAAGACTGTTCGTTATTACCAATATTATTTAATTTTAAAAATAGTTATCATATCACATATATGAACCTATTGAACGACAATAAGAAATACCTAAAATTGGAGTTAAATCGAGGTTTGAAACACGGAAAATTTAATATTTCGGACATCTGAAATATTAATATTCAGATGTCTGAAATATTAAATTATTTCCATGACACTACTCCGAACTGTTTGTGGGATTATACTTCATTTATTCTTTTAAACTGTGACTAAAAACCTTCAGGATTATTAACCAATTCTAAAATATAACCAATTTAGTATTTCCCTGGTTTATGACTTCGAACCGAGTGTAGACCCCCATTCGAAACTCATTCAAAGTTAAGACTTAAATTTGTCATTTTTCCTCAACGAGGAGAAGTAATAAAAGATTATCTTTATTATTATTATTATAAATAAATCACGAATTTTACAAGATCTATGAAAAAGTCAGCAAATCAGAGGTACTATTGGGAAACTCTATCTTTGACCATAATAGGGTCATAACAAAGAATCCCCAAATATAAAAAATAAAAATTTAACTGTTGTATCGACTAAATGACGTGATTAAAGTCCAAACATGTCGTGTCACTAAATAAATATATATATATATATAAAGGTCTAATGAAAGGGAATATTCAACAATCTTTTATAACTCATACTAAGAGACACGATATGTCATCCAGGAACACCCAAAAGAGAAAATATATCACCACACTTATATAATTAGGGTAGGTACATTCGATAAACGTTGTGAATCAAACAAAAGATACAGACACCCAGATCAAGACAAACCATTTATTTAAGTAAACATAAAAAAAAGTCTAAGGTGTATATTCCTTATAGTATACTATAAACAGAAAGACAGACCAAATGGAGTAAATCTCATATTAGAGATCCGGCTAAGTACATGGTCGTTTACCGTATTAAAGGAAGAAAATACGGGTCCATATCCTAACGTCCTAGTATACCATTGAGATAAAAATCACAAATTTTCTTTGAGATATGATAAGAGGCATGTCCGATATGGTTAAATGTAAGGGTGGTTGTCACATCCTCCCAAGGCACAAGAGGTGTGAGAGAGGTCTTAAGTAATAAAACAACTGTAAAATTACTACTGCAAGACGGACCTCACTCCACTATGATGTAACGTCAAAACTAAACTATAATAGGGTCAAAATATCTACTCTTTTATATCCGTTTTCGTCCATTCACTGACGAGACTTAACAACAAAACCCCCGTGTCAGTCAACACCGTTAATGAACCTTTGTCACCCTCTCTAACCTCTGACAAAGAACTTTCTTTTTTCTTAATAGTTAACTATAGTGTGATAGTCTCTGTGTCCCTCGAAAGGAACCTTAAACAGTCAAAGATGATTTCTTTAAACCTATAACATTCGTTCACACGACTACCTATCTACTAAAATGAAGGACAGAACCATCATCTAAGTTAAAGGATACTGTAAACTTCCGGTAACTAGTCCCTACACAAAATTCCGAAACCATTAGAATTACAGACACACACAATCAGCGAGTCAACATAGACTGAGTACAACTGGGGTGACTAACATCGGGTGGTCCGACGAGACAGGTACCTTAAGAGGTCCGTTCTATGACCTCACCTATCGGTAAAGGAAGAGGTCCCCTAGAAGGACTGGGTCCCTGACTTAGGGCCAGAGGACGTAACGTCCGTCTAAGAAATGGTAGTTTCGACAGTCCCTTCGGGTCATCAGAATTATCGTGAAAAGTTATAAACCTTCGGTAAAGAGGGTTTGACTCGTAACGGAAAGAAAGAGAATGAAAAGAAAGAGTAGGAAAAGGAAAAAGAAAGGAAGATCAAAATGATGAGAAAAGAAAGATTATAGTCTCATTTCATTTTATTATTTAACATATAATTAGGTAGACATCAGCCATTTCTAACAAACAACAACGAATAAACGATTCGATACAGGTTAACAAAACGCTGGGGTACCTGACATTCGGTGGTCCGAGGAGACAGGTACCTTAAGAGGTCCGTTCTTATGACCTCACCCAACGGTAAAGGAAGAGGTCCCCTGAAGTGTTGGGTCCCCATCTTGTGTGCAGAGGACGTGACCGTCCAGCTAAGAAATGATGACTCGGTGATCCCTTCGTCTGTCATTCCTATGTGTCACACATATGGACCCGAATTTTCCGAACCTCGATTTGGTTTGTTCTTCATCGGTTCAAATCCCAGGTTTTGTAGTCACGTGAGTGTGTCTCCGTTGAGGTAACTAAACTCCTGTACTGTTGCACAAGGTAATAAGAAAAACTTTCTTAGATCACTATGTTTGCACCAAGTACTTAGACATAAGAAATTTTTTATTTTGTTGAAGTTGAAGAGGAGATGAATCTAAAAGTTATATATTCAAGTACAAACTATATCCCTTTCTTCGTCTAAAAGTACAATAAACAATACGGATTTTACACTGTTTTATTTCTAATAGTTTTATACCTGGATTTCTTTTTCATGGTCCGAGAAAGATAACGACGTCACCGTCTTCTTTCTCTTACAGTCGCACTTTAAATCTTAACAATACCTGTCTCACTTTTGTTAATATGTTTTAGAGGCTATCGATCGTCGGAAAACGGGTTTTGGCTAGAGAACAATACCATTAACTTAATTAAAGTAAAATTGTCGATAAGATGAAACGAGTTCAAAAGTATGTTCGATTTGATATTCCTTCAGAACGAAACTTCAAACTTTCTGTGGGAACTCTTATAACTTATAATTAAAAACTTGTTCGACAATGTGAAATTTAACTCTTATTTCATGGTCTGGTACAAAGTAGTAAGATGAACACATGTTAAGAATAGAGTGAAAGAATTTTACAAAATTTTTGGGTTCTCCCCTTTCACATTACTAATATCTTTAGTAAAAGAATATCCCGAAATAGTCAACAAAAATAGATGATATTCTGTAACTGTTTTTGCTACTAAGTTTATTTTAAATTACGTGTGAAGGATCTGCAAAAGAGTAATTCTCGTTTTATTTTAGTGAGTCATTGTAATTGCATTTCTTACTTATGGAAAAAATGGGATTCCGTGTTCACTGAACCCGAAGGGACCATCCAGTCGACCATTTCTTAGGTGGACGTTACGTCCTCTGGGGTCAAGCTAAGGACCCTACCTTACTCGGGAACCTCTTCCCTATTCAATGGGTGGGTCGTAAGAACCCGAAGGGACCACCGAGTCTGCCATTTCTTTGACGGACGTTACGTCCTCTGAACGCAAACTAGGGACCCAATCCTTTAAGGGAACCTCCTTCCGTATCGTTGGGTGAGGTTATAAGAACGGACCTCTTAGGGGTGCCTGTCTTCTCGGACCTCCCGATGTCAGGTACCTCAGCGTTTCTCAGTCTGTGTTGGCTCACTGATTCGTGTCGTGTGTTCACTGAGTGACATTCTATGTAAACGGGAATTCATTCGTTACAGAAATATATTATTTACACTTAAGATAGAGAATTTCTAAAAAGTCTCTATGATAAGAACGTCAATAAGGGAGAGAAAGAAATAGCAGTCAATAGGAAAGAGAAGACCTAGTCACTATCTACTAACTTACCTATCTATAAAACTAGAATACCACTACCACCACCAAATCACCGACAGTACAGACTGAGAACGTTGGGACACTTTACATCAGACAGTCCGAAGGGACAGGTACCCTAAAGAGTCCCCTTTTGTGACCTCACCCAATCGTAAAGTGAGAGATCCCATAGAAGGACTGGGTCCCCAACTTGGACCCAGAGGACGTAGTGACCACCAGACGCCGTAACGTCCGTCTATGAAATGACTCGGTGGTCTCTTCGGGAATAGTGTATAGGGAGAACCTTCGTTACGAGGTAAACAATACGAATTCTCTTTCAGAAACTTTAGATATGAAGGAACAGAAGGTAAGAAAGAAGAAGGTGTAGTGATTTGACTTTCAGAGCAGGTCTTGAACAGTTTCCGTTTGGGTCACCTGTGAACACGTGCTGAATAAGAAAGTCTTCGTAAACTTTCTTGACAAGTGAAAACAAAAAAAGAAATTCATGAAAGAGGTGAACCAAAGATCCTGTGACATGAGAGGGTCCGAAAGATAGAGTCATATTCGGTCAGAGACAATGACCGAATACAAGGTTACAGTTCTAAAAAAGTTCACGTGAACCCAAGATCCTAAGTCAAGACTCTGGAGAAGAGAAGAGATATAGTCACAGAAATCACTGGAGTAGGTAAGAGAACCAAAATAAAATAAAAAATAAAATAAATAAATAAAATTAACCTCCGATTAATGAAATGTTATAACATAACCAAAATTGTAGACATGAGAGTGCTACTGAATTAAAACTTAATGTCTTGGTTTAAACGATGACTTTAGATCTGAATATACAAGTTGAATGAATGACCGTAAAATGACCTATAGAGTTTCTGTAAAGTTTAAATTGTAGACTACAAACAAAAGTTTGGAGAAAGAGGTCATAAGGGGTTAAGGTACTTCTGGTGGTAATCAAGTGGTTAATGAGTCCAGTGTTTAGGACCGTGGAAGGATCCCAGGAGACGGAAGAAAGAGAAGATAGAGGATATGTTTGGTCATCTTTAAGATGATCAACATGGAAGTTTACTCTTGGGTTTAGAATGGTGAAGATTAGGAGACGTGGTTCTTGGACAAGATTTGTACAATTGAGAAAGTACCAAATTAAGTTATTCGAGATTCACCAGAGAGACGAAGGTCAGAATGAAGTGACTTCAGACAAGTAGTGTCACGTTGTTTTCATTAGGAAACATTCTGTTTTATGTATAGCAATGAGTGGAAAAGAACTGGAAGATTCAGAAACCGGATATACAGTACAGGATACTAAAAGTCGGAGAAGAGTCATCGAGAGTTTGAGTAAAGGGAGTGAGAAGAGGAATAAGTAAATCGAGGACGATGTGACCAGAAAGACAAGAAACTTTTACGATTTGTACTACTGTCCTTGGGGTTCTGAAAAACGAGAATCTCAAAGGACTCGATCTCATGAAAGGAACGTTTACAAAAGTACCAAGTTGAGAGTGCAACAAAACTAAGAACCATTTTACTGTCGTGGAGTTTCCCGTAAGGGACCGGTGGGATAGAACTCGCGGTGGAAAGGAGTGAGAAAGGGGAATTGAACGAAATAAAAAAACGTTCACTAACACTTAGGGACCGTACTACCAAAAATATTGAAACAAATCTTAAAACAACAGTCAGAAGGACGAACCTACCATTCAAAGTACTTCCGTTTGTACAAAAGACAAAACGAGTTTGGACTTGGAGATCACGGACCTTGTATTATCCACGAGTCTAGTCTAGTGTATACGACTCATTTAATAACAATAGTGAACGTACAAGGGGGAGGAGAGGTTAGAGTTGTATAAAAGATTAAAATAAGATAAATGAAAAGATGATTAAAGTTAACAAATTATTAACAAAAGTGTAAAATTACATTTTATAAAAAGTGAACTACCATAGAGGTAAAAATACGTTGGTCCAATCGAAAAAGTCTCAAAGTCTGTGATCATTATGTAAGACAAAGAAAAACCCGACTGAAGGATTGTTGACTTATTGAACACCTTTCGGCTTCATATATATCTTTAACTTAGAAGGACAGTTTAAATACGGATTCTATACCATAACTCGGAAGGACAGTTTAAATATGGATTTTATACCTTAACTCGTATACTAGTTTACAATTTTTATAAACTAAATGTTGTAAACCTTATTTATAAATTCTTGAAATCCACCCCACCCCCAACTCTCTTTAGTACTTTTTTATGTGGAGTTTCTTGTCTGTATTCCTTGTTAAATGGAAATCTAAAAAAACGAGGATAATTTTATAAGATCGTAATTACGGAAGTTTGTAAAGTGTTTTCACTACTATTTTAAGTCCGTCGAGGATAACCCCCCCTTCCCTTTGTACAAATCTCTCTCTTCACCTATATCTTCATACAAGTCGAAAAAAGAAATGAGACTTGAACAAAATCTTTCTTGATAAACTCGTTTGTTAATATTCTTTGACCTTCTCCAATGGTTCTTTTTATGTAAAAGTAGAGTTCTCCAAAACCCCTTATTTCATCTGACAATGAAAACCCTTACCCAATCGACGAACTTACATCCTCTTACTTAATTTATTTAGAATTGTTAATGAAGGACGAGATAACTTAGAAACAAAGACATTACTATACCGGAAAAGATGAACTTTTCCTTGATCTTCGAAACAAACCGCCTAAGTTTCACAATCACACTGTACTGAAAAATTTAAAAGTAAACAAAAATTCACTCCATATTAACTGTATGTCATAATATAATCAAAGTCCTCAAGTTGTATTACTATAAATATATGTCACACTATACAAATGTGAAGTAAGTATTATCCCTGGACGACTACTATAAACTCTCTATGTATTAAAGCTCTACGTCTTTTCTTTGTACATTAATAGTAGAGAGATGAGTTCGACGATGTATATCTCTTAGTACATGATGACGAGACGTTTATTTTGTTTTTGTCTTGTCTATTATGAGATAGTTTATGATGGGAAATTTTTACAATAAATGGAAATAAAAACCGACACGACCCAGAAGTAACGACGTCCCCAATGAGAGATCATCGTTGTGTACTCGGAAGAGTAACACCACCGAAGAGAGCACCTCGTGTCTGAGATCACATACCCACAGTCATCAACCTCGTGTGTCCGAGTCATCAACGCTAAGGACCCGAGATCTCGCGTCCGAGTCACCAACACCGTGTGTCCGAATCAACGAAACACCGTACTCCCTAGAAGGACCTAGTCCCTGACTTGGACACGTACGACGTAACCGTTCGCCTAAGAGATGGTGACTCGGTGGCCCTTTACGGGGTTATGATAAGAAAAATTTTGTGTTATATGTTCGTTGAGCCCGTCGAGTTAAGGTCTTTTTATTTGTTGGGTTAGTTTTTTACCCGGTTTCTTGATTTGTCTGTAAAGAGGTTTCTTCTGTATGTCTACCGATTGTTTGTGTACTTTACTACGAGTTGTAGTGAGTAATAGTCTCTTTACGTTTAGTTTTGGTGTCACTCCATGGTAAAGTACGGTCAGTCTTACCGACGATAGGTTTTCAGATGTTCGTCATTTACGACCCGTCCCACACCTCTTTTCCTTTGGGAGAATGTGACAACCACCCTTACGTTTGATCATGTCGGTGGAACCTCTTGTCACACCTCTAAGGAAGTCAAGTCAAGTCAGCGAGTCAGTGGGGTACTTAGCGTCGTGCAGTCCGGAGGGACAGGTAGTGGTAGAGGGTCTCAAGTGAGTCTGAGTGCAGGTTGCTCAGACACTACGGTAGGTCGGTAGAGTAGGAAACAGCAGGGGAAGAGGAGGACGGGGGTTAGGGAGGGTCGTAGTTTCAGAAAAGGTCACTCAGTTGAGAAGCGTACTCCATCGGTTTCATTACCTCAAAGTCGAAATCGTAGTATAGAAGGTTTCTTTAGGGTCCCGACTAGAGGGAGTCTTGCCTGATCAACCTAGAGCAACGTCAGGTTCCCTGAGAGTTCTCAGAAAAGGTTGTGGTGTGAAGTTTTCGTAGTTAAGAAGCCGCTAGTCGGAAGAAGTGTCAGGTTGAGAGTGTAGGTATGTACTGGTGACCTTTTTGGTATCGGAACTGATCCGTCTGCAATCAGCCGTTTCATTACAGAGACGAAAACATATACGATAGATCCAACCAGTATTGAAAAGAAGGTTCCTCATTGGCAGAAAATTAAAGTACCGACGTTAGTGGTAGACGTCACTAAGACCTCGGGGGTTTTTTATTTTCAGACTGTGATAAAGGTGACAAAGGGGTAGATAAAGGGTACTTCACTACCCTGGCCTACGGTACTAGAAACAAAAGACTTACAACTCGAAATTCGGTTGAAAAAGTGAGAGGTGAAAGTGAAAGTGGTTCTCCGAAAAATCGAGGAGAAGTGAAAGTCGGCATTCCCACCACAGTAGACGTATAGAGTCCAATAACTATAAAGAGGACCGTTAGAACTAAGGTCGAACACAAAGAAGGTCAGGTCGTAAAGAGTACTACATGAGACGTATCTTCAATTTATTCGTCCCACTGTTATATGTCGGAACTACATGAGGAAAAGGATAAACTTTGGTCAGACAACAAGGTACAGGTCAAGATTGACGACGAAGGACTGGACGTATGTCTAAAGACTTCTCCGTCCAGTCCACCAGACCATGTAGGTAGAGAAAGTCTTAAAAGGTGTCACATAACACTAGGTGTGTCAGTTTCCGCAACCGTATCAGTTATTTTGTCTTTATCTACAAAAAAGACCTTGAGAGAACGAAAAAGGTACTAGGTCGTCTACAACCGTTAAACTAGAGACCAAGGAGACGGAAAAGATTATGGTCGAACTTGTAGTCCTTCAAGTGCCAACTGCATAACGACTTCGGACCGAACCTCTTAAAACTCGTAATGAAATGATCGTACACTCTACTCACGTTAACACGCCATCAAACTCGTAAGAAACCGTAACGGAAAGAAACCTTAACCTTACTTTTGACTGGANACCAAGGAGACGGAAAAGATTATGGTCCAACTTGTAGTCCTTCAAGTGCCAACTGCATAACGACTTCGGACCGAACCTCTTAAAACTCGTAATGAAATGATCGTACACTCTACTCACGTTAACACGCCATCAAACTCGTAAGAAACCGTAACGGAAAGAAACCTTAACCTTACTTTTGACTGGAAAAGGTCAGGACACGGGTGACGACTCAAAAGGTTTAAACGACCGTATGACTCACGTCGTGAAAGAGTCGTAGTAGAAGTCCTAACCTTTCTCGAGTTGACCTTAAGTAGTGGAGGTGATCGAAACAAGCATCACTACTAAAGATTCCGGGTGAACTGAAGTGTAAGGTCCTACAGACCGAGATCTAATCACTAGTGTGGTAGTACTAATAGACCCAGCACTTCTATATAAAACATACCAAGAAGGTACATAAGAACGGTGGAGAAGAATTATAGAAGACGAAGACAATCCAGGTATGGTAAAGACAGGATATAGCTCGGGTAGAAACGTACTTTACAAGGGAAACATAGAGATTAAAAGAACTTCTCTAGAGATCAGAAAGGGTAAAACAACAAAAGGAAATAAAGAAACGTAACTAGCGACTTCCGAAAGAATAGAGAAGAACGATAAGAAACCTTGAGACGTAAGTCTACGAATATAGAAAGGAAAAGAGGAAACGAAAAGCGGAGAGAAGAAAAGTATCGATAAACATTCCGGAGGGGTCTGTCGGTAAAACGAAAAAACGTAAAGAAAAGGTACCCCTACCAGAACTAGGGACAGAGGATGTGTTACAGTGCTTGGAGTGGTATCAAGTAGTCCGTGAGATGGATAGTCTAGATCCGGGAATTTAGATAAAGAGTGAAGGTAACATATTAGTATTCCCTAAACTAAATCCAGTATGGACTCACCAGATCACCAAAAGGGACGAAAGAAGTTAAACTCAGACTTAAACCGTTATTCGTCAAGTACGAGACTCGGCGTCAGTCGAGGGCCAGAACAAAAACGACTGACATATCTCGAAGAGGTAGAAACCGACGTCTCTTATATTAGTCAGACCAAAGTCACAACTGGTAGACCACTACAGACACACATCTCAGAAGAGAACACAACAACCTTCTCCCACAAACGATACTGGTCACGTAAAAGAACCGTTTTGAGTTAATCCGAAACGGGACGAAGTAAGACGTAAGGTTCCGGTTTAAACGGACAATGAGGTCCACAAAGAACTGAAGGATGAAAACGTAAGGTCAGGGCATATTACTTTTCCTGTAGAAAAAACCCACAATCAAGATTTTCCAGAACATCCAGAAGTATTTTGGCAAGTTGAAGTCGAATTTTTGGACCTTTATCTTGACAGAATACTGGGTCGTTAGGGTGACGAACCGTATGTGTGGTTCCTTTGGTCTTACTTTCTCTGTGCACATGGGGTTACAAGTGACGTCGTGACGAATATTATCGGTCCTGTACCTTCGTTGGATCTACAGGTAGTCGTCTACTTACCTATTCTTTCGACACCATATATATGTGTTACCTCATAATGAGTCGGAAATTTTTCTTATGTAAACTTAGTTAAGATTACTTCACCTACTTTGACCTCGGATAATATGTCTCACTCCATTCGGTCTCTCTTTTTGTGGTTATGTCATATGATTGTGTATATACACCTTAAATCTTTCTACCATTGCTTTTGGGACATACGCTCTGTCGTTTTCTCTGTGTCTACATATCTTGTCAGAAAACCTGAGACGGTCTCTTCCTCTCCCACCCTACTAAACCCTCTTACCGTAACTTTGTATATATTATAGTATGTACTTTACCTAGAGGTCAGGTTCAAGCTATGTACTATGACCTACGGACCCCGACCACGTCACCCTGCTGAGTCTCCCTACCATACCCCTCCCTCCTCCTTCCCCCCAAGTCCTACCCCCTGTGCACATGTGGGCACCACCCAAGCACAACTGCATACCACTTTGGTTATGTTATAATATTTCATTAATTGGAGGTTAATTTTATTTATTTAAATATAATTTTTGTTTGTTTGTTTGTGGTTTCAAGGACCTCCGTGATAAGATTTATGTCATGTCTCAGAAATCGATTTTTAAATTCACGATAACCATAAACCCTCAAACTTTTCCGACGAAATAGAAGGGGGTCTTCAAAAGATTGAGTCAAATAATTAATACCTTTGGTGTATAAATCTTTATAATCATTATATAACCGAGGTTTACCATGTTATTATCAATTACAAACACTCAGGATACACAGTCTATAGAGTGTGGTCAAAAGGTAACGTCCATAGTAAAAAAAATGGTACAATGTATATTTCTTTGACTCTATGTTCCTCCAATTCTTGAAAAGGTTCTAATGTGTCAAACATTCAACATAGGTTCATGACATCGATCTCTCCGTGTGAAATCTTGTGAACTGAGTATACAATTAATAGTTTCTGGTAGGAGTATTAGTAAAATCCAAATTCCGTCACCTCGGTCATACTTTTAACTCACTCCATAATAGGTCCCTTTACAAAATTTATAGGAGAAACTCAAAAATTCTTTACCCAGAATGAGTCGAATGAACTTCAAATCCTATAAAACGTTATTTACGTATACACTGTAATTCCCTCATTTTAGTCGAGTCAAACGTTTAAATACCTATTGGTGTGTTGGTCTTTAATACCTGTTAGTGTTTATGAGGTCAACCCGAAACCTTTCTCCTTTGTGTCAAGTCAAAACCTAAAATGGAGAAGAGATGGGTTTAAGTACTTAAACACTTAGAGAAGGGATCCTGAAAATAACTCTATATTAAATGTATAGTATTTTATGTGGGTAAATTCCTTACATTAAAATATATAAAAATTCATATACCTTTCTTGATTGGTTGGTAGTCGTGTTAGATGCAAATCTTGTAAAAATAGTGAGGACTTTATTGGGGATTTCGATAATCGTGAGTGAAGAATGGGAGGAGAGAGGGTCGTGACCAATTGATGATCACATAAAATATAGAGATATCTAAACGGATAAGACCTGTAAAGTATAGTCACGTAAATATGTTATTTACCAGAAAATACTTCCAAGAAGACGAATCGTACTACAAAAGTTCAAGGTAGGCACAACATCGTACATAGTCATGAAGTAACGAAAAATATCGTCTCATTGTAAAGTCACATATTTATATGTGTAAAACAAATATGTAACTAAAATACCTGTAAATCCAACAAATGTGAACCGTTGTATCATTACGACGATACTTGTAATTACATGTACAAAAACCACTTGCACAAAAGCAGAGTGAACGTATATATGGATCCTTACCTTAACACCTAGAATACCATTTAGACACAAATCGTTATATCATTTGTGGTTCGACCTCTTCCGTTACCGTGGGGTGAGGTCATGAGAACGGACCTTTTAGGATACCTACCTCCTCGGACCACCCGACGTCAGGTACCCCAGCGATTCTCGACCTGTGCTGACTCGCTGAAGTGAAAGTGAAAAGTGAAAGGACGTAACCTCTCCCTTTACCGTTGGGTGAGGTCATAAGAACGGACCCCTTAGGGTCCCTGCCCCCTCGGACCACCCGACGGCAGGTACCCCATCGTGTCTCAACCTGTGTTGACTTCGCTGAATCGTCGTCATCGTCGTTCGACAAAAAGTTTCACTAATCCTTACTTAAGAGTGATCCCTACCTACTGACAAGGTGAAGAACGCGTTGGAACAATTGTGTATAATATCAGACTGAAAACTGATTTCGACAGAATCACCAACACTTCACCATAAACGAACAGTAAAATTAAACGTAAAATGTAAAGGAACTACCGAATGACCATTTCTTAGGTGGAAGGTTACGTCCTCTATACCTAAAATGAGGATCCAATCCTTCTAGGGGACCTTTTCTTTTACCGTCGGGTAAGGTCATAAGAACGGACCTCCTAGGGAACCTGTCTTTTCGGATCACCCGATATCATGAACCCCAACGTTTTCTCAATTTGTACTGAATCACTGATTTGTTACTGATTACTACAACTCGTAGAAAAGGTACACGAATAACTAGTAAACAAAACGTCTTTAAAGATAAGTCTAGGAAGTGAGTAAAAATTAACCCAATGAACGGAAAAATGATATCTTTAGTAATATATGACATATGTTCACGAAAAGTCTGTGTTCTAAACTTTTATAAACAAAGGGTAAGACGCTCACACGAGACGAAGGTTACACTGTCGTATAGGAAGAAAAAGTAGATAACAAGATCGACGGGGGAGGATTCTGAGAGGAGGAATATATACAACTAAAGACGAATGAGGTCTAATTATTGGAAAAGAAACAAGTTCAGAGTACCGAGGGAGACGGAGTATCAGCGACGAACGAACAGAAAAAGACGACGACGACGATTCAGTGAAGTCAGCACAGGCTGAGACACACAAGATGTACAAGAGTTAAAGACTAAAATCAAAGAACTAGAGTTTAAATGTTTAGGGAACTCTCTCAAAGATTCTAACCGACAGAAACTAGATCCCCGGGGAAAGACCAAGTCAGGGGACAGTGACTCCACTAAACGACCGAATACACTTACTTGACCGGATCGTGTCAAGGAACTTGTTTTCGACCCAATCCATCAAAAGAACTCCTTTCCAGGACACGGTACATCTGAGGATTACGAAGTGACTTACGTGATGTCAATACCTACTCTCTCCGTCTTACGACCTGTAGTGATGAAATAAAGTAGTACATCTGTTTCTTAATTGTTTTCAAATACACAACAGATGAAGATCAAAGTCTTGAGTTTGACTCTTTAAATACAGTTTGATTTAATGTACTCCATCACCAGAAACGAACTAAGACAACAAAATAATTATTAAGTTCCGAACGAACGTAATTATAAATCGTCCATCACAACAACAACAATAAGTTAGTGGGTCAGACTGAGAAGTGCTGGGATACCGGATGTCGTACGGTCCGAAGGGACAGGGAGTGTTAGAGGACCTCAGATGGGTTCAAGTACAGGTAACGTAGTCACTACGGTAGGTTAGTAGATTAGGAGACAACGGGAGATGAGGAAGACGGAAGTCAGAAAGGATCGTAGTACAAGAAAAGGTCGCTCAGTCGAGAAGTGTAGTCCACCGGTTACACAACTTCGCAGTCGTAGTCAGGAAGGTTGAACGAAATCATATCTACTACATATGATACTATGTCTACTACATGTTACTATTATACAGATATTCATTCGTCTAAAGTATGTATATATACGTATACTTTATATAAATATATGTATATATACATGTATATACTTAAATCATTTAGAAGTAATTCAAGGTCAAGTTTAGAAAAATATAGTTGATCAGGTCTATAAGGGAATTTGAATTTTGGTAATTTACTTAGTTTTTCTGTAGTCGTAATTATATAAACATAGGTACTTAGGAATTTAATGGAAAGAAAATTCTTAAGCTAAATGAACTCCCGTTTCTAACTGAAGGGATCACCGAGTCTCCAATTTCGCAGACGGAGGTTACGACCTCTGGCCCCAAGCTAGGGACCCACCCCTTCTAGGGGACGTCTTCCTTTACCGTTAGGTGAGGTCATAAGAACGGACCTCTTAAGGTACCTGCCTCTTCGGATTATCCAATGTCAGGTGCCCCAGCGTTTCTCAGCCTGTGCTAACTCGTTGAAGTGGAAGTGGAAGTGGAAGTTTCTAAAAATTGAGTAAAAACAATTATTCAATCGGGGTAAGTGGAAGAATTTTGTCGTGAAACATAGGTTATCCGTTGAGTTTCAAATAACGTAAATTGATTTTCTTAATCACTTGATGTTCCTTAAATCCTTCCGTGTTAAATCCTTTCATAGAAAGAAGGATAATTTCCACTCAAATGGGTACCGATAGTCATCGGAAAGATCGATGAACCTAGGAATTTTTGACCCATAAGTCCAGTTGCCTAGTTTTGGAAATATGGAACTGTCACCTTAGGAAAAAGAAATACATTTCCATTTCTCCTTTTCATATCCGGAACAGGTCATGTTGACAGAAGATTTTGGACCTAATACAAGTGGAACGTAGGAGTAGATAGATGAGAGATTCGTGTATCGATGACCATGACTACTACAATCACACGGATCATTCTGCATCATGTTTTCCCAATATCCCTTAACTGCTGTAGATTGATCTTCACCGACATCGATTTTCACACCGGATATAATTATAACATCAGAGTCATCCCTGTGACCTTGTTTATTAATCTTTCCTTTTATGACGGTAACACAGTCGTAACCCTTTTATAAAAAGGAGACACATAAAGTTAATTGATAAGTTAATTTATAAGTTAAATTATACGTACTGGAACACTGTCACGAGATCCCTGTCAGGGTCGGAGTCCGATCCGGAGGTCCGGAACTCTCTTACCAAGTTACAAATTTATTCTGGAGTTTTTCTGGAAGCAATTATAAAAACTACATAAATAGGCTTCATTGAAAAATTTAGTAAATTTTAAAAATTTTATCCAAAATTAGAAGGGATAACAACTAGTTTTCTTTAAAGACCCAGTGTAAAATTTAAATGTAAAATTGAAAAATAACTTTATAGTTCATGCCTTTTCAAATACATCTTTTTCACTACCTAAAAGTGTCTGACGTGGTACCATATCGGTAGTGGGTCTGATTCGTTCTTTGTAATTGTGTGGGTTTGTGTGGAGAAACTAGGGTGCATCTGAGACACGACGGAGGCCCGGAGCATCGGTCATAAATGTAAAGATAATTAAAAATTTAACATACATTTAACCCAATCTGTCGTAAATGAAAATACATAACTCGGAGAAATAGTTATAACAAATACTGTAAAAGGTATAATACAGTGAGTAAATATTCACCAAATAAGAGTAGTGATGTATCATAGGGTGACACACTTATATAATGTTTATCATGTTCTTACTAACTCTTATTTTTGACGAATGGTACTGTCAATTCTATCACAAAATAAAAACACAGACCCGACATCCTGTATATATATATATATATGTGTATGAGTATGTGTATGAGTTACCTGTGTTTGAGGTTCTGTGTCATTTCCCGTCCCTTCGACCCGTACGACGTCAGGTACCCCAGCAGTTCTCATGCTATGGTGAAACATTGACTTGTCGTTATATATATACGTAAGTGACGTGAATATCTCCAAAATTCAAAGTAGAGTTGTACTTTTAATAAAGACCGTACCACTTTGGAGATCCTGTGACTGTTTTTATTCATGTTTTAACGAATCCTCCCTGGGGGGGTGTTTAATATTTTATAAGGATGTATTTCCATTATTCGTGTGTATTTATACTCGAGTTTTATCAAAACAGAGATTGGTACTGTCTCATTTACCCTGGTCTAAAGGGGAGGGTGGTATTGTTGATGTTTTGACCTGTTCCATTAAATTGTTTTGACAGAGGTCTGTAACCTGATATCCGTCCCTCCCACTCTGAGAACTCTATCTTCATACACTTCACTTAAAGTATAAATGAGTCCTAGAGACATACCCTCATGAAAGAAGTGGTGTTACTTCTCTTCTTCGTGTGTTCAACTCTTCATTAAACACCTTGACTCTTCACTATCCGGTCTTAAATCCCGACGATTTAACAAACTTTAAAAGTCTTCTCTTAACCTCTTCTCTTCGAAACAGAACCCTCCTTAACGAGATTCTTCCGTTACCGTGGGGTGAGGTCATGAGAATGGACCTTTTAGGGTACCTGTCTCCTCGGACCATCCGACGTCAGGTACCCCAGCGATTCTCAGCCCGTACTGACTCGCTGAAGTGAAAGTGAAAAGTGAAAGTACGCAACCTCTTCCTTTACCGTTGGGTGAGGTAACAAGAACGGATCTCTTAGGGTCCCTACCCCCTCGGACTACCCGACGACAGATACCCCAACGTGTCTCAGTCTGTGCTGACTTCGTTGAATCGTCGTCATCGTCGTCGTCGTTGCATCTCCCCACCCTACCCTAACCTCCACCCTCCTCCAAGTTCTCTCTACTCTATATGTATTTGGATACTGACTAAGTACAACTATACACCGTCTTTGGTTGTCTTATAAAATTACGTCAGTAAGTGGTTAATTTTTATGTATTTATTTATATAGTCCTTTTTTTCCGTCGACACAACCACAAGTGGTACCTGGGAACCGGAGTCCGACCCGACACGTCGACGACCCGTTCAGAGATAGTATAGATCGTCCCTGATCTGCGACGTTGACCCTCACCTACGTCCGTAGTCTCGAGTTTGTATCGTTCCTCAGTAACCGTAGAACTAAGATTCTGGTACAAAAGGATAGTCCTGGAACTTAAACTTAAAAGAGAATTCTGGTAATGAAGAAAAATTTTAACAACCTATTCTGACCTTAATCTTCGTCAAAATATAAACGTTCAGAACCCGACCTTTATAAAGGAGATCTAAGACTAATTATTACCTTGTTGAATAATAAATCAAGTAGAGAGAAAGAGATTCGAAATCGTATATGTCGATTTTCTTTGTCATAAAACTGATAAGATGTACCTTTAGAAGAATCGGTTTAGGTGTTTAAGTAATCTATACGAAAATACAATTACATCCACTATTACAACGGTGTAAAGGGTGATGACCTATCGTCAGATAGAAAAAATTAGGTACGTTATTTTAAAGAAGTGACAGGTAGGTGATAAGGGACAAAGAAGTTTCGGGAAGATCGAAGACGAGTAGCGGTTATCGAGTATAAAATCCCAAAATGATATCGGAGTGAGGTGAACGTTTTAAGACAAAACTGACGAAAAACGACAGATTGTTTTCGAGGATTTTGTTTTTATTTAGTAAAAAAATTAGAGTACTTAAAGACTAACTGGTTCATCAATAAAGTAACCAGAGCAAACCACAGTTATTACACCGATTTTAGTCTCCCGATATCTCGATTTCCTCGGCTCTACTGAAGTGAGTGTACAGACTGACCTCTTAATTTTTTGACTGTTTCTTCACCACGACAGAGAAACCCGAGTGATGTTCCCATCCAAAAAAAATGTATCGTAGGTCTAAAGTTCTCATTCTTTCCATATTTTATCTTCGACACTCGGGAGAATTTACGACCCAGATCTTGACCGTACTCGTACAAGATGACCCAAGACAAACCGTCTTGGTTGGATGCAAATTTCTCCTCCTGTGTTTAAAGTGAATTTATCCCATCACAGTTACTAAATACCAGTGAAAATTAGGTACACTCCAAGAAAGTCTTAGTGTTAAATAATAGTTACTAAATACCAGTGAAAATTAGGTACACTCCAAGAAAGTCTTAGTGTTAAATAATTTTGACTTCTTACTTGTTTAATTTTTATACTTATGGAATACATATGATAATTTAACTTAAATATTGTTGTTGTTTGAAAAGGTATTCATTTTGGGGTTGGATCTACTAAAGTAATCATTTAAAATACTTTGTTCTTTATTTTTCTAGTTATTTTGGTTTTGAATAAGAAACTTTTTTGATATTTCTTGATATTTTGAAGATCACTCTAACTTGATCTTGTTTCAGTAATTAAAAGTTTATACTCTTATAATTTTTATTGATTTCGTTTTTTTGTAAAATAATACGTCTTGAAATAAGATGACAAATACCTTGAAACTTAGACTAAGTTCTTTTACAATTTTACAGACTTTGTTGAAAATAAGTGATTTACTTGTCACAGTCATGTAATATCCGATGGTAGTTTATCTCTTTATCTGTGATCCGACTCCTACAAAATTTCTAATCGAATATTGTTTGAAAGTCGACAATGAGGGACATTATACGTTCGATAAGGTTTCGGTCCCTTTAATGGAGAAAGTTAAACACTCTGACGATATATTGAGTTTTTTGAAAAATTCACAGAAAGATACTTTTCTTTCGATATTCGATACAGTGCACACACCAACATCAACATTTTAATAATTTATTTAATAACTGTCGTAGTTAGGTCCTCATATGAAACTTTTTTATGTAACCCTGTTCTGTCTTAAAAAAAAAGTCATTTTGTTCTCACCAATTATAATCTTTTTAGATAATGACTTTAAAAGGTGTTATGTGTCTTCTCCTCTTTATTGGAGAATCGTGTATGTTTTTTCGTAAACTTTTCAAACTCTCAAGTACTACTAAAATTTTCTTTTTTTAGAACCATTCAAACCTTATCTTTTCGTACAAAAATTGAGGTGTGTACAACAGTAGGTTTTAGATATTATATAATAAAACTTACCTCTTTACAATCTAATATAACATTTTCTCCTTGTTTTATTTTCTCCGATGATAGTATTTTTAGAGACAAAAAGTATTTAGTCGTCATGTATTAATCTTTAATATTGAAATTTTATATAATAATGTTTTTGTTGTTTTTATTCTACCAATTCTTATTTAGATTGTTTTCAATATACCTTGAAAATACCTTTAGAGTTTCTTTCCGTATTTCTTCTGTGTTTATCTAACTCTCTAAACGGTACGAGTACAAACGTTTCTACGTTATTTTAATTCTACGGCTAAGAAAGAATTCTTAATTAGGTATATAAGTATAATAAGGGTTAGGCAGAACAACCAGAAAGAAGTAAAAAAATTAAACGTAAACAGTTTGACTAGGATCTTAAAAATACTTTTCGACTTCCTTACTTTTATGGGTTTAGTACCAATCATAAAGCTCCTTACACTCTCTTTTGACTGCGATGATCTACTATTCTAATGATTTTTATATACCATCAATTTTATAAAAATACGAACAATTCTGTATTTAAAGAGAATTAAATACTATTCTGTATTTAAAGAGTAAGACTCTTTACTTACTTATTTCTCGGAGGTTTATTGAAATGAAAATCCTCTTTATGATCAACAAAATCCACTGTGGTCTTCAGTCGTCCCGTTTCCCACCTAATAAGGTATTTACTACGGCCATTTTAACTAATAAGTACACCCCTTTTCCAGGATATTTCTTATTTGGTACTTCTTTATAGACATATTATAACTTTATTCTTTATTAAAGAACTCACTTGTATATTCTTCTGTTGTCACTTCTATTACTTCACACTATTTAAGTGTATGTTTTAAAAAATTGAGTTTTACTGTATTTTACTTTTCGGTTGGAAAACTTAAATTCTTTTACATCTTCCGTTACCTTGCGGTGAGGTCATGAGAACGGACCTTTTAGGGTACCTGCCTCCTCGGACCATCCGATGTCAGGTACCCCAGCGCTTCTCAACCTGTGTTGACTCGCTGAAGTGAGAGTGAAAAGTGAAAGTACGTAACCTTTTTCTTTACCGTTGGGTGAGGTCACAAGAACGGACCTCTTAGGGTCTCTGCCTCCTCGGACTACCCGACGGCAGATACCCCAGCGTGTCTCAGCCTGTGTTAGTGTTGATTTATTACTCTGTTATTTGGTTCCCATATAGGTCCGTCAAGTATTTTCTTTTTCAGACTCATCATTATTTTTATATTATACTAGTAGTTAAAATGAATGATCAAAATACCCATTTATTGTATCTAAAACCTTAGTTTAAGTCAAGTCAAGTCAGCGAGTCAACACAGGCTGAGAAACGTTGGGGTACTTAGCGTCGTGGGGTCCGGAGGGACAGATAGTGGTTGAGAGCCTCAAGTGAGTCTGAGTGCAGGTAGCTCAGGTACTACGGTAGGTCGGTAGAGTAGGAAACAGCAGGGGAAGAGGAGGACGGGGGTTAGGGAGGGTCGTAGTCTCAGAAAAGGTTACTCAGTTGAGAAGCGTACTCCACCGGTTTCATGACCCCAAAGTCGAAATCGTAGTAAGGAAGGTTTCTTTTGGGTCCGGACTAGAGGAAATCTTACCTGACCAACCTAGAGGAACGTCAGGTTCCCTGAGAGTTCTCAGAAGAGGTTGTGGTGTCAAGTTTTCGTAGTTAAGAAGTCGCGAGTCGAAAGAAGTGTCAGATCGAGTTTAATGGGCTCAATTTTAAGATTAAAATAGTGACTCATCGTACCGTGTCACCATTTCTTAGGCGGACGGTCACGTCCTTTACGTTCTTTACGCCTAAACTAGGGACCTAACCCTTCTGGGAAACCTCATCCTTCACTGTTGGGTGAGGTCATAAGAACGGACCTTTTAACGCACCCGTCTCCTCGGACCTCCTGATGCCGAGTGCCCCAGGGTTTCTCAGCCGGTGGTGACTCGTGGTCGTGTTGTTCGGTTGAATGACCCGTTCACTGAAATACGCAGACTCGGAGACAACGGAGTCAAGATATTACCTTTACTTTCATTACGAAACGAGTATACTAATACAATCCTGTGAAATTTGCAAATCAAATCGGATTCGTACTCGTAAAGCATTCAGATTCGTTAAAGATAATTTCATTCTCTTAAAGAAAATTGTGAGTAGTTTATCCGCTTTTAATAATATAGTCTGTTGTTGGACACACTGTTCTATATCCCTTTGTCTTCGATAAAGACCACTTTCGTATTACAGACTAAACTTTTCGTCAAAAACTTCTATACATATAAGAATCATGAGGAGTAAAAGTGAAGTTTCTCAGGTGTAACAAAGAATCTCAAATATTTTCTTTCATTTGAGAGTTAGTTACCTCTTACTACTTATTAGACATCCGTGTGGTTTTATAATATCTCGTTACTTTTATTTGATTGAGTTTAGATGGATCGATTTAAAGTTTTCTTTTAAAAATCATTTTTTTTTTTTGACTGGTGTTTCCTAATACACGTATTTACTATGGTACACACATTGAATTCTTTTGTCCAATCAAATGTAGTAAAAAGACATTATAAGTAACTCTCTCTTTTTTCCGTCTTCTTTCCCTTATCCTTCTCCTCCCCTCTCCTCTTAAACCTTTCTGTCTTATTCTGTTTTATAATTATAAAAACAGTAGAGACACGACAAAAATGACAGTGAAACATAAACGTATATCTAGTCTCTCAACCGTTTTGACATTGGATACCTAGTTTAGGACGGACAGAGGACAGCTACATTTATATTAAAATAACCTTATGTTGACTCGAGCAAACAACTACACAGTTGATACCGACGAAAACGTAAGATAAGTAACACTGTCTCTAACATATCGGATGTTTAGGCTTTTATAAAGAGTATTCTGGGAAATGTCTTTTTTTGGACTGTGCCATGTCTCGTGTTAAACATCAAAAAAGTATATTTTTTAAAATATGAAATTTTTCATACGTAATATTATTATCACTGAACATTTTCCTTAACTAAAAAGATCACCAAAATACGTTTCAGAAAAACGTACACCGAACAATTGAAAATTAGTAAAAGTTTCCACTTTCAGTTTTTTCGGATTCAAATCAGTATTCTTTTCATAGAAATTGGATATAAGAAACAAGTATTCTTAGTTCCTCCTATGTCCGAAAAACGTAATATTAAGTACAGAGTTCAATTTACATTACTTTCAGGATGAAAAGAGTGACTTCGAGAATTAGGAGTCTTAACAGTTTAGAGGAAGTGGATCAGAAGGGTAGGAAGACGTCGGGTCATAAACCCTCCGTCTTTTTGCAAAGATATAATCTATTATAAATAAACCGACTCTGGACTTACAAGTCACTTCTCTGGGATTTATATTACCGGGGTTTGTGTTATCTTAACAAACAAATGTTTTGAAGACCCCGTCCACGAGGTCCTTGAATCTCTCTGAAGTGTTCCTAGACCAAAGAGTCCCTGGGTCCGACTACCGTCGAACCAATAGTAGATATGTATCTGAATTCCGGGAAAACACAGTAATAGTGTTTCACATAACTTTTCGTAAGAAACTCCAAGACCTTTTGTCCCGATCTAATTCCGTACCTAATTTAGACCAGGGTAAAGTGACCTTTATTACACTAGTATACCGGTGTAGATTGAAGTTCAGGTAAGATCTTGACGCAAGACGACCCTTATGTATACGTGTCGATAATTTCTCCTTCCATTGTGTGGTCTTCCGTAATGTATCCGTTCTTTCATATCACACAATTTTCCGATCTTTCTTCTCACATCATTCGGTCATCCAAAAGAAATACAATTCCACCCACCCTCTTCACCCATTATAATATGTTCCACCTCTCATCATTCCACCTCTCATCATTATACCCACCTCGTATCCTCCTTACTGGATCTCTTTATTAGTTTAAGAGATGCTACCCCCCACGATCTTTTTGTATCCTACGGACCGAGTTTAACTTAAAGTATGTTCATTACTGACTCCATACAGGATACGTTATTAAATCAAACTATTTGGGTCATTATAATGTATAGCACTTTAAGAAAGTACGGTACGATTTTTCAGATGTAAGTAAGACTACCCATTATTACTCAGAAATTTACAAAACTCATCTCTAACAATTTCAATACCAGTAAGCTTTTAATTAATTTCTGTTTGATTGTCGTATTTCCTTATATCTAACCTTCTCCTATTGAGGTCTCCGTCCCACTTTTTTCTCATTTTCTTGATGACATAAAAAAGCTCTAGGACTAAAGTTTAGAAAACCTATATCCCCTAACAGTCTAGTATAATTATCAAGATAAAAATCAAAAAACTCCTTAGGAATCCACCGTGATCACCATTTCTTAGAAGGACGGTTACGTCCTCTGAGTTTCTTTGTGTTCAAGTTACGTACAAACCCCTTCTAGGGAACCTCCTCCTTTACCGTTGGATGAGGTTATAGGAACGAACTTTTGAAGGTAACAGTCTCCGCGAACCACCCGACATCAGGTACCCCAGTGTCTCAGTCTGTGTTGACTCGTTGACTCGTGTCCGTGGGTACGCGTGTGTGTGTGCACGTGTGTGTGTAGGTAACGTCAAAATAAGTGTTATCGGTTATATACCTTTGTTGGATTTACAGGTGACTACCCACTTACTATTTCTTTTACACCATATATGTATGTCATCTTATCATAAGATGGAATATTTTATCTATGAAAGACATTATACACTGTTCTACCCACTTGGACCTCCTGTGACACCATACACTTCTTTCGGTCCGTTTGTTTACACACTCAGGTGAATGTACTCTATAGAGAAATTGTTCGCCACGACCCTTTTGACCAGTTGGTGAACATTTTCTTACTTTGACCTTGTGAAAGATTGTGGTATGTGTTTTTATTTGAGTTTTACCTAATTTCTAGATTTACATTCTGGTCTTTAATATTTTGAGGATCTCCTTTTATATCCGTTTTGTGAGAGGCTGTATTTAGTGTCGTCCTAGGAGAGACTGGGTGGAGGGTCTTATAACCTTTATTCTCGTTTTTATTTGTTTACCCTGGATTAATTTTAATTTTCGAGGACGTGTTGTTTCCTTTGATATTCGTTCCACTTTTCTGTCGGAAGACTTACCCTCTTTTATTATCGTTTACTTCGTTGACTGTTTCTTAATTAGAGTTTTTATATGTTCGTTGAGGACGTCGAGTTAAGGTCTTTTTATTTACTGGGTTAGTTTTTTACCCGGTTTCTTGATTTATCTGTAAAGAGGTTTCTTTGGTATGTCTACCGATTGTTTGTGTACTTTGCTACGAGTTGTAGTGAGTAACAGTCTCTTTACGTTTAGTTTTGGTGTTACTCCATGGTAAAGTGCGGTCAGTCTTACCGACGATAGGTTTTCAGATGTTCGTTATTTACGACCTCTCTCACACCTCTTTTCCCTTGGGAGAATGTGACAACCACCCTTACATTTGATCATGTCGGTGATACCTCTTGTCACACCTCTAAGGAATTTTTGGACCTTTATCTTGACGGAATACTGGGTCGTTAGGGTGACGACCCGTATGTGTGGTTCCTTTGGTCTTTACTTTCTCTGTGCACATGGGGTTACGTAAGAAACCGTAACCGAAAGAAAACCTAACCTTACTTTTGACTGTTTGTCAAGTAACGTCGTGACAAATGTTATCGGTCCTGTACCTTCGTTGGATCTACAGGTAGTCGTCTGTTTATCTATTCTTTCGACACCATGTATATATGTTACCTTATAATTAGTCGATAATTTTTCTTACGTAAACTTAGTCAAGATTACTCCACCTACTTTGACCTCGGACAATATGTCTCACTTCATTCGGTCTTTTTGTTGTTATGTCTCATGATTGTGTATATAGTCTCACACCCGTCGACGGTACCTCGTGTCTCCAGAATGGAACCAGAATAGAAGTACTGATTCTATTAGTGTTACCACACTAGTGAGTGGATCTCGGTCTGTAGAACCTTACACTTCAGTTCACCCGGAATCTTTCGTAGTGATGCTTGTTTCGATCATCTCCACTACCTTAAGGTCAACTCGAGAAAGGTCAGGACTTTCTACTACGACACTTTCACGACGTGAGTTATACGGTTTTTCAAACCTTTTGAGTCGTCACCGGTGTCCTGACCTGTTCCAGTCAAAAGTAGGTTAGGGTTTCTTTCGGTTACGGTTTCTTATTAATGTGAGTAGAGTGTGCGATCATTTCATTAGGAGTTTTAAGAGGTTCGGTCTGAAGTCGTTATGCACTTGGCACTTGAAGGACTACAAGTTCGACCAAAATCTTTTCCTTCTCCTTGGTCTCTAGTTTAACGGTGGTGGACGACCTAGTAGTTTTTTCGTTCTCTCAGGGTCTTTTTGTAGAGAAAGACGAAATAACTGATACGGTTTCGGAAACTGACACACCTAGTGTTATGTGACACCTTTTAAGACTTTCTCTACTCTTATGGTCTGGTGGATTGGACGGAGAACTCTTTGGATATACGTCCAGTCCTTCGTTGTCAATCTTGACCTGTACCTTGTTGTCTGACCAAGGTTTATCCTTTTCCTCATACAGTTCCGACATATAACAGTGGGACGAATAAATTGAAGATACGTCTCATGTAGTACTCTTTGCGACCCGACCTTCTTCGTGTTCGACCTTAGTTCTAACGACCTTCTTTATAGTTATTGGAGTCTATACGTCTACTGTGGTGGGAATACCGTTTTTCACTTCTCCTTGATTTTTCGGAGAACTACTTTCACTTTCACCTCTCATTTTTTCAATCGAATTTCGAGTTGTAAATCTTTTTCTTCTAGTACCGCAGACCAGGGTAGTGAAGTACCCTTTATCTACCCCTTTGTCACCTTTGTCACAGTCTGAAATAAAAAACCCCGAGGTTTTAGTGACGTCTACCACTGACATCGGTACTTTAAATTTCTGCGAATGAGGAACCTTCTTTTCAATATTGGTTGGGTCTATCTTATAACTTTTCGTCTCTGTAATGAAACGGTTGTTTCCAGGCAGATCAGTTCCGATACTAAAAAGGTCACCAGTACATACCTTCACTCTTAACCTGACACCTCTTTCGACTCGTGGCTTCTTAACTACGAAAACTTCACGCCACAACCTCTTCTGAGAACTCTCAGGGAACCTGACGTTCCTCTAGGTTGGTCAGGTAAGATTTCCTCTAGTCGGGACCCTAAAGAAACCTCCCTTACTACGACTTCGACTTTGAGGTCATGAAACCGGTGGAGTACGCTTCTCAACTGAGTAACCTTTTCTGAGACTACGACCCTCCCTAATCCCCGTCCTCCTCTTCCCCTGCTGTCTCCTACTCTACCGACCTACCGTAGTGACTGAGATACCTGTACTGGGACTCACCTGAGACCCTCAACCACTACCTGTCCCTCCGGACCGCACGACGCTAGTACCCAAGCGTTTCTCAGTCTGTGCTGACTCGCTGACTTGACTTGACTTGTGTATATATACCTTAAATCTTTCTACCATTACTACTGGGACATGTCGTTTTCTCTGTGTCTATATTTCTTATCTGACAATCTGAGACACCCTCTTCCGTTCCACCCTACTAAACCCTCTTATCGTAACTTTGTACATATAATAGTATACACCTTACTTAGCGGTCAGGTCCAAACCACGTACTCTGTCCCACGAGACCCGACCACGTGACCCTATTGGGTCTCCCTACCCCACCCCTCCCTCCACCCTCCCTCCAAATCCTACCCCTTGTGTACATGTGGGTACCGTCTAAGTACAGTTACGTACCTTTTTGGTTATGTTATAACATTCATTAATCTGAGGTTAATTTATTTAAATATAATTTTTATTTATTTTATCAGTTTGAGTATCTTTGTCTCCCATTTCATTACCAACAGACCACAACCTCAGTCCCACGTTACCCCTTAAAAACAACTTGACTACAATTCAAAACCAATACGTTCTATTCACTAAAGGCCTCTAAAAGACATGTTGTAATACGTACATCAATGGTTATAAGATGACGTGTGACTTTATTAATCTTCAAAATTGATTATCCTTACTTACTAATCAACCTACTACCCTCGTACCTAGTGTTTTTTTTTCATAGATTCTAATAAAAAGGGGTAAATATTGGTAACTATGGTATTTGTCTGTATTTCTTATTTTTAACACCCCGTAAAAAAACTAAATTCCTGTAGTCTCGTTCTTCTACATCGATATTAGTTTCACCTTATCGAAAAGATTTGTCCCCGTCATCTACCGTCCTCCAGTTTATACACGAGTTTCTGTGTCCTTATACACTATTCCCGATACTTTAACGGTGATCTACACCGTTGACAGAAGCATCAACCATAATCGTTCCCATAGATGTCCCCTACCATACCCCATTTGTACCCTCCTACTGTATTCTATCTATCTACTAACTCTCACTAACTCTACACTCCTTAATTTAAACCTCCTAACTTTCCGAGAAATTTCTTCTATTTTACCCCTCTGACTCTTTGTCCTTTTCTTCCAATCTTTCACCTGGATTTGGTTTCCTCCTCCAAAACTAAAAGATTATCCTCTTTGAATTCGGACGAAGGAAACTTTCTTCCAACAAACATCTAATTTCTAGACTCCCTTTAATCTATACTAGTTATCTCGTACAAGGAACTTCTTTACCTTTTGTTACCCAATTTTTAATATCCACTCAACCGAACTTCGTTTCGAAGGGACCACCGTGTCTGACATTTCTTAGACGGACGTTGCGTCCTCTGGGTCCAAGTTAAGGACCCGACCCTTCTAAGGGACCTTTTCCTTACCGTTAGGTCAGGGCATAAGAACGGACCTTTTAGAGTACTATTTTCCTCGCACCGTCCGATGTCAGGTATCCCAGTGTTCTCAGCCTGTACTGAATGACTGATGTATGATGTATGACTTTCTACTCCCTTTTAATCCTATTTGTGATCTACTCAAACAAACCTCTGAACATCAAGTATGAGTCACTGAAGTTTAAGATAAAATTCATCTCTGTGTCAGTAAACGGTCTTTACTTTCAGAAACTTCAACAGAATAAACCCCTAGTAATATTTCCAAACCTAACTAAAGACACATCAAACCTACTCGTCTTACTATTCTATCAAATCTTCCCAAAGGAAACACTTTAGTCATGTAACAGATCTACAAAAATATATATCCTTAGACAATATTGAGGATCAGTAGTTAAAACCCTTTATTAGCATAAACAGATCGATCATGACCGGGGTCGGTCTTTTGTACCATAAACGAGTAAGATCACAAATGACAGAAGAGTAATGATTTTCTTTAATACTTTTTGATTTTATAATCTTCTATACATTCTCCGTGACCCTCCAAATATGTACGACATATAGTAAAAGACTTAAGAATTTAATAAAGTTCGTAAAAAACTAGATAGACTTCCGTCAAATCAAAATCTTTTGATTAAGGTCTTACAAAGTATTTAGTCGACTAAAGAAACGTCAGTCAGAAGATGAATTAAATAACGAACTATTCTTTTTTTATGATTAATTTAACTGAAATCACGATCGTATACCAATAACTTTATAACTGTAAAATTGTGGTCAATCTGATATGAGAATTAGAGTAAAAGGACTATCAGATGTAGTCAAATAACTTAAATCTCTTATAAGAATAGAAAAAAACATGACGATAGAATTTTTATCAAAAAAGAAGAAGAAAGAAAAAAAAAGAAAGAAGAAAGAAAGATTCTTTTAATTTCTTTTTTAAGTGTATGGACGATAATTTCGGTATTCTGTATGTTTTGGATGTACTTGCAATTGGGTCTGGGATCCATAAAACGATTCACATTTTTACACAACACAAAAAAGTCAGTAGAATGAAAAAAAAGTAACAACAGTAAGTCAACGATTCAACACGGGTTGAGAAACGCTGGGTCACTTGATGCCGTGTGGTCCGAAGGGACAGGAAGTGATAGAGAGTCTCAAACGAGTTTGAGTGCAGGTACTCAATCACCACAGTGTGTTGGCGAAGTAGGAGACAACGGGGCAAAAGGAAACGGGAGTTAGAAAGGGTCATGGTCCTGAAAAAGGTTACTGAGCTGAGAAGAAGTGTGGTCCACCGGTTTCATAAACGTCGAAGTCGAAGTCATCATAAAAGACTCCAAAGGTTTGTACTTGTCTTAGTATCTAAAACTATCAACCGACGGTTAAAATCGAAGAAAACTCATAATAAAATCGAAGAGAACTCATAATAAAACTCATACTATATAGGATATAAAAGTCAGAATCATGTCACTATGATTACAGAAATATATAAAATTTTGAAAGACTCCCGATAATCTGAATAAAGGTCAGAGTGATAAGGGAACGGAAGCGGTCTTTTGGTCGACCACAACTATAAGGGATAAGAGTAATAGAAGGAAAAAATTGTACAGAACATCTTAAAACTATAGTATTTAAGTTTTCAAAAGTCAGAAAAAAACAACGATGAAATACTTTAACGATGTCCATTCTCCATGTCCAACCCATACAAATAAAATACTATTCTTTTTCACGCACGATTTTTTCTCAAAAGATATTAGCTTACAGTCTTAGTGTTCTTTTCTCCTACTTTTTAGTCAGAGACAAATATAGAAACACAAACTTATACCTTTCCTTCGGATTTTCTTACTCCTTTCAAATCATACCTCTTGTCTTCACAACTATTATCTTACACCAGTAAAACGGATTTAATTACAGAGGACCATTATCCCAACAGTCTAAATCGTTTATTTTTATGTCAATACACGAGTTAGTATTAGGGTGAGTAACTTTTGGATAAAAGACGTCGAAAGGTCCGAGGAGACAGGTACCCTAAAAAGTCCGTTCTTATGATCTCACCCAACGGTAAAGGAGGAGGTCCCCTAGAAAGGTTGAGTTCCTAGCTTGGGTACAGAGGACTTGACCGTGCACCGAGTCGTTATTGCTTAGACGGACGTTACACCCTCTGGGTCCAAGTTAGGGATCCAACCCTTCTAGGGGACCTCTTCCCTTACCGTTGGGTGAGGTCATAAGAACGGATTTCTTAAGGTACCTGTCTCCTCGGACAACTCGATGTGAGATGAGGTACCTTAGTGTTTCTCAACCTGTATTGAATCCCGGATTTGTTGTCGTTGGACCCTTCGGGGATATATATATATATATATATATATATATATATATATATAAAGTTAATTCAAGTATATTAGGTATTAATTCACGTAGTCAATTCAGGTATATTACAAAGAGAGAGATTTTGTCGAGAATAAAGTGAAGAAACCTCTTCTATAACTTGAAGAGACGTAAAATCCATAGGAACATACTTATTTCCACCCCCCCGACCTAACTTGGATAGTGTATTACAACTGTACTATTGGATTTAAAATAAATTTTGGTAAAGAACGTGTATCATTTGGAAAACAACAACATAATTTACGTCCAAAACGAAATGTTCCTTTATTCGGACATGAGAGGTAAGAGGTGTGTGACTCATCAGTCACCGAACCTCTAACCGTCGATTTCACTCGGATTTTCCGTCGTACTCTAAGTCAGTTTCGTGGATTATGTCTCTTATTGTCACTCTAGAGGAACTCACCTCCGGATAGAGGTCCTAGTATTTTCGACTTGGGTCCCGTCGAAAGTCATCTCCGTATTTCTTGTCCGTCCATAGAACATGAGAAGAGAAGACATATTGAGTCTTTGTTACAAGTATTGGTCCAATGAAATACACCCGACCTGACAGATCCGAATATGCAAGTCTCCAAATTATTGTAAAGTGTTCTCTAGACCAATTAAATGGACGGTAAGTTCCGTATGCAATGAACCACCCATACTGGAGATTAAGGACAGATGAAATGACTTAACTCTTAAGTTTTACTATGATCTATAAATAAACGAAAATATATACATCACAAAAAATTTGTTTTTTTTTTCTAATGTATCTATTATGAATGAAACATAGGACGTGTAACATATATTCCATCTGAGGAATTCATACAGAACTTAATCAAAACCCTGGTCTGGTGGACCGAGGTTTTAGACTGAGATAGAGTCGACAAAGTAGAAACCTTTAATGAATTAACAAACTACGTTGTCAAACTAAAACACTTTACCCCTATTAGTATCTCTAAAACTTCTCCCGTTTCATTCATACACATATATTTAATACGTATGTATATAAGTATAAATATTTATTTCTAAATTAAGAAAGTCTTAATACTATATTTAAGTGTTCTATTTAGATATCAGTCGATATTGAGATACATAAAAACTAGAAAACACTCCACGTGGTTACAATATTTGCACTTGTCAAAAGTAAAAGGACCTATTTTTCTCTTTTACGTACGTTTAGAGTATTGGTCATGAACCGTGAAGTAGATCGTCTTTTATCGACACTATATCTAATCCCTAAGCCTTAACCGTTTTACTCTTATCCCGTTGTAACTCGAAATTTTAGTTCTTCCCGTTCTCAACCCGACTATCTTTAATGTCTTTTTACTCTACACCTAAAACCAGAATTCTCTCTAACACTACGAATTCTAGTACCTCTTTCCTCATTTCCTACTTCTGGAACGACGTACAAAAGGAGACTTATGGAGACTGTTCACTTAACATATTTTATTATCATTAAGGACAAATAGTTGTGTCAGTGTGTTATCGGAGTCCCCAGAACATCTGTGATGTGTAGGGATTTATATAACAAAACTGGTACGGGTCGACCAGAAATCTTAACATTATTACAATCAGAATCTGTACAAAATTTTCGACGACATCCTCTAAACAGAGCGAGTCCCGAGGATCTCTATGACCTAAGAACAATGTCAGGAACTGTTCTGTTGTTTTAGTAAGTACTTGTGTTTGATCTTATTTTAGGACACCGACCATTATTAAGACTAAGTACCCACCCCAATTTCTGTGTGTAATTTCTATACGGCCCTCGTTATGTTCTACCACTACTTTCACACCCCGCTCGACGTGTCGGGCGGCGACCGTTAGTAGTCGAGAGTTTAGAGAGAAATTAGAGAGGTTACATTCCCTTATCCTTTTCCTCAAGGTCGTAGATCTCTTATTTTACTTGCACTTGCCACTTCTGGAGCCCAGAGAATTCTAGTTTAGTACGTTTTGAGTGAACTAACGATAAAAGCACCTTCCCTGTGGTAAACACCGACGGCCCTTCCGTTATCAGTATGGAGTTAAAGTCATTTAGTAGACAACCACGGAGTCCGTCAAAATGTTTAACTAAATTTACCCGAAGTTTCACTTGGACGAAGTGTGTCAGCTCTGACCGTCACCCCAGTACTATTTTCCGTGATACCCTTCAGGGTTCCCAAACACGACCTCAATCATAAACCAACGTAGAGGTCAAAGAAATAATCATTTAGATGGACCCCTCCATTAACCGTACTTTACCTTTTCTCACTTCATGGGAGTTCTGACTCTCTTTCGTCCATTGTTCCAATCTCCGGTCTAATAAAATCTTTTAAACCTCCGGGTCTGACTCTCTACTTTTCTACTTTTCTTTTACAATCAGCGAGTCAGTACAGGCTGAGAAACACTGTGGTACCCGACATCGGGTGGTCCGAGGAGACAAGTACCTTAAGAGGTGTGTTCTTATGACCTTACCCATCGGTAAGGGAGGAGGTCCCTTAGACGAGCTGGGTCCCTGACTTGGACCCAAAAAGGAACAACGTCCGTCTAAGAAATGACAGACTCTCCACTTTCACGTTCGGTTAGTTTTCTCTTATGTGTAGGATAACACCGTCTTCTTTTACGACTCATACTCACTTAGGTTTCCGTCATCTCTATTCGTCACTTAATCATTTTTACTATTTACGAAAAGTTAATTTGAAGTCAACCGTTTCAATATAAGGGTAACTAATTTATAGGGGTTTCATAAGTTACTTGTCACAAAAAAGAGTGGAGTTTCCGACGTCTGTGTGCACTTCTCTCGTTATTTGACGACGGTGGGTGTGGTAGGCTATATTCCTTCGACTTCAAGTCTGTTACTTAAGAATGTATCGTAGTCAGGACACCTATTAACACCATGTGATAAGAAGTGTGAAAAGTATACGTCGGAACAAAGTAGACGTACCACTGTGACGTTTTATACGATCATAACGAAAGTGTAATGACTCCTTTCCCCGTGTCTCTATTTCATTGTCGGTACTTTATTCCTTCGACCTTTAACTCGGGTCTGAAGACCGAAATCTACGACACAAGACCAAAAAAAAAAAAAAAGAGTATGAATAACGACAAGTGTATTCAACTTAGTCGAATTGTATAACGACTCTTATATCATCGACAAGTTATTTCTGTACAATCGACTTTCTAACTCATGGTTCGCTAACGAGGTCTTTCACCGTATATTCATCGGACTCTGAAATTTTAAGGTTGGTATAAAATTCCACAAGTTAAATAAATTTAATTTTTTATTTTTTGGTCAAATGGGCAAAGAACGTGGGAGTCAGGGGATGCAGACCGTTAATGGTTAGATAACCATGGTTAGACATAGACACTCGGAAGAAAAGAACCCCCCCCTCCCCACAACAAACGAGGAAACAAAAAAACGACAATATTAGGTGTATATTCTCTCTAATATACGTAGATAGAAAGAGACAGACTGAATAAAGTGATTTCGTATTACGGGAGTTGAGATAGGTACAACAACGTTTACTGTTCTAAACTAAGAAAAATTATTAGCTAGTTATAAGGTAACAACGATAACAAGTCAATGATTCCACACAGGTTGAGAAACGTTGGGACACTTGACGTCGTGCGGTCCGAAGAGACAGGAGGTGATAGAAGGTCTCAAACGCGTTTGAGTACAGGTAACTCAGTTACTACGGTAGGTTGGTAGAGCAGGAGACAGAGGGGGAAGAGGAGAACGAAGTTAGAAAGGGTCGTAGTCCCAGAAAAGGTCACTTACCAGAGAAGTATAGTCCACCGGTTTCATAACCTCGAAGTCGAAGTCATAGTCAGGAAGGTTACTTATAAGTCCCAACTAAAGGAAATCCTAACTGACCACACTAGAGGAACATCAGGTTCCCCGAGAGTTCTTTGAAGAAGTCGTGGTGTTAACCTTTTGTTTATATATAAATATATGATACAGGAGAAATAGACAAATAGGTAACTACCTGTGAATCTAATAAAGTGAGAGAACCAATGACATTTATTATGACGTTACTTGTACCCACACGTGTATAAAAAAGGTCAATCACAAAAATAAAAGAAACCTATTTGTAGGTCTTACTCTTAACGACCTAGTATATCATCAAGATAAAAATTAAAAAAAAGTCCTTTGATAGCACAAAAGATAGCACCGATGTTATTAAATGTAAGGGTGGTGGTCCTGTGTTTCCAGGGGAAAAGAGGTGTAGGAGTGGTTACGAAAAATAACAGTAGAAAATCTATTAGTGGGAAGATTGTATACACTCTATTATACAGAAACATCAACACTAAAAATAAAGGGATTACTAATTACTATGTCTTGTCGAAAGTACAGGGATAACCGGTAGAGATACATAAGAAATCTTTTAACAGATAAGTCTGGAGGACGGGTGGAAAATACTCTATCTAACGAAAAAACGATAACTCAACATTCTCAAGAAACACATAAGACCTATAACATAAGTGAGAACACGTTGGGATACTGCACATCGGACGGCCCGAGGAGACAGGTACCCTAAAAGGTCCGTTCTTATGACCTCACCCAACGGTAAAGGAAGAGGTCGGGGAATAGTCTATGTGTTAAAAGTTTACTAAAGAGGGTAAAATATCCGAGGAAAAAGTAAAACAACTACCAAAGGAAACGAGACGTCTTCGAAAAATGAAACTACATCATGGTAAACAAACAAAAACATAGACAACGAAACGAAAACCACAGTTCTAATTTTCTAGTCACTGTTCTGACCATGCTTCATCAATAACGGGTAGTTAGGACTCCGAAACAAGAATTAGGATTATGAAGATCCGAAACCTGTTCATACTACATCGAAGTCTCAGATATTGTTGTAGTTTTAGGAGAGACTTTAAAGGGTCATATCCCTAACGGATACTAACAGAAAATAAACTTAACATCAAATCTAAAATGGTTCTCTACTCTGGTGTAATAGAACACATTAGGAGGGGGACCACTTTTGTCTTGTCCGTGATAAAAGGAGTCACTGTCTTTATAAGTCCAATAAATTTAAATGAGGACGTGTACTGAGTGTTAAACACCTCACTTGATCTTGGGTTCCGAGACTAAAAAAAAAAAAATGAGGTTTCGTTAGACGAAGAGGATAAGACGAAGGATAGTATACTAAAAGAAAATATTTAGTTTCTATTGTATTCTGAAGTTACACGTTGTAAATAAACCCCTGGTTAAATATTAAAATCTTTTAAGTTATCTTACGGATCTATCAATTCTTTTATGTATTATCACGATGGTCAATATACTTAATATATTTAAAAATTTTACTATATTGACACACTTATTACTTCATTGAAGTGATATAGTGTTGTCTCTAATAAATAATTTTTGAAACACGGTGATTCTACTTTACTTGTATAAAAACTCTTTGTTTTTTGTTTGATGATTTTAGATTACATCTTCAGTTAAATAAAAAGTCATACCTTATGAAAGAAGTTTATGTGGTCTCAGAACATAGAATTCTGGGTATTTTAAATAAATTAACTCATAAAGACGTATATATGTGTACTATATTATTGTGTACCCACTGAAATAAAAAACAATTAAACGTAAATAAGTAATTAAGTTGTGTATCAATAACTGAGACGATGTGAGATAAAATTTACTATCTAATTGTTCTAATGCGTACCAAAGATGGAAGTACTTCGATATCGGACCTGACGTTACCAAACAAACAGTTTATTAGAGTAGTCTTTTATTTTATAATGTTCCCTATTCAGTTCTCTCTCACTGTCTCTTATCGACTTTAATACTCTCGTATATCGTCATACTCATTGGATTCGACTTCTTAGTTCCTCCGAAGGGTTTCTTCTCTTCGAATTTCGACTGTATTAGCACTTATTGTCCATTGAACCTATCCCACGTCTTTTGTAAGGTTCATCTCGATTGTCGTAAGTGTTCCAAGACACCGTCTTCCCTCCAACGACCCAAACTCCTCCTCTCTTGTATCACACCGTGTTCCACTTAGTACTCACCCTCTTCTCCGGTCTTGAGACTAGGACAGTCTAAAATCTGAAGTAGGTCTCTCGTTACCTTCTATAACCTCCCAAAGACACAGGACAAAACAAAACAAAAAAAAAATCACAAAACTCACCGTTTTCGTCTAGACTTACAATGTATGTGCGGAGGTTTTAGTCGTTGTACACCTGGAGTCGACAAAGTAACCACAGACGTATTAGAGAGTCGTCACAAAGAGGGGAGGTTGTGGACTCTAAATAAATTACTCAGTAGAGTGAGAACACTACACGTATAAGTTCGGTACATCCGTCTAATGTCAAGAATGTTTTACACGTATACGAATCCCAATTTATCTTTTAATCCTTTCCCTCTAAAGTACATAAGAAGTTCTGTCATCGACGACCTGAAGAAATGTCCCACCTAATTACTTCTGGTAAGGAAAGAAAAGGGGGATTTAACGTTTGGTCAACTTCAGTATAAACTCAGTCTACCTCTAGTTTTACGACCGGGATGATAACCATTTAAACTTAACCTCTTATGTTGAACGTAGGTCTAGTGTTGGTCGGAAGGGGTGTCACGAGGTACTTAAATAAAATGAGTGAGCATTGATATCTGGTAAGGTAGGATGATTTAGGTGAGGTCGGAAGGGTTGTCGGTTGGACATCACAGTCTAAGACAAGACTATTTGAGTGGGATGTCTCCTTGTCCTTGAGAATACATAGAACGTATCCTTTTACCTTTCTGTCATTTTCCCCTCCTCCTTACCTCTTACATCTTAGTGAGTAGACAGTCTATAGTGAGAAGGGAGGGTTTGTTCCTCGTTCTTCCATACTTCTTTCTCCGTATTTCCTAAGGAGGGTGTAACAAGAAGAATCCTCACATCATCTGTAAGGAAGGGATAATATCTTCGCACAATTCAACAAAGACAGCACAGACTGAAACACTGGGTCACCTGACATCGGACGGTCCGAGTAGACAGGCACCCTAAGAAGTCCGTTCTTATTACCTCACCCAACGGTACGGGAAGAGGTCCCTTAGAAGGACTGGGTCCCTAAGTTGGACTCACGGAATAATACAGAGGACGTAACCGTCGACTCAGAAATGGTGGTCGCGGTGAACCGTTCTCTACCATTTATATACAGGTGTAAGCAGGTATCGATAAATAAATAAACAAAAAAGAAAGTGATGATGAAAAAAGATACTTAAGAAAATAAAGAAATGTATCTATAAATCGATACAAAAATAAATAAAAAAAGAAGTAATAGAAGGTTTCCTAGACCGGTAAAGATGAGTAAAAGGTACATCTATATTTATACATAGTTACACATGTAAAGTCCGTTTAAATATGTGTTATAAGGTCCACCATTTCTTACTAACGAAAAAAGAAAAACAATTATATCGAAGTTTTAGTGTATAAATGTATACATTCTTAATTTATGTTGGTTGAGTGTTACTACTTTTGAGATGTTCCCTATCCCTCTTTATTTGTAAAGAAGGGTTTACCTTGAGTAAAATTTCATTGTGTGAACCAAAGTTTTAATTATGTAGAAAGAGAAGAGGTATTGAGAAACTCGCTCACGGTCTTCGTGACAGGTGACCCATTGGTCTTTGGCACTCTGGATGGACCTGAGGTCACACGGAACGGGAGGTCTGAGGTCCTCCGACTGGAAAGAAATGACTTAGTCAGTACGAGTGAACGTGAGACTGAAGTCTGTCTCCAGGTCCGTCACCCTCTGTGACGTCCTACACCCTCGTCTCCTCTCCTTACTCCAGACCCCAACTCAGTGACCCGAGAGAGAAAGTACCAATATCCACCGTTACCGACTCAAGGACCGAGGCGCCCGGTCTCGACGACAATTCCGTCGACGACAACGACGATTCAACGAAGTCATTACAGACTGAGATACGTTGGGACATTTTTCGTCGAGTGGTCCAGGGGGTAGGGACCCTAAGAGGTCCGTTCTTGTGACCTCACCCAACGGTAAAGAAAGAGGTTACGTACTTTCACTTTTCACTTTCACTCCAGAGAGTCAGCACAGGCTGAGAATCTCTGGGGTACCTGACGTCGGAGGATCCGAGGAGACTGGTACCCTAAAAGGTCCGTCCTCATGACCTCACCCACCGATCCGTCGAGAGTCGATCTTACATCTGTGAGAAAGGTCTAACACCATCGGAGACCGGGAAGTCAAGATCTCTACGTTATTCCTAGGGGAGCCTAACGGTCAGGACGCCACGAAATCATAGAGAATAACTTAAGGGGAGTAGAGGTAAACAGAAAGGAATTGAAGATGAGACTGTTGTAGGAACTCAAGATAAAGGATGGTACTGGAACTACAATGTCCTTCAATACCAGTATTTCCACTACTTAAGACACATTTTAGTTTCGGGTCTTATAAATACCGTAATACCATACAAGCCCCCTCTTGACTACTCAGTCTTAGAGACCTATTTGTGTCTTCCACGGTGTATCAACTCTCTATCCACTATAATAAAGAGATAACTTAACATATGATGAATTTTATTGTATTAGTATTGATTTTATGATTTTTATTTTATTAAAGTGACCATATTTCATCTTACTTTTAGTGGGTCAACACAGACTGAGAAATACTAAGGTACCTGACATCGGACGGTCTGAGGAGACAGGTACCTTAAGAGGTCCGACCTCACCTAACGGTAAGGGAAGAAGTCCCCTAGAAGACCTAGGTTCCTAACTTGGACTCAGAGGACGTGACGTCCGTCTAAGATTTGACAGACTCGGTGGAACAATCTGGCGTTCGATAAACGAAGTAAGTGGTGAATCGTTGACCTATAGTGGGTTCGATAGGAGTTAAATAGGAGCAAAGTTACTGTAGGTTTTTTTCTGAGTGCTGTTCATTCTTAAATTCAGAGTCAAAACGGAGAATGGACGACCCACTGAAACCTTAACGGTAAATTGAGTAGGTCCACAGCGCAAAGAGTACATGTTTTCCAAAGTTCTCAACTTACTCTACAACACATATCTTTTACATAGTGTGACAGACTGTTCAAAATTCATGAGTTAGTAAAAATACAATAAAAATGATTACATAATAATAGTAGTAATAGTAATAATGGCGAGTTGTAGTCGGGTATAACTAAGTACGAAACTAAATTACTAAAATACTAGAACTAAACAAGAACCTCAACGTGTCTTTCGTGTAAAGTGGAAGACGGATTGTCACGCAACATATAAGACAATTAAGAAATGTGACAACGACTCCCGCTTCAAGTAGACAGTTAAGACAATAATTTCCTTTGTAGTTAATCTTAACTCGGACTCGGACGGACAAGATCTTATGACAAAAAATTTAAAAAGGAACCTCCTCTCACTACTAAAGATATCACTGCAGAAATGAAGACAAACCAAGTCAATCGTTACATTTCCGGGATTCCCGTATGTAACACAGACACTATAGGGGACGATAAAGAATCGTACATCACTAGAGACTACACAAGTACCTGATTTTCGTCCACCCCGTTCACCAGTTCTCCTCACCGAAAGACACGACGAAAGAGGGAGACTCCCAGTTTCGTCTCTGTTCGTTTCGGACCAGTGTGAGATGATGACGGGAACTGGTCTCGACCGGAAGAGAGACGATTGAAAGGGGTGGGTCAACTGTAAATACTTATGATGATGTCTTTTTTTTTATCGGTGTTGAAAGGAGGTAAGTAGGATTTTTCTGAACAGAAGTCAGGAAAGCAAACTATGGGTAGATGGTTTCCTGTGGTTGACTCTAGTAGGAACAGAAGTCTTGAGAATACTTCAAGTCGGAAACGATGAAGTAGTTTGCCCCGGTAGAAACGGACTTCCCAAAAGGTAGTGAGAGATCTCATGCAATCTAGGAGGACAAAAGAGGACGGTACGGTGGAGGATACATGAGTACGGGTTCGTGATTAGTGGGAACTAAACTTGATAGAAGGTATATAATATACTCGAGGACTTCTTATCTTTGGTACAGACAACATCTAGTATCTGTGGTGACAGTATAGAGTCGACGGGTCTAGTGGAAGGATTAGATATTTTAAGTCTACAACTATTCTCATTTAGAGGGTACCCAACAAGACTCCTAATTTATTATTAATGTGTACTCTCCGAATTTTGTTACGGACTACGTACCATTCATAAGTATTCACAAGTTAAATAATAATTTAATAAGTTAGAATATTACAACTATCATAAAATTTGGAGTTAAATATCTTCTCTTTTAGCTCCGTACCTCTCCAATTGGTCAAAGGGTTTCCAATACTTCGATCACCCTTTATTACACATTTACTTACCCTTATAGACTTTGGTCGTATAAATATTTGATAAAAAATAACCTTACAAGATGTGACACAAACACAGTTATTATGTGTTAAAAATTTCCTTTGGGACTACAAATCTCTTTTATGAACTTTAAGAATCCCCGATGCATTTCATATGTAAAGAAAAAAGATCTCTTATCTGAAGAACACCACTTAACATAGTAATTAGATTTGTAACTGTTGGAAACTTTAAGGGAACTCTATATCTTAGATATATGTTTTTATCTTGTTCTTATTTCGTTGTATTCGGAGGACTGTCAAGGTATATTGTCGTTGGACTAAGGACAAGAAGTCAAGTAACATAGATTTGGACCCCGTTCACATAAAAAATAGGTAATTTCGTTCAAATTAGCATTACTTTAGTCCCTAACTGTCTAAGTTTACAACATGTCTAACGACTTCACCATTTGTTTGGGTCACTTTGACGTTATGGTGTGTTGTAACTCTACTTAATCCTTCGAGGAACTTTTTCTTGTTTAATGAAAACACTGATAATCTAAATGTCTTTATCTCTGTGAGACACAACTTTACTTTCTAATTTTACCATTTTCTTAACTAGAAATGATTTTATAAACTCCGAAACTTTCTATGACTTTTCCGTCTTTCATAAGTTCGTCCGGTTTTTTGAGTATTTCTTGGGTCTAGTCTTATCACATTTCTATTGTTGAATTTACTTACCATTCTTTTTGTGTGTAAAGAAAAAATGAAAGGCAAATCTTTCTTAATGTATTCCCTTCATGGGTTTAATTGAACGAAGATTTTTTGTTCTTTTGTTTTAATTTTTGGGTTTGTTTTGTCATTGATTCGAACACAGAAAATATATACAATAAATTCAGAACCTAGTCAACTTCTCACATGACATATCATATTTTACAGTTGATCATTATACTCTAAGTATTATTTTTATCTCAAGGGACACGGGAGGAGGTGACACTAGGATACCTGATAATCGGGTGGTACGAGGAGACAGGTATCCTAAAGTGTCCGTCCTTATGACTTTACCCAACGGTAAAGGATGAGGTCCCTTAGAAGGGTTGGGTCCCTAGTTTGGGTCTATGGGACGTAACCGTCCACCCAAGAAATGACGACTCGGTGGTCTCTTTGGGGCAATCCGGGAGTCTCCGTTGGTAAAAGATAAATAAAGGAACAAATAAAGTAGTAAATTGAGGTACTTTTCACTTTCACTTAAGATCAGGTACCTTAAGAATAAAGATCTATTTGTATATTATGATGAAATAAATTTATAGTTTAATTTAAATTATCCATATTTATTACTACAATACAGGGTTCAATCTTCACTTTGTGCGGTTGGTGTCAACTTGATGGGAAGGGGTTTCCTTTGGTGATAGGACTTAAAAAGTAAATAATAAAAATAATTCGATAGTAACATTATCGAGGTAGATAGATAAAACAGTACAAAATCTGTCATTTCAATTATCTTTGTTTCAGCAAAGAAGACGATATCTTCCCATTTATAACAACTTAAGAAAAAAAGACATTTAACTCACCGTACAATACCGGGAAAAGCAAGAGATCGATACGTCGATGGAACTTTTGGACTCTAAGGAGTACTGAGAATATTAGTCTAGTCAGTCAGTCCGTGGGACGACCCGTCTGACCCAGATGTCACCTTGTCCGTTGTACCATTTTTCTCACCCCGTCTTTTCACCCAAACTCAGAGACGAGGTGGTGATTTAAAAAACTGTCAAGACCGGGACGTTTTTTATTTCTGTTCTAGGACTCTTTAGTCAGTAGTTCTTTCGATCCTTCCTTACAAACTCGTAATACTTTCTCAGAAAATCAGATCTTTAACAACAAAGACTTTTCACGACAAAGATTTAGTAAATTGTGAATTCACTAGTGAATTCTGAGTGAACTCACAACAAAAAGAAAAAAATTATCCATAGTGATCTCTAGATGACTTAGTCCTAATGATACCAACGTCGGATCTTTAAACGTAAAAATAGATCGTGTGGAAGAGGAGTCTATAAAGACCATCTTTATTTTCGGATTTTTCATCAATCTTGTGTTACGATAGGTTATAACTCGATAAATAAGTAATACGTATGTGGGTTTCTATGACTTCTCCAAAAGTAGAACCTGGAACCGAAAGTCTCGCCGGTGAGATTAAAGTAAAGACCTTAATGACCGATCTTAGTTGTACCATTGTTGTACAATAAGGTAGTTGTCTGTCTCTCTTTGTCTCTCAGTCTCTTTCTCTTCTCCTCCCTTTTCTTCTCTTCTCTAACCAAGTAAAGTTCTTTTTTTAAGATTATTTTTTAAGTTTAATTTTTATATACATCAATTAAAATCATATGGAAAAAGTACATAATTCTTGTAATTTTATTAAAATGGTCACCTCATGTTTTGACTTAAAAAATGAGGAGGATTGTATTATGACTTTTATAAATTTGATGTATGAATATCTATTGTAAGGTAAAATCAGTTTATATCGAAAGAGTAGTGACAAACTCTTTTATTCTATTACCGATACTATATATGTCATAGAGTTTATTTATTTTATTTTTGGTTTTACATTCAGAGCTGGTTCAGTTATGACCATTTACAGTATCCATTAAAATATCTTTAAAATAATGTCATTTAGGGAAGGATCTCAACTTACGAAACGTAGTTGTAAAGGTCCGAATACCATGAACGATTAATATCACAAGGTTTAACTAAAAGGTATTTATAGGTGAATTATACAATTTTGTAACTGACTTCGTTAATATCTTTCTGAACTTTTAGTCTCTCCCGACCACATCCCCTTTGCCATTCTATATACTAGAAAAGGATCGGGTACATACTCTGTTCAGTGTATCGTCGACCTCCTATTGACCCTAATCACTTATGACTGGTCGAGAACCGCGTCCACAAACCTTAGGTTTTATTAGTGGATTTACACGTATAGACTCAAACAGTAATGGTGACTCGTAGAGACGACGAGTCACCTCCTTGTGATTTGTTTGTGTCTCTTAAATACTGGTTTAAATATTTAAACGTTCGTTTTAGTTAAAAAAGTCCCACAAACGTACCTTGGTGGATCGTGTCTACCGATCTAACCCGAACCTTTGGTGTGAGAAAAGACAGGTAATACGAACTCTTAGACTTATAAGGGTTAACCATCCACAACTTTTACCACACAGGATTATTCTAGAGATCTAGGACTTCTACTCGAAACTTATAATTCTCTGAAATTACCGTTTCAATTTCACTTTTACGGAGTCCTTAAGGAGGTACTCTTTCTTATGGTAATTATTCGTCGTATGAATAGGGTTTAAAACCCCAGAGACGACACTCTCAGGGCTCTGTAGGATATAAAAAGACATATAAAGACGGTCTGTGACCCAGAGAAGTGTAGCGATTTCTTGACGAAAATCTTTATGAAGTCTTCAATTAAACATTGGAGATCAATTCAGGGAACATTTGTTACGAAGAACCTTGTGTTGAAACATTAGGTCTACTACGCTCTACCACTTTAGTCAGGATTCGTCATGGTAAGTGAACCATTATTGATATACTATATATTAGTTTGGTCAGTTAGGATTTCCTTTAGTTAGAACTTATAAGTAACCTTCCTGACTACGACTTCGACTTCGACTTCGAGGTTATGAACCGGTGGACTACGTTTCTCGGTTGAGTAATCTTTTATGGGACTACGACCCTTTCTAACTCCCGTCCTCCTCTTCCCCTACTGTCTCCTACTCTACCAACCTACCGTAGTGTCTGAGTTACCTATACTCAAACTCGTTCGAGGTCCCCTACCACTTCCTGTCCTTTCGGACCGTACGACGTACGTCAGGTACCCTAACGTCTCTCAGTCTGTACTGACTCGTTGATTTGTTGTACAATTGATATAAGTAAAGTGGTATTAATAAAGGAGTTTATAATGTTTAAAACATAAACACAATATAGTAAACGAAATTTAGTTATTCAAATTAAAATAAACTTATTGTATGTCAAAGGGATTGATATATCTAATCAGAAACATCCGTCTTTTTTTTTTCCGGAATTGGTGAAAAATTAGTTGACTTTATTTATTTGATATGAAACGTATAGAAATTACTATTATTACTATTATTGTCGTTTAGACGTAGACGCACGTACGACAACACAGGTTGAGAAACGCTGGGATACTTGACATCGGTCGGTCCTAAGAGACAGGTACCCTAAAAGGTCTGACCTTATGACAACACCTAACGGTAAAGAAGGAGGTCCCTTATAAGGAGTTTCTCCCTAACTTGAACGTAGAGGACACAGAGGACGAAACGTCCGTCTAAGAAATGGCGACTCGGCAGGTTTACAATCATAAAATGGTACACGACTACATCGAGATTTATAAAATACATGATAAGTAAGTTAGTGTCATTGTTAGCTTACGGAATCCATATCGACGACGACGACGACTCAGCGAAGTCAGCACAGGCTGAGACACGCTGGGGTCTCTGCCGTCGGGTGGTCCGAGGGGGCAGGGACCCTAAGAGGTCCGTTCTTGTCACCTCACCCAACGATAAATGGAGGTAAAATGTTTACACTTTTAATTATTGTCTCCAATAAGTTGAACGGGGTTCATCCTCGACACTTTACCGTTCCGACCCAAAATTTGGGTCATTCAAATCAAAGTCTTAGACACATAAATTTAAAATTTTACACTACTAAATAAACTGATTGAAAGGATGAAATATATATTTTTTTCTTTGATAGTCATTAAGTAAGTGGTTAACAAATAACTCCGAGATACTATATACTCAGTGACACCGATATGTGTTTCCCTAATTTCGGTGTTGTCTTACTCTGTTCATGTGACGGGATATCAAATGTAAAATTCCTCTCTGCGTCTGTTAATTATACGATTCGATCTAATACTACACCCCTATCACCTGTCATCAGTACGAAAGCTTACCGGTCCCTTCGGGAGAGACTCCTCGACCGTTACTGTCACCTTCTCTCTCTTTTTCGGTCTGAAAGATTCTCCTCTTTTTCAACAACAGAGGGTCAAGACCTCTACTCTACAGGTTTTGGTTATCCCTTCGTCCCGGTACGAGGGAGACTTTGGGTTCTCCTTATTGAGAAGGGTGGCGGAAGGTCTAAGACGATAGGGTCGACAATACGTCGATTACCGTGGTATCGATGTCAGAGACTAGGTAAAAGAGAAGGAAAAGGGACACGGAGAAACTTAGTAGAAAGGAGACACGCTCAGATAGAGACAAACTTAAAAAGTAAAAAAATAAACAATTACTGTGGTCAGAATGACCTTATCTTAGGTAATGTTACTGGAGTAAAATTAAACTAATCGAGACAGTTCTGGAGAAAGGTTTATTCCGGTGTAAGACTTCACGACCCCCGATTCTGCAGTTATAGAGAGAAGAACAACCGACCTTTCCTCCTCGTGTCACGTTGGGTATCGTCAAAGATCTTCACTTATCGGTCGGTGCAAGATTCATACAGCACATAAACATCGTTCCTAATAGACACTTAGAGGAACAGTGTAGTCCCCATAAAAGAGAACCCTTTGTAAGTGACTCAGTTAAAGGAGAACGTCGTAAGTTTATAGTCAGAACCATAATGTTTTCAAAGGGAAACATCCTTTTAAAACTTACGGAACACGTATTTTTAATAAAGGACTTGTTGTTTAAGTTCTACTTTAAGGTGTGTTCTTACAAAGTGAGTAGTAAGTAAGTGAAACATAAGAAACTTATACTTCTTATAACAGTCCTTTCATTCCAGTCATTTCCTATCACAGTTTTTTTTTTTTTCCTATCACAGTCTTTTTAATTTTCTATTTAGTTCACTTTCTATTATATACAGATAGTTTATGAACTATCTGACTGGTACAACCTTGGATTATTATCTATTTTTACTTCACGATGTTTTCAACTTAATCCTTCTCTTAAAAAGACTGATCCTTCCATCATACCTCTACACGTTACTTTCTATCAAGATGTCTCTCACGATTAACAGATAGTTTCTAAGTATGAGGGGCGACTGGTGCGGCTGAACAACGACTCCTTATCTACGAACTGCTCCCTGGTGCGAAGAGTTTGAGGGAACTTTAATACACCCTGGTATACTGGTTAAGAGTAGTCACTTTACATCCGTCTTCGTTACACACACTACAGAAACCCTAATTCTTCTCTATAGGAAAGAGATGATAGAAAAGAGACGGACGACTGACCTGTGACTCCAGTTTCGACTAGAACTTCCTAAACACAATTTCCACCGGCAGTACTCACTGAAACATCTCACCTGACAGTGTGAGTGGTGTGTAGGACCCACACAGAGACGTACGATTCAACAAAGTAATTACGGACTAACACACGCTGGGACACGTGACAACGGGTGGTCCGAGGAGACAGGTACCCCTAAGAGGTCCGTTCTCGTGACCTCACCCAACGGCACGGGAGGAGGTCCCCTAGAAAGACTGGGTCCCTAACTTGGACCCAGAGAATCGCAGAGGACGTAACCGTCCACCCAAGAAATGGTGATCGTGGTAGACCCTTCGGGAGTGGTGGGAAGTGGAATGTGGTTACTGACTCTTGTGTTCGCAATTTCATCATACAACCATTTTGAAATAAACACACATAATTCAGTCCTTAAATTCTCAAACAGACAAAACCTACGATTGTAATAGGAGTGTTTACCCATAGTGACTTGGACATATCTCCTACCATCTTCCCCCAAAAAGTCCTTCTCCTCTTTAGTGTCTTTATCCTTCCTCTGGTTAAACTGACTTCATGGAGATGACCCCACATTAACCTCTATTCGGATTTTTAATCCAGAACTTGTATATTATCTTCGAAAACTTACAGTCTTACCCACAAGTATAAATTAAGTATTCGTCATCTCTCGACAACTTCCTAATACTCGTCCAATATTATATAAGTTTCCGTAAAAATCTTACAAAAAATATAAATAAATTCATATGGTACAGAGAAACTTCTTTCCTAACATTGTTGAAAACTCTATACTTATATTGTCACAACATATTCTTCGCAACCTGACTTCCTTTCTCATTTATTCCTCGAGTGTATTTTCAGTGAAAGCAGATATACAAGATGTTTACAAAGATTCCCAGTCTATTATAAAGTCCAAATCGTCCGGTGTCGACGAGTTGAGACGGAAATATTATACTCGTCAGTATCTAATATGAATTTACTTATCCGTACCGATACAAGGTTACTTTGAAATAAATGTTTTTGTCAACTTGTCGAACACCTTAAATCAAACGGGTGGGGACCAGGTCTACGTTTCATTGTTCTAAAGTTGACATTCTGGTCACCTATCTTCCACCTTCCTATTTCCTTCTTTCCTTACATTGTGTATCTGTAGTTAGTTTGTCTTGAACGTCTCTATCGTACAATGAAAGGTATAACTGACATTTTAACCACAGGAAGAAAGAGACGATATCATCATCTGATCCTCGAGGTACTTTCTTTCCGATTTAACATAAGTAGAAGTATAACTCTCGTACCATTCACGAGTCACTTTATAAATTCATTATCCTTTTACCAAATTTAACAACTTATACTTCTTACTCTTTCTTAATTGTTTCAGGGTTTCACAATATCTCACAGACAATTCAAACTCAATTACCTTTTATCAGTACGGTAATAATATTTATAAGAATTGAAACTTGTTCAATAAAATGAGAAGGTGTAGACCTACAGGGTTTTCGTGGAGTTTTAATCGTCCATGACTTACGGTATAAATTAAAGGAAAGAAGGAGGTGAAGTTTCAGATTAGAAGGTCATAAAGGGTAGAAGTAGTCACTATAACGATAAATGGATCAGTGATTTTTGTCTTCGGGATATTCGGTAAGAACAAGAGAAAGAATTCCTTACGTTAGACCCCCTTTTTAGAATTCAAAAGTCTGTGAAAACACCGAGAATGAGAACTTCACTTGAAAATTTTTGGGAAGGAGGGGTAATAGTAAACAGTTTACGAATGGTGTCTTATAGGGACGAGAGCCATGACTATACAAGGAAGTTAAGAGACTCGAAGAGAACACCGAGTCGACCATTTCTCAGGTGGACGTGACACCCTCTGGACCCAACCTAGGGACCCAACCCTTCTAGGGGACCTCTTCCCTTTCCCGATGGGTAAGGTCATAAGACTGGACCTCTTAAGGTACCCCAGTGTTTCTTTTTATAATTCATTCTATAAAACATTTACTTTAATAATTCACTTTTTATTAAATCCATTCTTCATGTATTCTGTGTTTAGTACTCTCTCCATGTGTTTACAGAGTTAGACACGTCCACTATATACTTTGGCACAGTAAGCCCAACGTTTCTCAACCCGTCTTGACTCGCTGAAAGTGAAAGTGAACGTAAGAGATGTATTAACAATTCAGTCAAAAGACCAATTTTGACAAGGTACTAAAGGATACTTTAAACCTCATTTAGGTATGAGGTGTAGCACTAGATGTTCCTGTGAATTTCAATCAGAGAAGGCGTGTACAGGTTAGATGCCAGTACCGGTCAGAGATAGAATAGGTTATAGTAGGTCAGTAACAACGACAGTAGAGTATTTTTAAGACTTTGAAAAAAAAAATTCAAAGGTTGATAAAAATGAAAAGGAAGGAAGACAGACCAAGAAAGGGGAATATAAACATATAATCCGTTCATACTACTGAAATACGATCTACACAACTGGATCTTAAGGATCTTAAGGGAAATCACACATCAAGACCCAATCGGAACTTGTGCTCTATATAAAACGTACTCTAAATTTTTCACCTTCACTTCGTCGTCAGTGTAGAAATTTGAGAGACTTACTATTACGTCTCGTGATCCTTGAAGTCGTAGAGTCACAATACTACCGAATGTAAAACCCCACACCGTCGGAGGACTCGGTATCGAGGAAGTCTAGAAACTAGTCCAGAGGTTGAAATCGAATAGACCCAACCTCCGTATACACACATTGACACTTCTTCCCCGATCGATAAGGACGTCTGGTGCGCATTCTAGTTCCAATCTCAACAACTTTCTGTCAAAGTCATCAGTTAGGAACACTAAAGGTCAACAAAAGGGACGTCTAAAGTCAAACGCGAACGAGAGAAAGTGGAAGTCGAAAGGTAAAGAAGTACTAAAGACCAGAAGTACTAAGATATCGTAGTAGTCCGAGTTGAGACGTCTTCGTCATCCGACGGGTCCGAAAAGGTAACCGAAGGGACTGAAAGAGTAGTCGACGGGGGGAGTATACTCCTGATTGGGGATGTTATTTAACGAATAAGACATGAGAGTATCGTTAAGATGATTGGACTCACTTAGAATTGAAGTCAAAATCGTTTTTATATTTTGGAATTACTTCAAAATTCCACCAAAGAGGACTTCGAAGTAGAATTTATCTAGAAGATAATACAAATTCTCCTACAATTTAACTAGTAGATAATATAAATAAAAAGATCATCATAGATAATTGTAGTAGTTAAGTCAAGTTAGCGAGTCAGTACAGAGTCAGAAACGTTGGGGCACCTGACGTCGTACGGTCCGAAGGGACAGTTAGTGGTTGAGGGTCTCGAATGAGTTTGAGTACAGGTAGCTCAGTCCCTACGGTAGGTTGGTAGAGTAAAAGACAACAAGAGAAGAGGAGGTCAGAAGTTAGAAAGGGTCGTAGTCCCAGAAAAGATCACTCAGTCAAGAAACGTAGTCCACCGGTTTCACAACCTCAAAGTCGAAGTCGTAGTCAGGAAGGTCACTTATAAGTCTTGACTAATAGTCTTGACATCAACAAATAAAGTAACAACTGATAGAGAAACTGGTTGATCTTCAGTCTGATACTCCCGTCATTAAACAGAACAACTTGTCACACAGAAGTCCTATATAGTGTGACCGACCATATGACTCTTTTATAAACAACTTAATTACACCGTAGAAAACTCACATCCCTATTACCACTCTTCGATTTATCCCTAGACTCAATAACTGTTTTTACAAACGTTTTTGTAACACTAAGTCACTTCTATATTTATTCTTACCAACGGTTCCTAGTCACTTTTGGGACGATTCCCGTCTATCGTACAGATAGATACGTAGACACATAGATAACTAGATAAATAAGTAGTAGATGGATGAATACGTAGATATTGAAAGTAAACATTGTTACTTTTTGATATAGTAATTATCAGTAAACTTAAAAATTCTTTCATCGATTATGTCAAATCCTTGAGTTTAGTATCAGAAGTAGGATAGTCTATATAAAATGAAAACCGTCATTTCTACTTGTCTAACATTGGGGAAAGACGTCAAAAGTGAACTGAACTCCATTCATTCATCTTACTCCTGTCGACGTAGTGTCCCACACACAATTTACAGACAGACCAATTAGTGTACGAACACTGGTTGGACCCTTCCTCTTTCCTACCCATAATTAAGGAGGAGTGTAAGTAAATGTCGAACAGTGAAGACGAAACCAGTTTTAGTGTTATCATTCATGCTTCAGTCTATGAGACCTGAACTGTCACTCCGAAGAAAAAAAGACTCTATTTCGTTTTGGAGAGTACTTTCGTAAAGAGAGAAGGACGATACCACTTTTACCGTCATTGGAGAGTCTCCAATTCCGCAGACGGACCTTACACCCTCTGGACCCAAGCTAGGGACCCAGCCCTTCTAGGGGACCTCTTCCTTTACCGTTGGGTGAGGTCATGAGAACGGACCTCTTAGGGTACCTCCCTCCTCGACCATCCGATGATCAGGTACCCCAGCGTTTCTCAGCCTGTGTTGACTCGCTGAAGTGAAGCGAAGCAAAGTGAAGATGACCTCGTGAACTCCGACCATCAGGTGGTAAACAATCCATGGAGCGGGACACACTACGGAATACACAGAAATCCTTAAGATTCTGACAACATATTTAGTCAAACCAGGAAAGGACCCTTTCGTCGTACAGGACCCTCGATTATCCCGACCTTTATCTCACACTAGACGGATCGACTTGTACGAACAGATCTCAAAGAGGACGACATGGTGAACAATTCCAAACGGAGGTGACGGGAAGAAGAGTCTAAATCTTTCTTTCCTTAAGATCTATTACATTGAATAGTTCTAAAGAGTTGGATGGTCAAGATCTCTATGGGACTCCAACTCCTTCTCATGGGCTCCTCCCTGCTCGACCCTCCTCCTGAAAGGAGGGACAATACCCCGTTTGAACGAGGTGGTCATACAACTTCAAGATTAGGGGTTATGGAGTCTTACCTACTGGATTAAACTTTCTCAACAACGTCTACATTAATCAATTCTACTTCAGTATGACTTCACATCACTTGGGAATTAAGTCACCCTGGTCGTTACCGTGGGGTGAGGTCATGAGAACGGACCTTTTAGGGTACCTACCTCCTCGGACCATCCGACGTCAGGTACCCCAGTGACTCCCAGCCTATACTAACTCGCTGAAGTGAAAGTGAAAAGTGCAAGTACGTAACCTCTTCCTTTACCGTTGGGTGAGGTTACAAGAACGGACCTCTTAGGGTCCCTGCCCCCTCGGACCACCCGACGGCAGATACCTCAGCGTGTCTCAGTCTGTACTGACTTCACTGAATCGTTGTCGTCGTCGTCACAGGAATATTCTTCTGGTGGTATACTCTTCTCTGTGTTCTTTTTATGGTACACTGTTACTTCCGTCTCTAACCTCACTTCGTCGACGTTCGGTTCTGATGACCGTTTGGTGGTCTTCAATCCTTCTAAAGTGTCCGAAGTCTCCCTCATAACCGGACGGTTGTACAACAAAAGCTTAAAAGTCGCAGGTCTTAACACTCTGTTACATAAAGACAACAAAATTCGAGAACTAAACAACACGAAACGTTCTCATCGGAATCCTTTGATTACGTGAGAGTTTCAGACCTTAGTCTGGGGTAACCTCTTCCACTTCAACGTCGGCACCCTACCTCTTCAACGGATCCTTCGTTGGGAGAGACCGTGTCCACTTATCTTCGACCAACCCCTCGTATGTCTACTTTAACCTTGTGACTAGGCCTGTACTCAGGGTTCAGTTTGTAATAAGCACAATTCTCTCGTTATCGTCACAGTAGTAATCTGGTACGGTCCAGATACTCTAGGGGTTCCCTGACAGGGAGACAGTATACCGATTGATTCCGTCTCGTGGTGTCACTTTGTGTCGTGTCATCTTGTTCAACAACAACTCAATGAGTCAGCACAGGCTGAGAAACGCTGGGGTTCATGTGGACCGAAGAGACAGGTGGTAGAGGGCCTCGAACGAGTTTGAGTACAAGTAATTCAGCCACTACGGTAGGTTGGTAGAGTAGGAGACAGTGGGGGAAGAGGAGGACGGAAGTTAGAAAAGGTCGTAGTCCCAGAAAAGATTACTACCGAGAAGTGTAGTCCACCGGTTTCATAACCTCGAAGGAGGAATCGTAGTCAGGAAGGTTACTTATAAGTCCTCGGTGGAGGAAAGAGGACGTCACAAGGTGGTGACGGGAGACGACCGTCACGAATAGTATCAGTGACATTTCCTCTTTACGAACGTTATGAATGCCTCGGGTAAGGTGAACTTGTCTCTTCCGTAAACCTCGACACTCTGTCATTTGACCATTGACGCAATGTCTCAAGAAAACCAAACAACCCTCGTAAGGTTCCTGTTAGTACCTAAAGGATAGCTACTATGAATGGGTCAATATGGGAAAACACACGAGTCAACGAGTCAGCACAGACAACCTCTGGGGTACCTGACATCGGGTGGTCAGAGGAGAGGGGTACCCTAAAGGGTCAATTTTTATGACCTCACCCAACGGTAAAGGAGGAGGTCCTCCATAAGGGTTGGGTCCCTAACTTGGACGTCGAGAACGTAACCGTCCGTCTGAGAAGTGGTGAGTCGGTGGACCCTTTTAGTAAACATAAGAAGATTCAGTTCGTAATTCGACACTATTAATATATATGTAACGATCGGGACCACCGAGGTTACCATTTCTTAGGTGGGCGTTACGTCCTCTGGACCCAAGTTAGGGACCCAACCCTTCTAGGGGACTTTCTCCCGTACCGTTGGGTGAGGTCATAAGAACGTACCTCTTAAGGGTACTTGTCTCTTCGGGACACCCGATATCAGGTACCCCAGAGTTTCTCAACCTGTGCTGACTTGTCGATTCGTGTCGTGCTGTGTCGAGTATGGTTCTACTACCTAGACAAATAAGTTCATACAACACACACCACCCACTCCCCCCACTCCCTCAACATGTCGACCTATAACTAAGAATCCAGATTTTAAGTAATGTACAGAGGGTTTTATGTCGTTTAACCTTCGGTCCTGGGAGTGCCATTGGGTACCGAGTCTACCATGGTACTAGTTTTCTTTTGTTTAGGAAGTTAGATTTTCATTAAGGGTTTGTGACACCTCCCTCTATGTCTTAAGTAGAATTTAAAATAAAGAAGTAAAAGGATTGTATCTCCTCACTGAGAACATGGGGTTTATGAGGGGGTTTAAAAGGTAGAAGCTAAGGTCGTGGTTGACACTAAGAAGAGGAGACCGTTGTAAATAGATAAGTCATATTTTCACTTTCACTTTCAACGAGTCAGCACAGACTGAGAAACGCTGGGGTACCTGACGTATCAGGTGCCTCAAGAGGTCCGGTCTTATGACCTCACCCATCGGAAAGGGAAGAGGTCCCCTAGAAGGGTTGGGTCCCTAACTTGGGTCCACAGGGCTTAACGTCTGCCTAAGAAATGGTCGACTCGGTTGGTCCCTTCAGACTCTTCGAGGTTTCTCGAATCACAATGTTCCATATTGGGAAACACCTCCGTTCTAATTGGTTCCTTAGTTTTCTTTTGAAGAGGAATCAACTATTATCCTCGTCTCATAGATCTCGATGTTTAGTATAGAAATAATTTCTTTGTACTACCCCGGTCACTTAATACGAAACCGGTCCTTGTCCCCATCTTACACTACAAAGAAGGTGGTGTGGGAAGGGGATCCGTTTGGAACCACCTGAGGAGTTTCTATGAAGAATGCACAGAAAAGTAGTCACAGATAAAATAACGATGAGATAGGATCTGTCGAACCTGTTGTAATTCACACACAAAGAGTCTTGATCAACGAGACCATATCTTTTTTGTCCACTTAGAAAGTGGTAGTGAGACTAATCGACGTCGGATAGATTCTTATGGAGGCATAGGGACAGAGGTTTTAGTTTGTCTTGATAAGGAAAAACGTTATACAAGGATGTACCATCAGTCGAGAAAATGTCGAGAAACCCTAATTAGACATATTCCCTTCCCTGGATAGAGGGGATTCAAGGGAATTGAAGACGGAACGGCAGAGACGGTAGTGAAATATTTCATTTCGACAAGAGATCGAAAACAGGACCAATGACGACTGACCTGATACTCTCGTACGTTACCGAATTGTGGTCAAAGGGATTCTTCCATTTAGTAAATCTAAGTAGTGATATGGGGTAGGAGACGGTCGTGGAGTTTACACTCGTAAGGAGACTAATCACGTCATGATCCATATCCGAGGTAATACAAATGGTCCGAAGTGATTCTCAGGGGTTAGAGTGTTCTTTTGGGTGACATGTCGAACTTCTAACTCCATTGTCTGTTCACCGTAAAATATAGACCGAAAGACGTAAGAAACTTTGACGATATTATCTGTATAATCTTCGATAAATCTTAAATAGAAGATCGAATCTACTTGTGACCTATTTTAAGAAATGAGTAGAAGTTAGGTTTTCATTCTGACATCCGGGTCGTAGTTTTTCACCCGTCATTTCAGTCACCTCATTAAGTACCAATGTAAAACACGTAGTCTACACGACGGAATTAGGTATATACATTAGGTATGTACACGGAAGGAAGTCGTACTTACATCTTTGGTCCGGAATGTCAAAAATATGGAGAGTATAGTGAAATATGACTAATTAAAAACCGAGGATTCGTAAGGTTATCATCAAAAGTAAGGGACCACCGAACCTACCATTTCTTAAGGGGACGTTATGTCCTTTGGTGGACGTTACGTCCTCTAGGTCTAAGCTAGGAACCCGACGTTTCTAGGGGACCTCTTGCCTTACCGATGGGTGAGGTCATAAGAACAGACCTCTTAAAGTACTGTCTCCTCGGACCACCCGATGTCAAGTACCCCAGTCTTTCTCAGTCTTTTTTGATTCTCGTTGCGATGATGACGTCTTTTATTTCCTGAACGGTAAAAATATGAGTATTTAATATGTGACAACATGAGACCTATAATATCTATTAAACGGAAACCATTTTACAAATTTAATACCCGGAGGATCCACCGCGATCACCATTTCTTGGACAAACGGTTATGTCCTCTTTCTCTAAACTAGGAACCCACCCCTTCTAGGGGACCTCCTCCGGACTTTGGGTGAGGTCATAAGAACGAACCTCTTAAGGTCCCTGTCTCCTCGGACCACCCGGTCTCAGGTATCCCAGTGTGTCTCAGTCTGTGTTGACTCGCTGAATCATCCGTGTGTTGAGAAGAGTGTCTATATCCAGTGAGAAACCTTGTTACTAATATTATTATCACTGAAGAGACTGTTTATAAATTATGATGTCACAAGACAAAGGTACCGAAGGTATTGGTGTCGACCCACTGAATTTTATTGTCTTTCCATAAGAAAGTGTCCAGACCTGAGACCTTCATACTTAGTCCTTCGGTACGAGGGAGACTCTGAGACCCATCTTACTAGGGAACTGAGAAGGATCGAAGACCACCACCGAAAATTAGAAACCGCAAGGAACTGAACATCGACAATATTGAGGTCAGAGACGGAGGTAGACGAACATAATAAGAAGAGGGACACGGAGTCACAGGTCTAAAGTGAGTGTTCCTGTGACCGGTAACCTAATTCCGAGTAGGAGCTGGTGTAGAATTGAGCTAATGTAACCGTTTCTGGGATAAAGGTTTATTCCAGTGTCAGTTTCATGTCCTATAATCCTGAACTTGTATAGGAGGACCCATGTGTTTTGTTGGGTGTAGTATTTCGTCCGTTTTTAGTCAAAAACGATCGACCAAGAAACAAAGTACAACAGTAAAGAGAAACGAATTTTAATAAATAAATTGAACGTTGTAAATCATTAAAACAAACATATGTAATGACTGTACCTAACTTGTATTTTAGTCTTTATTTTAACTTTAAGTGATATAACAATAAGTAGTCCCTCTAAAATTTTGAACCAAAGAAATATTATGAAAAATATCACCGACTTTTCTTAAACACCATCCGAGTACCTTCCCACTACCTCCTACTCAGTTCTTTTATACACAGGAACAGAAAGTTATCTTTTACAACTTGATGTCAGGATACTTATCTTCTCATATTTTATCGAACAGATCCATACTATCGACTTCCACTTGCCACAGCCTAAACACTAGAGGCTTCTTCTTTTAAATCCAAACCTTGGTCCCTGGTCCGAACTGGTGAGTTCTCGAAAACACATCGGCTCAAAATAATTACACTTTTTTACTGTCTCTTTCGAAGACTATATCTGTAGTTTTCCCCCTGTCTCTCACGACCGTAACGATCAGAATAGTTCCCTCGATATTGAAAAATTTGACCAATAATATTATTTAGTTTTCTTACAGAGTTCCAACATTTCTAGAATGATCTGGGTGAGGGTGTTAAATGTAAAATTCTACTGTCCTAATTTTGATTGTTATCTTTCCAGAATGGTCTGGGTGAGGGTATTATAAGTAAAATTCTATTGTCCTAATTAGTCTTCCAAAAGTTCTTCCTCTTTGACAGGAGTTCGTCCTATGTAACAACAATGTATTAGGAATCACACGTCTCAAATTCGACTCAACAAAAAAAACACATTAGTAGTCAAGGACCGATTTTTTTTTTGAAAATACACTGATTCTGATTCCTTACATTTTTTTTTTTAAGAAAGGAGGAGGAACTCGTAAGGTCTGAGGGAAAGAGGAGGAGCCCCTAGGGTCTGAAGAATAGTTGGACGGATCCTAACTGAGAGAGTCCATGTGACTCCTTTTATGTTAATATTACAACACTTTAAGTCACTGTCACCCCGAGACCAAAATACTTTGTCCTTTCTTAAAATATTAGTAACATATCGAATCTTAGAGAGAAATACAGCACACAAAGAGTTAGAACAAAGTACTTTGATGTGACTGGGTCCTTCTTACCTTCTGCCTGAACTCCTTGTTTGCGATTCTTCTGGGAGCTGAATCATTGGCAATGGTCAATGTCTGCGACATATAAGGTATAAAGAATGCAAGACTTCGATCGAACGTACAGAGAATGTGTGAAGGTACAGTTACGATTACAAAGAAACGACGAAGTTCGGAAGGAGAAAATTGGTTACTTTAAAAGGACGTCTGGTTAAATTGTTAGGAATACGAGATGGTGACGCAGGGTGGGCATTAAAACTCAGTGTAGTATTAGGGACACCGGACAACGAGGTCCTCCAACGAAGTAAAATTGGGTCTACAGCATCTCTAAGAACCCCTTTACTACGAAACCCACTAATCTGGACTATAAATACTTAATTTTTCCGTGATATGATTTTTCTTATTCTTTTGATTCAGTACTTTAAAGTTACGTATATGTGACTATTAGAAATATTGTATTACTTAAGAGATAAAACGATCTTTGGGATCGAATCTTATCGGTAAGTATTTTTTAAATTATCGTCTCTGTCAAGAGTTTTTGTGATTAAAGGACGAGAACGTAAAAGAAAGTAAGTCTCAGAGTGACATATTTTTAACTTACACGGAAAACCGATATCACTTACAATCGTCAACGGACAAGGACGTGAAAAGTCATGATATTCGGAAACTCCAAAAAAATTAAATGATTATTGTGTACCGTGACGTGTCCCCTGGATAAAGAGTAAAATATCCGATTCTTTCCGCATAGTCAAACCCGTCTGTGGGACTAGAAAAGTGTCCCAAGAAAGGAAAGTTCTCTTGATCTGTCTAATTACAACCGGGTAATTCGAGGTTTTAATACCGTTTTTCACTCTTTGATTTTTCGGAGAACTACTTTCACTTTCTCCTCTCACTTTTTCAACCGAATTTCGGGTTGTAAGTCTTTTGCTTCTAGTACCGTAGATCAGGGTAGTGAAGTACCGTTTCTCTACCCCTTTGTCACCTTTGTCACTCTTTTAAATAAAAACTCCCGAGGTTTTAGTCACGTCTACCACTAACGTCGATACTTTAATTTTCTGTGAATGAGGAACTTTCCTTTCAATACTGGTTGGATCTATCGTATAACTTTTCGTCTCTGTAATGAAACGGTTGTTTCCAGACAGATCAATTCCGATACCAAAAAGGTTACCAGTACATATCTACACTCTCAATCTGACACTTCTTTTGACTCGCGGTTTCTTGACTACGAAAACTTGACACCACAACCTCTTCTGAGAACTCTCAAGGAACCTGAAGTTCCTCTAGGTTGGTCAGGTAGGATTTCCTCTAGTTAGGACCCACAAGTAACCTTCCTGACTACAACTTCGACTTTGAGGTTAGGAAACCGGTGAAATACCCTTCTCGACTGAGTAACCTTTTCTGGGACTACGACCTTTTCTAACTCCCGTCCTCCTCTTCCCTTGATGTCTCCTACTCTACCGACCTACCTTAGTGGCTGAGCTACCTGTACTCAAACCCATTTGAGACCCTCAACCATTACCTGTCCCTCCGGACCACACGACACCAAGTACCCCAGTGTCAGCCTGTGCTGACTCACTGACTTGACTTGACTTGACTTGACTTAGAGGTTTTTGGGGAAAACATAATATATTAAGACAAAAGTAATTTGGAGACACATTCCAATTTCTTCGTAATGTTTAACTCTTCCAAGTCAATTTTGTCTTCAGTTATAACCGGTTGTTTATCGTATATTGATTTCTCTCCAAGTCAAGTCAAGTCAGCGAGTCAGCACAGGCTGAGAAACGCTGGGGTACTTAGTGTCGTACGGTCAGGAGGAACAGGTAGTGGTTCTCAAGTTTATAAGATCACACAACGAAAAAAAAAGAAAAAAGTTATTCTACCGATTAATTGGATCCAAAGTCCAGATTTTGATAAATTAAAGTATCATTAAAAAGTATAGATGATTTTCTTAGTCAAGTCAAGTCAAGTCAACGAGTCAACACAGACTGAGAAACGGTAGGGTACTTAGTGTCGTGCGGTCCGGAGGGACAGGTAGTGGTTGAGGACCTCAAGTGAGTTTGGGTACAGGTAACTCAACCACTACGGTAGGTTGATAAAGTAGGAGACGGCAGTGGAAGAGGAGGACGGGAGTTAGAAAAGGTCGTAGTCCCAGAAAAGGTTACTCAGTCGAGAAGGGTATTCCACTGGTTTCCTAACCTCAAAGTCGAAGTTGTAGTCAGGAAGGTTACTTGTGGGTCCTAACTAGAGGAAATCCTACCTGACCAACCTAGAGGAACGTCAGGTTCCTGAGAGTTCTCAGAAGAGGTTGTGGTGTCAAGTTTTCGTAGTTAAGAAACCGTGAGTCGAAAGAAGTGTCAGATTGAGAGTGTAGGTATGTACTGGTAACCTTTTTGGTATCGGAATTGATCTGCCTGGAAACAACCGTTTCATTACAGAGACGAAAAGTTATACGATAGATCCAACCAGTATTGAAAGGAAGGTTCCTCGTTCACAGAAAATTAAAGTATCGACGTTAGTGGTAGACGTCACTAAGACCTCGGGGGGTTTTATCAGACTGTGACAAAGGTGACAAAGGGGTAGATAGACGGTACTTCAATACCCTGGTCTACGGTACTAGAAGCAAAAGACCTACAACTCGAAATTCGGTTAAAAAAGTGAGAGGAGAAAGTGAAAGTAGTTCTCCGAAAAATCAAGGAGAAGCGAAAGACGGTATTCCCACCACAGTAAACGTATAGACTCCACTAACTATAAAGAGGGTCGTCAGAACTAAGGTCGAACACGAAGAAGGTCGGTCGCAAAGAGTACTACATGAGACGTATATTCAATTTATTCGTCCCACTGTTATATGTCGGAACTGCATGAGGAAAAGGATAAACCTTGGTCAGAAAACAAGGTACAGGTCAAGATTGACAACGAAGGACTAGACGTATGTCAAATATTTAGGTTTTAATTAATACCTTTTTATGTTTTAGTCTTATTTTAAAATTACAATATTTAAAATAAGAGTAAAATATTAAAATATTTAATTTAATATTAAAATATTAATATTTTATTGATATTAAAATAATTGTTTAAAATTCAGTGACTTTTTCCTAATATCTACGTTTCCTTTTTACTCGTGTTTTATTCGTTATTATATAATCTTTCGGTTATTTTTATATTTTACTCAGATTATAACAAAAGGAATAATATTATCATAAAATTTCTATACATTTCCTATTTCGATCACTTTCCCCTTTAGACCAGTTTATGTTATAAAAAATGTTTGTAATTCGTTTCGGTAGTATTTACGTGAAAGTGGTGATCGACTGACCACTCGACATAGAGACGATGTCAGGTTGAATGACGAACGGATGAGGACGACAATAAGGTAACTACCACTGTGACTGAGAGACGGGTGCAGGTCTCTCGGAGGAAGGGATGAAGAGAGAGAATTAAGCTCTACCCTTGAGAGGATCTCCGTCTTCATGGATTCCAGACCAACGTCTAGGGTCCCAGGTTCGTGTAGAAGTTTCTCCTTATCACCGGGGGAAGGACAGACAGAAGAATAGTCTCTACCCAACACGGGGTAAAGGTACATGGATGTTTTTAAAAATAAAACAGGGGATTAACTGATATAGAGGAGGAAAGTCGTACGTAAAGAGTCTAAATTAACTTTGGGACACCACGAAAAAATCATTTTTTAATAAGGAATACAATAATAGTTCTGTTTACTATCCATCTACGAGAAATTCTGTTTTTTTTTTATTACTTTATTGTCATTTTCTTCGTGAACAAAAATCTTATTTGAGTAAATTTTAAAGGTTTAGTAAATAGGACGTATATACAGAAGTAAATTATTCTGAAAAAAGAACTAATAAAATAATTCTACAAAAGGTATAGTGGAAGAACGAAAGTTTTGTTTTAATGACACTGATTATTCCCCATTTATAGCTATATATTCCCCGAAGAGTCCACTGCGATCACCATTTCTTGGGTAGACGGTTACGTCCTCTGAATTCTCTGGACCCAAGTTAGGAACACAACCCTTCTAGGGGACCTCCACCCGTTCCGTTGGGTGAGGTCATAAGAACGGATCTCTTAGGGTATCCGTCTCCCGGACCATCTGATGTCAGGTATCCCAGTGTTTCTCAGCCTGTGACTTCACTGAATCGTCAACGTCGTCGTAGTTATATATTCTATTTCTCTTTACGAAGTCGTCACAAATGTAACAGTGTTCATATGGCCTCTCAATCTCTTGACCTTTCTGAGTAATGCCACCAGTAGACTGAAGGATTTTGAAAAAAAAAGGTAATACTTAATAATGTCCTATAATTTATATCAAAGGACACTATATGTCCCGGAAGAGTCCATCGAGTCAACCATTTTTTTTTTTTAGACGGACGTTAGGTCCTTTGGGGTCAAACTAAGGACCCAGTCTTTCTAGGCGACCTCTTACTTATCCGATGCGTGAGGTCATAAGAACCCGAAGGAGACACCGAGTCGACCATTCTTAGACTGACGTTAAGCCTTCTGGACCCAAATTAGGGACCCAACCCTTCTACGAGACCTCTTCCCTTTCCGGTGAGTGAGACCACAAAACCGAACCTCTTAAGGTACCTGACATATCAGGTACCCAAGCGTTTCTCAACCCGTGCTGATAGGACGTGTCCCTATTTCCTGGAACGACAAATAGGTAGGATATATATTATCAACCGTAGACAATCAGGGTTTGAAAGTCAGGTTGGTAGACGGTGGAGAGGAAAACCGTTGGTGTTTAGACACGAGTTGCACTCAGACAAAGACAAACCATCTATTCAAGCACAGTATAAATCTTAGGTGTTTACCCACTTTAATATACCATAAATGGAAAGAGAAAGACCCATGAAACGAATCATACCCCGAAGGGACCACCGAGTCTACCATTTATTAGACGGACCTTACGTCCTCTGGGTCTAAACCAGTGACCCAACGTTTCTAGGAGATTTCTTACCTTACCGTTGGGTGAGGTCATAAGAACGGACCCTTTAGGGTACCTGTCTCCTCGGACCGTCCGATGTATGTCAGGTACCCCGACGTTTCTTAGCCTGTGTTGACTCACTGATTGTGATTGTGCACGAACCATACTATTACAGATCCAGGTAAGTACAACAACGTTTACCGTGATAAAGTAAGAAAAATACCGAGTCATTATAAGATAACAATTATCCATGGTGTAGAAGAGATGGGTAAGTAGACATCTACCTGTGAATTGAACAAAGGGTCAAACCGATAACACTTATCACGACGTTACTTGTAACCTCGCGACGTAGAAAAACTTAATCTTAAAACAGACCTATAAACGGGTCCTCACCCTAACGACCCAGTATACCATCCAGATAAAAATCGAAAAATTTCCTTGGACGTATGACAAGAGGCATCATATGTGGTTAAATGTAAAGGTGGTCGACATATCCTCCCAAATTTTGAGGAAAAATTTTTTAACACCACACTTGTCTATTGTATTCTAGATGGGACAATGTTTATAAATTTACATGTCATATCTTCCAACTGTAACACGTACCGTCTAGAGGTCTTGAATCAGTAGAATATATTGACTTTGAAATATGGGTAACCTTTCGTTGAGGGGTAAGGGGTTTGAGAATTTCCCAAGTCTCAGTGACTTCTTACTTTCGTAATTTTTTTTTTTGTATTTTACGAAATTTGTAAAACATCTCCCTCCTCTAGTCAAAATACCTTTCTTAACACTTCTTTTGTATTCGTTATTCACGATAGACTAACCCCGAAGGGTCCATTGCATCACCATTTCTTAGGTGGACGGCACCCAGTTTTTCGAGGAAACCTCCTCCGGTACCGTTAGGTGAGGTTATAAGAACGCACGTCTTAGGGGTACCTATCTCCTCGGACCGTCCGACATCAGGTATCCCAGTGTCTCAGCCTGTACTGACTTCACTGAATCGTACGTACGTACGATAGACTAACTCCGAAGGGTCCACTACACCACCATTTCTTAGACGGATGGTCACGTCCTCTACGTCATCCGTACCGAAGCTAGGGACCTAACCCTTCTAAAGGACCTCCTCCTTTACCATTGGGTGATGTCATAGGATCGTGTCAACGGATCTCTTAGGGTGTCTGTCTCCTCGGATCACCTGATATCAGGTATTCCAGTGTTTCTCGACCTGTGGTGACTCGTTGACTCGTGCGTGCGTTCATTACTAAAAATGTTATAACTGTGTTACGACTCTTTTTTCATATACAACCCGGAAGGGTATCTAGAGTTTGCCTCGAGCCTCTCCAATTATACGGAAGATATGAAAGACAAAAATGACAAAAAACAAACAAATTTAATGTTTCAAGGAAGGTGACATCTTGAGTGACCACGAAAGTTGTGAACTTCAATAAATAAATCGATCTTAACGTATTGAAGGAAACCAAAGACATGACATTCAGCAGAAGACAGTGGTAGGTTGGAACGTAAAAGTGACGGTCCGGACAGGTCCGAGAAATTACACGGAGACAAGTAGGTAAATAAAAAACGAAAAGTACGTATTAGAACACAAAAGTAAAATATATTACACCGTCCTCTTTCCCGTTGGAAAAAAGGATTTCAAACAATTCATTTTACAAATGATCGAACTTCTCATTTGAGTTTTTTCTACTCTTAGAATAAACTTGAATATAAGGGGTCACTCATAGAACTCAAACGTGTCCTTAAGACTTAGAGTATAAGAAAAAAATTCAAGAAACCGGGTAGTGTAGAGAAAAGAGACAAGGAGTGACGTTATCTTCGCTCGGTAAAATTTCGTTCGGGACGACACATACGTATTATTTTTGGGAAATCTTTTTAGGGTAAAATTGTCTAGTAATTTATAATAACGAACACTCCCCGATTTTTAGGTTCTAAGGTCTTGTTTGTGTAAAAATAAGAAAACAAAATTAAAAAGATAATTCTATGAATTTGTCTTACGTGTATATTGTTTGGGGGTTTCTTTATATACAAACTTTAGATTGTTTGGGGGTTTCTTTTAGGTGTATGTTCCTTTGACTTATGTGACTTATGGAGAATTATTTGTCTGTTTGTGTTTGTTTGTTTTAGGAGGGGTATAACGGATCTCTAAATTTGACACCTAATCTCTGTCTGGAAGTTGACTAAACTTTAAGGATAGAACTGTAGTCAATAGTTCATTTTCGACTGTTTACGACATCTTTATTTGTATAGGAGGGTTCCAAATAAAAATTGAGGATTATATTACTACATCCGAAACTAAAGAAGTCATCAACGTCATAAATAGTTGGTCTCTCCAAAGTCAACTCAAAATTCTCCTATTTACTCATTTTCCCGTCCTGTCACATAGTCAGTCCCGACTCATTGCGTTCTGACGTTATTACGTCTGGTTAATAAGGTCAGGATCTGTTCCAGAAAAAGAAAAACTTACCTTTAAACGTATGTAACATGAAAACCTCGTATGGTTTAAAGAGTAGAGTCCAATAAAAAGTCAAAAACTATACGAAACATTAAGACAGAACACCGGACTATACTACTAGAATGAATCAAGTCAAGTCAAGTCAAGTCAAGTCAGTGAGTCAGTACAGGTTGAGAAACGCTGGGGTACTTAGCGTCGTGCGGTCCGGAGGGCCAAGTAGTGGTAGAGGGCCTCAAGTGAGTGTGAGTGCAGGTAGCTCAGGCACTACGGTAGGTCGGTAGAGTAGAAAACAACAGGGCAAGAGGAGGACGGGGGTTAGGGAGGGTCGTAGTCTCACAAAAGGTTACTCAGTTGAGAAGAGTACTCCACCGGTTTCATGACCTCAAAGTCGAAATCGTAGTAAGGAAGGTTTCTTTAGTAATAAATCCCTTACGTAATAAAATACTTTTACCACTATTCTCCACCTCCATGTCTAAGTTTCCGATGAGTAATTCTGTGTGAGACCACTACCTCGTCCCGAGCCTTCAAGGAGTACCGAGACGAGGGTCCATTAATGAAGGAGACGATCGACCACGGTCCTTTGTGCCGTTTATACACTCTACTGTGACTGACCATAACTGAGTTATTGTGACAACATTTTGATTAATCGTTATCACTGAAATCAATTTATGACCCACGTTAGTGACATAATGTTAATACCGTCACTAATCTTTGAGACCAAAAGTGTCTCTTTTATTCACTTACCATGTCCCTATTAACGTCCCCATTGACTCTTTACAAGAACGATTCTTTCGACTCACCTTAGAGAAGAATTTCCGACACAAGCGGAAAATATGAGTTTTCTCATTTTGAGACATTACCTGTGTCCTAAAGAATCGGTCGGCAGTAAAGGACCCCGAAGAGGTTATACCAAAGAACTTAAGGTGGACTTACAGGTTACAGTGGTTGATCCAGTTCACGTTAATAGAGTCTGACTAGAAATATGGAGACTAAGAGTAGGGACGAATGAGACAGACACAAATATGACGATCGTTGAGTCGTCGTTCGGAAAGGGGTAGGCACCTCGTGGATTATTTTGAGGAGTCCGTTTCGTCAAAGTAGGAAGTCGTAATAGGATTCGAAGGACATCTCTTGTCACCAAAAACACAAAGACGATGTTTCCTCAAAAATTATGTTAATACAAGTTACGACTACATCGTCAACTGTCTCCACGGTACACGACCGTCCGAAAATGAGAGAGGTGTCTTAATTCCCTTGCGTACAAACAAATTTTTGTAATTGAAATGTACAACTGTGTGTGTAAATCACTCTTTTGTTAAAACATAAGGTCCTTACATCTTGTCTCCTCTTGCTACACATTCCTCAAAAATTAATAGTTATCCTCTGTCTTCTGTTCCACCCAATGGTAAATTTTATCCCTTATCAGTCTGAGTCTGAGTGACTCTTCATACTATAACTAGTTTATGTCCTTTCTCTAACACATTGTACTATATGAGAAGTATAGTATGCGATGGTAAACGTAACGTGAATTTCTAGATTAGTCAATAAATCAAAGAAGGAAAAATCCTGATCTAGAATTTGAATAAAAGAAAATTTTGTATATACAAATATATATATATAAGTATAAAAGATAAAATCATTCAGTTTTAACTATTAAATATATATAATTTTATAATTAAAATTTTAATAACTATATTTAAAAGATTATCATATGAATTAGTGAAATGTCAGAGAGATTAAGAGAGAAATTAATAAGAGTGAGAGAGTCTTAATTTCTCTTAAGACAAAACAGAAATAATCTATATGGTGTTCTAACAAAAAAATTGTCGGTAGAAAAGTAAAATAAACGATTTCTGAAAACAAAGGAAGAAACAATGACAGACAGAAAGTATAATTCGAGGATAAGGAAAACTCAATAAAACGATATAAAGTCATGGGACTCAACTTACGAGTTAAGTAAATAAAAATAAGAAAGATCCAAAGATGATTTACATAAAATCCTATGTAATAAAAAATAAGACTCATAGTGACACATTTGAGATGTCTAAAAACTATGCACCATTGGAGTGATAAGATGTAAAATTTTATTTTATTTCAGAAAATAACTGCATTGTACGTGTCGGGTCACGGTTGACTTTTCTAAATTCAAAGGACAAGTTTTTCGTCTTTCTCGCTCGGTGACTTTAAGATTTTATATTTCGAAAAAGGAAAAAAGACACCAGAGAGAGTGTTGAATAACAAAAAATAAACGATAATTTATCAAAGATTCATTTCTTTACAATTCAAAATTTAATGATCGTACTTAACATGACACATATATCATTACGGTCAAAATTTACGTTTATAATTTCGTAATTTGACTATGTGTCTTAGTGGTTCTATTGTGCGGACCATAAAACAACGGTCACGCACACATACGTATGGAAAGAATGATCTTCTCCGTTTTTCATAACGTGTTTTGATTGTTTCGAGGATAAGGTGAAGGAATACACATGTGTAAGACGTTTGTGTGATAGAAACGGAATGATTATTGATTTCTTGACTTTCTTTGTTCTCAATACCTAAAGGGATAGAAAGGGAAAGATACGATAGCAAAAATCATATTACTACTCATTCTTTCCTATCCTATCCTAAGGAACCAGTTTTTAACTTAATATTTTGTTATAAAACAATAACTATTTCATTAATTTCCTATCTCGTTAAACTTGTGTATTATACCTTCTAAAACTAATCCTTCAAAAAAAGATTAATATACATACTAAAACGATAACATTTGTTTTTACCATCTTTAACTATTTTATTTTGGTTATTGGTAAGAGTAGTCATGATTATAATAGGTAAGACTAGACGAGAAACTAGGGGTTTAGTCTTAGTGGAATCATAAGACACTGAAAACAGGAAACGTCATAACGAACGTTTCATAAAGTGGTAAATAATTTTCGTTTACCTCGCTGGTCGGTAAGTTCGTTTTGTCACACTCAGAAATTATAACTAATTTTAAAAAAACATGAAGAGTGTGTGTGTGTGTGTGTTTTACGAATATATGTCACTGTCAACATAATTTTAGTTAATATTACATTCGGCATTAAAGATTAATCACTAAAAATATACATCAAGAATAATAACTCATTAACATCGAGACCAAATGAAGGAACAATACCTTTAAAAACGGGATTTTCCTTACTTATCTCAACTTAAAATACACCAAACAAGTTCATGCAAAATACTTAGCTTGTTTCTTACTGGTAGGATCTAGTGAAGTGACTTGATGTATTTCAGTTTCGTCTGATAAGTAAAGACACTTAGGACACAAGAGTCGTGAAGTACTTCTCGATAAGTTATACGTAGTATGACCCTTGTATGAGAAAATGATTACGACGGATATAAATTTATCACGATAGAAGTTCGAAAATGACTTATTGGTAATTATATAGAACATTAATTTGTACCAAAAGGATTACATAAGGGCCACGTTTAAGAATGAAATGTATTGGTAAAACTAACTAGAGGTATCTTCCACAATGGTCATGTAGAAAAATAGAACATTATCAAAGTAATCGTTATGGAGTGTTAGAAAATTAGACATTTCGAAATTTCAGTCTTTCCTTCTAACTACAATGACGACGATAACTTTATAATCTAAATCTGATTTCACGTCATACTTCACTGTACTTTTCAAGTTCCGTAGAGTTGGGACTGTCTTAGATGAGTAATAAATTAATCCGAGACTTTCGAGAATCGTCTGTAAAGACTGGATTACCATCTTAGAAAGGTTAGTTCTCCGCGTAGTAACTCTTTACGAGTCAGAATTTCCACGGAAGCCTCTTCGGTTACCGTTGGGTGAGATCATGAGAACGGACCTTTTAGGGTACCTGCCTCCTCGGACCATCCGACGTCAGGTACCCCAGCGCTTCTCAGCCGGTACTGACTCGCTGAAGTGAAAGTGCGTAACCTCTTCCTTTACCGTTGGGTGAGGTCACAAGAACGGACCTCTTAGAGTCCCTGCCCCCTCGGACCACCCGACGGCAGAGACCCCAGCGTGTCTCAGTCTGTGTTGACTTCGCTGAATCGTCGTCGCCGCCGTTTCCACGGAATAATATGTTTAGATTAAGACTATAAAACCTGATATAATATCATGAACCGTTCAGTACTCAGGACTCTATTAAGGGAATAGGAGAGAAAAAGAAGAGACGACATTAAGATGTAGGAGTAGTTAAAAGACTAATAAAAGTATGACATTTTAAATTTCACCTTAAGTGTAAATTTATTTATTAAAAACAAATTTGACAAAAATAAAAAAACTAGACACGGATAGGTCAATTACATTTTCTTGGAAAAATATCCAGATTTAAATGTTATTACACACGAAGTCTTCTATAACGTTGTATTCGTAAACAAGACTTTACCCTTTTAGAATCTAAACTATTTCTAATGGATCAATTTCCCGAAGAGTCCACCACGATTACCATTTCTTGGACGGACGGTTAAACCCTCTGTATTCTCTGTACCCAAGTTAGGGACCCGGCCCTTCTAGGGGACCTACTCTCGTACCGTTAGATGAAGTACGGACCTCTTAGGGTACCTGTCTCCTCGGACCGTTCGATGTCAGGTATCCCAAAGTGTCTCAACCTGTACTGACTTTCCTGAATTTTATGTGTATGTGTGACTAACATATATATTATGTATATATATATTTATATATGTATATATATAAAGACGTATTGAGTAAGATTTAAAGGGGCCGAAAAGTGTGTGACTAACATGTGTGTATATGAGTAAGATTTAAAGGGGTCGAAAAGTCTAGTCATCGAATTTTATAAATTCAAACACGTAATCCGCAGTCTCAAGACGTTACTGTTTATGTTAGCTTACAGTGAGTCGAACGAAGTTCTCCTTTCTAAATTCAATATGAGTTCGAATAGACTTAGATAATTTTATAGATTTGACCAAATATTTTTCCTAAAAAGACCATTATAATATAAAATAAGATAGATTTTATGTACGAATTGTCCACCTTAACTGGTCTTCCTAGTGGCTCAGTCTGTCCGGTTGAAACCATCCCGAAGGAAAGTTGAGAGTAAGAGAAGATAAGACCAACCCCAACCCGTGAGTCGGCAGACTTCAGTGTAGGTTTTCGTAAAACGGTTCATACATTTCCAGAAGAGAGAGAAAAAAAGGAAGTAGTTGCCAAATTTCATAAGGTTCCTAAAGAACAATAACTTGATAGGTTTATTAAACGGAAGATTGGAAGTAGAAACGGAATCTAATACCCTACCTCAACCATTCCATGACACCAATAGGGTCAGACCCAATATTTAGATGAGGAACCTGAACCTCAGGGAATGAATCTATCCCTGGTATTTAAATAAAAGTCTGTGTGTATGTGTGTCGGTTATTTCTTAAATGAGGTTTATGTGTTCATACTATGTTTTGTCTTTAGTTAGGAAGAAACGTCTCCATTCCTTGACTTCGTTTTTATGTATGTCATAACTCCTAATTATCATTAATAGAGATTAGACCGAACTTATCTTCCACCCTCATTATGTTTTACTCAAAACCTCAACTTTGACCCTGGTACAGTATCCTACAGGACAAATACACCGATTCTCTAAACTTAAACAAAGACTTTCGGTAAAAGTCTCTTCTCCATGATATTTTTTCTCGAGACAAAACCACTATACATCGACCCAAGAGTCACACCTATCGTCCACCATCTATAATCTTTACTTTTTTAGAGTTTACAGAAAAGTCATCTAAGTCATTCTCCAATCTACCAGTAATGTTATCTAATTCCTCTTAGTATTGTCACTACCAGTTCTGATTTTGTTTCCTTTACTAACTGCACGATAGTTTCATATGAGTCATTCTAATCCATCGACAAGTATCTTCCTTCCTTAGCTATCTCGTCATCCCTATCGTTATTACTTCTACTACGATTCTGAAGTTTAGACACACTAAGTCTTCTAACGTCACGAATATGTTTTTTTCTGTTTATCTTTGTAGTCCCCTCCTTGACCAAATTTCCCCTTTCTTATCACTCCAGTAAACAGTAAACCCTCACATACCATAAACTTCAAATCCTCTACAGGTCTTTAGTCAATTTGGATCACGATTTTGAAATTCCTTTCCAGTCCACGATCTCTACACGTACCTTAGTGAATATCTATTCTCAAACACTAATTTTTACAGTAAATATATATACTACATATACAGATATCAATCTTCCCAACTACACACACACACTCGCACACACAAATCTTTATCTTCTCAAATAACACCCTTATCTATACTACAACAATCTCCTGATATTTGGAGTAGTACGTTTATTACCGACTAAATATATTGATCCGTTTTGAATCTGAGTTGTACTATTGATAAAAGGGTTTAACATTCCCGATTCTCAACCTTTTCTTTATGCTACTGATAAACCGTCTCTAACGTAAAATCATTTCTTTGATTTTAGGACATTAAGTCTAGGTCATAGTAGTTCAATAATTCTATTATGGTACGAGTGAACATATTTACGGTATTGAGTTGTAACTGTCCCCGGTCTGTAATCTGATTTATCTGAACATAATCAAAGGTTACCGACAACAATGTTTAAGGGTTCTAAAACCACCGAATTTTGTTGTATTTAAAATAAGAGAGTATCAAGGTCTTCGGACTTTAGGTTTTAGTAAAGTCGTCCGACTTTAGTTCCACTATCGGTACGATTTGACGGAGGTGTCCAAGTTCCCCTTTTAGACTACGAACGAAGGTCGAAGACCACCAACGGTTGTAAGGAACTAAACATCGGTGGAGGGAGGTTAGAGACTGAGTCATTAGTGGAAAGGAGGAGAAGGACACACACATAGTGTAGAGGGAGATAGAGGGAGATCGTTCCTAAGGACACTAACTAAATCTCAGGTAGGTTTATTAGGACTTCTTGACGATTATGAAACAGTATACTTCACTCTTTATGTCAAAGGTCCGCAATCCTGGACCCCGGTGCAAAGTCGGATGACATTCTGAAAGAGTATGTATAGAAAGGAATTTCGTTAAGATCCTCTCTACATGGTATAAAAATTAGGAAGAACTCGTCTTTTCCTTTTACTTAGATTTTCTGTGTAAAACCGTGTATCGATCATCAACAGTCTTGAAATGAAGTTCGTGTCAAAACGATGAATTCCCGACTCGTTACAAAGTAACAGTGTGTTGTACTGTAATTTGGGACGACACGCGTAAATACAAAGAGAAAAGGTAAGTGACAACACTAAGACGTGACGAAGGAATTGTCCATGTGAAAGTGTGTAGAGTTTCCCTTTTCTCCCCCGTGCGTGTAATTTATCATACCGTCGACTTTAGTTCCGTAGAGCGACCTGTAACAACCTTCATGAACTTTGGTAAATAACCATCCTTCCGTGAGTCTAAGACTTCTCTACATTGTTTATTTTTAGGGGAATTTATACTGAAAGACGGATGTTAGTGACGACGAGGACCTCGGGTTCTCATAATCGGACCGAATATAAAACGAGGGAGTGTTTGAGACGAAGGGGACAACAACAACTCAAAAACGAAATTCATAGAATGTAGTCCGTTCCCATTAAACGTCGGTCGCACCAGAAAACAAGTAAAGTCAAACAATGTGTGTCGTGTGGTATTCACGTGGGGTTGGATGTAAAAGCCTCGCGACAAAAAAGGAGGGTGTCGGTAGTCTACACAATACTTATGTTGGAGAGTTAGGACACATCCACCATACTGGGTGTCAAATATCTACATCTTGTCGTACTCATCCGAACACAGGTGTCTAAAAATTTGGAGTATTTAATAGGGAGAATATGTCATACGCGGACACTTTTTCCTCCATTACTCTTCCACCGGTGGAGTCGTACATGTCTTTTTTCAGTCTGTAAGTAATTATTCTACACCATCTAAGCCTACACCACCCTCGGATTCTTACTTTTTCAGAATTAAAGCCCTAGATCTTCCTCGGACTCGTAGAAAGACTTCGAGAACAAAAAAAAAAAAAAAGAATTAGTGTTTTAAACCATGTACACGGTGTCTTATGATCGAGGGTATTCACTTTACCCTTCTATCAAAGTTTACATCTGACGAACGTTCCACAACCATTGGTAAGACGTACACTATCCCTAAGACTTGTCTGTACACTTGTGAATTATAGAAGAAAGGATCTGTAGACTACGTTCGTAGTCTATGTTAGTGTAATCATAATATCTTAAGTTATGTGTTTTTCTGTCAACCAAAAGGAATAATATATGTTACGAGTCACGAAAAATAAAGAGAAATTATTAGAGTTCCCTAATTGTATCCATGACGTTCCTCTAGGTTGGACAAGTAAGATTTCCTCTAGTCAGGACCACAAGTAACCTTCCTGACTACGATTTCGACTTTGAGGTTATGAAACCGGTGGAGTACGTTTCTCAACTGAGTAACCTTTTCTGAGACTACGACCCTCCCTAACCCCCCGTCCTCCTCTTCCCCTGTTGTCTCCTACTCTACCGAGCTACCGTAGTGGTTGAGCTACCTGTACTCAAACTCACTTGAGGCCCTAAACCACTACCTGTCCCTCCGGACCGCACGACGATAAGTACTCCAGCATTTCTCAGCCTGTACTGACTCGTTGACTTGACTTGACGTGACTTAGAAGAGTTTACTTTTAAAAGTGATGTCTCTGATACTTCAGGAAGAATATCTAGTGTGATTTTCAAGAATAGAAATGGGTACAGAAAACAAACAAAAACAATATTGGATACCCGAATCAATATGAACCCAAATAGACGAACAATCAATTTTATTTCGTTTTGAAAAACCCCCTATTTTTTTAAGGGATACTCGAGTCTGTAAGAATCAATTTAATATACTTAAAGTGAATTAAGTCAAATTGACAATGACTTATTAATACTCAGAACAGTACTATCACCACGAGGTCCTTTATGTTTCTATCTTTTCTTAGACAAGGTATCACGAATTGTATCCACAAAATACACACACACACACACACACACACACACACACACACACACAACCCCCCGTCTTAGGTCTCTACGTTAAATTTTACTCATACCTTTATTGATAATAAACTCTGTTCTATTTGGGTTATTAACCATCTAAGTTCGTTTGACTTTTCCCAGTAATCTCTTGTTCCTATTCTTTAGTGAAGGTTTACCTTCTTACCTTACAAACTACGATTTTCGTGATAACCCTTATCCGAAACTTTACCATGAAAAGGAAACTTCGTTCCTTCCTTACGTTGGGTCTGCCCACCTTATCCGTACCTATTTCGTTCTGTAAATGGTCCTTATGTACATAAAACCGGTCACATGTACCTTGTAATGTCATGCCCAACACTATTAATAAACCCAGTGTGATTCTCATCAAAGGTTACGGTTTTACACAGTTACTCTGAACTAAGACACATGTATCCTTTATAAATCTTCCAAAAACATGTACCTTATCTGAAACCCTCATAAACAAATCGTTACGACATCTCTTAACAAACTTCACCTCGATTTTCACCTCAGTCTCTTACGAATTCTTCATTACTCTTTGGACAATATTCTCCACTTTTTACCCTCATCTTTACTTCCCAATCTAAGTTCCCCGAAGGAACCACCGAGTCTACCATTTCTTAGACGGACGTAACGTCCTTTGGGTCCAAACTAGGAACTCAACCTTTCTAGGGGACCTCTTCCTTTACCGATGGGTGAGGTCATAAGAACGGACCTCTTAGGGTACCTGTCTCCTTGGATCACCCGTTGTCAGTGTTTCTCAACCTGTGTTGACTCGTTAATTGCGTTCGTGATCTAAGTTTTCGGTCAAAGTTGTCATCTTAATTGTTTTGGACCTTTTATTAACCTTTACTACTACGGTAGCTCATCGGTTTCTAATGAACCTATAGTAGATATCTTTATTGATTGTCTTTCTTTGTCTAAATATCTTTACCTCCTTCCACTGTTCTAATGAAAACTTTGGAGGAGGTTATATTCAGAGTGATGTACATATAAAAGAATAAAAAAGGATCATGATGTAATGAAAACGAATAAGTGAGATAATCATAGAAACTAAGTCACTACTTAGTCGGAGGACTTACCTCGCTATGTTCCTTTGAATTCTGTGTCAGAGACGAGAGTACCTTTATTGTCAACCGGGAACTTGTTATATCCAAACTTGACACGACGACGACGACGACGATTCAGTGAAGTCAACACAGGCTGAGACACGTCGGGGTGTCTGCCGTCGGGTGGTCCGAGGCGACAGGGGACCCTAAGAGGTCCGTTCTTGTGACCTCACCCAACGGTAAAGGAAGAGGTCACGTACTTTCACTTTTCACTTTCACTTCAGTGAGTCAGCACAGGCTGAGAAACGTTGGGGTACCTGACGTCGGGTAGTCCGAGGAGGCAGGTACCCTAAAAGGTCACGTCCAGGTGAATTTACGTTTTAAAAATAGTTACCATTTATGACGAGGATGACGACAAATCGGAGAATCAGCACAAGTCGAGAAACACTAGGGTACATGATATCGGGTGGTCCGAGGAAACAGATACTCTAAAGGGTCCGTTCTTATGACCTCACCCAAAGGTAAAGGAAGAGGTCCTCTAGAGGGGTTGGGTCCCTAGATTGGGTACAGAGGACGAACCGTCCGTCTAAGAAATGGTGACTCGGTGGACCCCTCGGGTATTATTTATGATGATGAGATACCAGTAAATCCACTTATAAATCATTATATTTCCCGAAAGGAGCACCGAGTCTGTCTTTTCTTAGACGGACGTAACACCCTCTGGACCCAAGCTAGGGACTCAACCCTTCTAGGGGACCTCCTCTCGTACCGTTGGGTGAGGTCATAAGAACAGACCTCTTAGGAACACCTGTCTCCTCGGACCACCCGATGTCAAGTACCCCAACACTTCTCAGTCTGTACTGACTCTTTGATTCGTGTTCGTGTGTGTCATTGTATTTTACATGACTTACGATTCATGGTTTGTTTACTGGATCAGTCATCATCAGTGATATCTTTAAGTCTCTTTACTTTTATTAACAGAAAAATAATAAAACCAATTTGTCAATGAGACTAGCTCTGAAGTGTTGTCAGATTTTTCCGTGTCAAACACGGAAGTTCCATAAATGTTAAATTCGTGACCTTCTGTCTAACATCTATTCTTTCATATCATTTTTCAATTGTTCATGTTCCTAATAATGTTCTAACCCAATCACCAGTTAGTACAGTCATACTTTTTTTCTTAGGTATTATATAAAGAGAAAAGTCAATGGGAAGAAATGAAAAGAGAAAATAAGCGAAAGGAAGTATCTTCACTAGTTCATTACTGTCTTCTCTAGTAATTTTGTATTCTTTACAAATTTAATAAAAGTATATTTTAATCAAAAATAAGTAAGTTTATCGGAAAATATCGACGTCATGACACGAACAGTGTGATTCGGACTTACTGATCCTTGAGAGACACACACACACACACACACACACACACACACACACACAGGAAGAGAACTTTGATTGTGACACCACGGACCATGTATTATCCACGAGTTGTTTACAAATAGTTTAACTTTACTTTTAAAAAAGGGGAAACCTAAGTTGATGAATTATGAATCTCCGGACACCACGATTATAAATTCTACCTAACCAAGTAAGACAAGTTCATGGTGTATTGGTCAGTGTGTGGTAACTCAAATCATGATAATTTTCCATTAAAGGAAAGACCCTTAATACGGACAACGTCTGTGTAAAATGTATAAGTCAGAAAAAGTAGTAGTCATCCGTCCATTTCTCTAATTTTATTTTCTAACAAAAGTTCACACGTCAAAAGGTGTATCTGAAGTAAAACTTTAAGGACACATAAGACTTTTTTTTTTTTACCTTCAGGATAACTTACACGGATGTGGGTGGTGATAATCAGTACGTGGAAAAATTTCTACTTTTATAATTGCAAATTAAAGACATGTTGAGATAAGTGGGTTTATTGAATCTTTTCGATGATAAAGAAGGAAAAATGCAGTTACATTATTTTCGGTTACCTTAATTAACTTTTATTACTTTTTCGTGAAACAGGTTAAAATATCCAAAACCGGGTGACGCTATGTAAGTCACATAAAATAAAACAAATTACATTACAAAAATGATAAAATTAAGTACGTAAAATTATTGAGTCTCACTCGTAAACACAAAATAAAAGAGTTTATTCAAGGAAAAACCTGTTTTATTAAATTATGAATTATCAGAGAGTTTAAATAATATTTCTTGAAATGTCGTTTTAACGAGGTTGTAGACAATAGAGGAAAGAATAATATTGGTATCCTGATCCTTAATGACAAGAATAAAGTAAAAATTATCTATTTTTTGACTTCGAATCTCTTTATTCACTGAACGGACATTAAGTATACAAGTATCAATGATGAACACTTCGACTTTAATTTTACCTTAATAAACCTAAGCAGTTAGTCATGAGTTATAAGTCTATTCGTTTATACCGTATGACATCGGTTTATTGTTACTTATAAATAAGACATACAATTATTATTTGTAACGTTTGTAAATGTGTACGGTCCGTGTAGGATTCATGAGACACACACGATCGAGTAAATTAGGAACGACGTTGAGCTACTTCAAATTTGTCCTCGTCTCCGGGTTTCTTTCATTTATTGGACTGGTTCTTTTGTGTGGATCAATTCAAGACCTCGATCTTGTACTCGGGTCGGTCAGACGTGACACAACGGACTTCGCAGTAAGAGTGACGGTCGTAAAGTCACCGTTCTTATCTAAATTACTTTGTTTACATTCAACTATAGAAGATCTTGATGTGAAGAACAGTTACTTAAATCTCTTTTAATGGGATCTTAGGACATTAAGACACTCATAAATTTATCTTCAACTTAAACAAAGGGGTAAGATTTTCCATTAAAGACAATTACCATTGAGAAATTACAGAATATAAATTATAAGTCATTTCAAAATGATGTACTTTATCAAGAATGATAAGTACTACATTTAATCTTAGTGTCTTGAAATAGTGTATTTACTTAGATCCCCGATTGTTTATAAACTACTATAGTTATCGTGTTTCATGAACGATCTCTCCGACTCTGTTCGAATCGGAGTCTAGAAGGTGGTGTCACTTCTTTCCACACGTAGATTATTCCCTCATATTACACATAACACACATACACACGTATACACAGAAGTGACGAAAAATTTTTAATTAACACCTCACCGTACTTGATCCATCGACCGAACGTCCAGAGGATCCATCTCGAGTTGAGGGGACCTTTCTCTCAGTTGAGGACCTACTTTTAGGATGACATAAATTACCGTTTATCAGTTTACTTTTCACCTTCTAAATGAAAAGGTTTATGAAAAACTTTTCAAAGATTGACGTGTGTATATAACTTGAAAATTTATCGATTAAGGAAAAATTTCAATTAGAATAACAAGTGACTAAACAGTGGATAAGATTATTAATTCACTTCCTTCTTTCAGGTCGACTAATTCAGTGGTTTAGTGTAAATTAAAAGAAAAAGATAGGAAGAAAAGAATATGATTCAGACTAACCACGACATTAAGTCTCACGTCTTACGAAAATTCTTCTAGTGTCAATATATAAACTAAGATAATAATCGTCTTCTCTGTGTCTTTTCAAAGACTGTCAGTACGACAAGGACATATACGTCCTGAATAACAATTTACTAATAAGTACACGAATAATTCCGTAAAGTGTACTGAAACCTAGTAACTTACCTTACTACATTTCAAAATTTAATAGGGACCTTCGTATGTTAATCGTCCGTAAGTGTCTTTTGATTCATTGATCTTATTTAGTAATAATGGAAGATTAAGTAAAGAAAAAATAATTTAGAGTACAGTATTTTTACGTTTTTAGTAAAACAATAATATAGAATCAGAGTTAAATTTAGTTGATTCAATAGTCATTACTAAATTTCACACGAATTAATTTATCTTTAATATATTATACAATACGTAGTAGTTTTTAAGATGGTATTTAGTTTTCCTCTGATAATGGGAATTACTAAATACGTTCTTGATACTATCGTAAGATATATAATCTTTCATACAAGAAGTTTTTTAATTTTTGTCTCGATGGCATACTACGTCGTTAAAGTGAGGATCTATAAATAGGGGGGTTTTACTTTTATGATTAATCTTTTTCTATTTACGTAGGGATATAAGTAACTTAGTAATAAATGTTCTCGGTTCCATATCTTCCTTGGATTCTCAATTAGTCATCTGTTTACCGATTTCTTCGAAACCACACATACCAAATATATAGATATATGTATATGTTTATGTATTCACATATATCTATCTATACGTGTATTACTTAAGAATGATTCGTAATTTTTATTATTTTAACACGGTAAGCACTATTATACCTACCTGTATCTCTTATTTATCCCGTTTTCGATTATCACAAGACGGTTCTCTTACGTGACCAGTATCGTTTGTGGGAGAACGTTGTTGTGTTCTCTTCTGAGATATGTACCTGTAGTAGTCTACCAGCTGTGACTTTAGTCTAACTAATATAAGAAACGTCGGTTTCTACCTCTGAGATATGTCAGTCGTTTTTGTTCTGGCTCTCGACTGATACCGAGTCTAGTACTTGAGGAATAACGGTTTAAGTCTGACTTTACCTTCTTTCACCTCTTTTGTTGATCTGGTAAGTCCATACTGGATGTAGTTTGGGGATTACTGATATGTCATCTTCACTATTTATCTAAACTCCCTGATCTAGACTATCTCACGGACTACTTGATACCTGCCTCCAAACACTGTAACATGTCCTCTGTCTTTAGTTTTGGTAGGGGTTCTTTTTCTTTACGTTTTTTCGTTTTAGCGACAGACTCCTCCGGAATGTTTATCGACACTTTTCTTCCCCTCGTTTTTCGTTTCCTCTTTTCCTTTCTATGTGGGTAATCTTACGTCTCAAGGTTTGTTATCGTTCCTCTCTATTCTTTCGAAAGGAGTCGGTAGTTCCGTTTCTTTATCTCCTTTTGTTATCTTACCCTTTCTGATCTCTAGAGAAGTTCTTTTAAAATCTGTGGTTCCCTTGTAAAGTACGTTTCTACCCGAGTTATTTTCTGTCTTTACCATACCTGGATTGTCTTCGTCTTCTATAATTCTTCTCCACCGTTCTTATGTGTCTTCTTGACATCTTTTTCTAGAAGTGCTGGGTCTATTAGTGGTACCACACTAGGGAGTGGATCTTGGTCTATAGGACCTTACACTTCAGTTCACCCGGATTTCTTCGTAGTGATGCTTGTTTCGATCACCTCCACTCCCTTAAGGTCAACTCGATCAAGTTTAGGACTTTCTACTACGACACTTTCACGACGTGAGTTATACGGTTTTTTAAACCTTTTGAGTCGTCACCGGTGTCCTGACCTTTTCCAGTCAGAAGTAAGGTCAGGGTTTCTTTCCGTTACGGTTTCTTACGAGTTTGATGGTGTGTTAATGTGAGTAGAGTGTACGATCGTTTCATTACGAATTTTAAGAGGTTCGGTCCGAAGTCGTTATGTACTTGGTACTTGAAAGTCTACAAGTTCGACCAAAATCTTTTCCGTCTCCTTGGTCTCTATTTTAACGGTTGCAGGCGACATAGTACCTTTTTCGTTCTCTCAAGTTCTTTTTGTAGATAAAGACGAAATAACTGATACGGTTTCGGAAACTGACACACCTAGTGTTATTTGACACCTTTTAAGACTTTCTCTACCCTTATGGTCTGGTGGACTGGACGGAGAACTCTTTGGACATACGTCCAATCCTTCGTTGTCAATCTTGATCTGTACCTTGTTGTCTGACTAAGGTTTATCCTGTTCCTCATGTAGTTCCGACATATAACAGTGGGACGAATAAATTGAATATACATCTCATGTAGTACTCTTTGTGACCCGACCTTCTTCGTGTTCGATCTTAGTTCTAACGGTCCTTATTATAGTCATTGGAGTCTATACGTCTACTGTGGTGGGAATACCGGCTTTCACTTCTTCTTGATTTCTCGGAGAACTACTTTCACTTTCTCCTCTCACTTTTTCAACCGAATTTCGAGTTGTAAGTCTTTTTATTCTAGTACCGTAGACCATATAGTTACGGAGAAGTTTCTTCAGAAGGAACTCGAAGGTAGAATATGATGTTTGTTCTCATTGGGTAAAGGTCGTATGTATATAACGTAAGACGACATGACACCTCGGACGTAAGCACACACACATAAAACCCCTCATAAAAAGGTACCTATTAATAATTATGGTAATTCTTGTTATTGAGATATATTAAATGTATCAATTGTGTACCTGAAGTATACCGTAGTGACTAAGTTATCTGTACTTGGACCCGTTTGAGACTCTCTACCACTCCCTGTCCTTCCGGACCTCACGACGTCTGGTATCCCAGTGTTTCTCAACCTGTGCTGAACCACAGACTTGTTTACCTGAAGTACAAGGAGACACAAGAAGGACCGGATCGAGTAACTCGTAACAAGGGGTCCCTTAGCTTTGTCTTACTTGGTAAACGAAATTACCATACGCCATAGAGACATGACGGAAGGAGAAACTACAATGATGAAAAGACGGACCTATCGAGATAAATTATAAGATAGGGGACGGATAATTGTCTTTTACTAAAGAGTAATGAGTAATTAAGAATTTGTATTTAACCGAAAGGGTCGATGAACGTCAAATTGGGAAATCAGTAGAAACCCTTACTTTTAGAATCTAAGGAGACACCTCTAAAGACCAATTTTATTGTGTGTTCAAACCATTTGTCCATTTTTGGTAAACAAATATCAAACGTAAAATGATCCGATCACCCGTAATACGATCCAACCCTAATGTAAGGCGGTAATTCCATTAATCTATTTGTCTACGACATGAAGGAAACGGTGGACTGACGGTAAATTTATGTATGTATGTTTGGTAAGTAAGTCGTTTGTTTTAGAGGTCTCTACCTGGACATGTAAACATGTAATTTTTTTAATGTTACTACATGAGAGTAACAACTCTTAATGACATGATCTGGAAAAACATACCACACATATACACCCACACCCCCACACACACACACACAAACAACGAGTCAGTAAAGGCTGAGAAACGCTGGGGTACCTGGCATTGGACGGTCCAAGAAGACAGATAACTTAAGAGGGCCGTTCTTATAACCTCACCCAACGGTAAGGGAAAAGACCCCCTAGTAGGGCTAGGTCCCTAGCTTGGGTTCACAGAACAGAAAAATCCACCTAAGGAATGGTGACTCGGTGATCCCGTCGGAAGGTTTTGCAAGATTTCAAAAAATCTTAGAAATGAGGGAGAGTTGATTTACAGATCGTAGTCACACAAAAGAAGATTAAAATTTATCCCTTTAACCACTATCGACCACCCGACGTCAGATACCCCAGCGTGTCTCAACCTGTACTGACTTCGCTGAATCGTCGTCGTCGTCGTCGTCATGTATCACCCACGAGAATACTTTTCATAAAAATAACGAACAAAGGAGTGGGAAGATTCATTATATCTGATAAGTATAACCAATAATTAAGTATATATAATCTGACTCCTTTGGGAGTCTTAGAATTGACGTACAACTTTAGTGGACTTAGATAATTTACTGGGTTACTAGTCCATCGTAACTCGTCCTGTAGACCCCAATCCTAGTTCCGTAGTTATTAGGTACGAAACGTCTATTAAGGTATACACCGATTCCGACTCTGGGATACTTAGACTGGTCAATAAGAGTTGAGACCGACGTGTCATCTTAGGAGATACGTTAACAAATTTTATGACTACGAAAAGTAAAGTTAATACCAAGTCTATTGAAGACGTATTTACAACTTATGTTCTCTTTTTGTAAACCCATTGTATAAAGACTTACTAACCCGAGTTCAATTTTAGTTCCAAAATAATATCAAGACCCATACACCACTACAAGTTATTTACAATCTACCTCTAGGATTAGGGTGTTGTCTCAGTTCCTCTTATTTTGTACGAGGGAGAACCTTTATTTGACAAACACATAAACTTTATTAATAGAACCGTTTGATGGTAAAAGACTTTCAACGGGAGGATCCATTAAATGGAGTTTACCATTCGGAACTTGAAATTCTCTTATGATATAAAGTTGATATAAAAAGTCGTATTATAATCCATGGATATATAGAATGTCACGAAAGTACTAAGAGAGGTTCTTTCATCTGTCCTTTGTTCTAATTCTCTACCTCCTATTCTAAATTTGGTCAAAGGGAGAACCTTCGTATTTACTACGATAACGTGAAGACCCGGACCTCTTATGACAATGAAACATTTTGTCTCGGTACCATGAAAGACGCAATACTACCACTTAATAAATATATACGTTTCCTGTTGATTACGGTAATCGATTTTGTTTTTACTTGATTGACAAGTTATTTTGTCAATACCCTGATTGTTTTATAAATATACACTATAGAAAAAGTCTAACGTCCTTGATCATTGATTTTTATTTTTTAGAAAAAAAAAAATCGTACTTCAATATCTACTAGACAATACCCTATTTACAAGTAGTTCGTTTGGAGAGTTTAAATTAACAAAAGTTATTAATTAGTCGTGTAACGTACGAAGTCACATGTAATTAACATGGTTCACAACCTAAATTAAGGAATTTATAATTAATCCTTTCGTCTGGTGTAAAAAGAATTTACAAACACCAACTTTTATTTTTTTATATATGTATTTCGAATAAATTAAACTGGAAGGGTGAAGAATGAGTCAAAAAGATGAAGAAAAAAGGAAAAATCCTGGTGGAGTCTTTTATCACAGTGGATTTGTTCTTGTGCTTCTATCCTTTGTACTGTTTCAGTGACTATTTCCTTCACTCTCACCCTGAAGGACATTACTCGAGAGGTGCAGGTCAACGCTGTCGGTGAGTCTCCGCTCGTGAGGGGTCCTGTTGTTGGGCGGATCACGGGTCGTCCGCTGTCGAGTGGTTGGATTGTGGAATTGAAACCTAGCAGGAAGGTTTTTTCGTGGACACGTTACCTACGGGGTTGGTCTGTTTGCGTCTTTGTCACTTGAGAAAGTCTGCGAGTAGTCGTTCAGGGCCCTTTGGTTAGAAAGGTTTTTCTTTCAGACACTCTTCGATTCACACCTTCTTCTTTACTTTTTCACATAAGTCCTAAAATTTTTTTAGGTGTAAGGTCTAATAAAAGGTCTCGCGTTTGCGGTCACCGTTAGACTTGACAATGTCTTCATGCCCAATATCATTGCCAGTGTAGGGACGTCACAAAGTCACTGCAAGTCACAAATGGCCACAGTGGTGGACTGACACATGATTGTTACCAGTCACACTAAGAACGACGAGAAGGAAAAGCACTTGTCACCTACACCCTGTCATAAAAGAAAGAAAGAAAGAAAGACAACAACAACAAAAATCTTTATAAAGTTTTTTCTTTTGATTATTTATAACTTAGTTTAGCACAAGGACTAAGTTTTTTAAAACGTTCTTACTTTCATTTTACACGTACTAGTTCTTCGAATCTTAGAACTAAAAACTTGACACCAGTTGACCGATACAAACAGTAAAACATTGAGTGGTTTTTCTTTAGTAGTATAGTGAGGTTTATTTCACTGCTATACCTACTTCGTTGTAGTTCATTTTACAATCTACTATCAAAACCCTGGGTTTAGGTTTTGACAAATTTACAATTACGTTATTTTGTTCATAATGAAAACGTACTCGTGTTATAATGTTTATTTAGTGTTCTGTATCCTTCTAGACAAACAACGAACCTTTCTTTATTAACACTTTTTTATCGTTTTTTTTTTATACCAAGTCTGTTTCGGATATTTACATTCGATTCTCTAACTTAAAATAAACAGACCTAGACACTAAAAAAACACATACACATACCACAAGACATACAATTCTACCACATTTATACGGAATACTAGAACACAATACCGTGACTGTAAGTAGATAATTACGATCAATACTAATAAAGACACTTTACTCAGGAATGTAGTCCGACACTTTTAACCGTATTACTACGAGCCTTTCTAGAATGAGAGTACAATTAGTGTTATTAACTCCCTTTACCACTTCTCGAAATACATAAATAATTTTTTCCTTTATATATAATCTTAAAGAACTAGAGATAACTGAGAAGAAAATTTTATAAGTCAACAATGTAACGGAAGTCAAAAAGGAAATTTTAAGGCTTGACCTCTTACTATGCAAGTTTGAATTACAACTGTTCAATCTCTGAATATTAAGTTTTACCTCCATCTCAGTTTAAGTCTATCGAAACCATAACTAATTATTTGGGAATCGGACGTTCTCTTTTTCTAAAGTAGACTCCTACGTGATTTTAAAATAAAATCGACTGTTGACCTAACTTTCAGAGGGATTTAGATTAACCCTTCAACGACGAACGTTTAATACCCTGTCTTTACAGTTGTTCTTCGATTTTCAAGTCGGACTTACTGTTCCCGAAAGAAGGACTAACGTATCTACTTTTATTAGAAAGAATAGTATTCGGTGTGTTAAAAACGGAGTGGTATAGGTGTCGTTTTTTATATATTATAGGGTTTTAAAACGATTTCTTATCCGTGGTCCTCCTGTTTTTATAGAGATTATTAGTCTCGAGTTAGAGGAGACACCAATCAACTTTATTTTCAACTCGTCGTGAACATCATAGTAAAGAAGGTCCCATTATAACTTTCTATTCGTAATAATTGAGTTTTAAATTTTAACTACAAGTAAAAACCTACATCAAAATCTAAAGAGTGAGGAGATAATATATTTTATGGTAGATGTCACCTCATAATTTCTTTTGGGTTTACATACTAAACGGAACTTATTGGATAGTCCAAAATCACTTCCTCGATGAGAATTTAAGACGTAAAGTAAAACCCTTCCAACCGTCAGGGTGGGTGATTCAACCGATTCACACCGACGTTGTGTGACCAATTTACCTGTCTCGAACACCAATCCAACGACAAGGGTAGAGATGGGTAGGGATGGTGATGGTGATTACACTGGAATGCCTATTGTCCCCATAATTATTGTACTATCTCTTCTAAATTTACTCCATTAACTTCAATTCGTAGTGGTGGTGAGGACCTCTACCTCCCCTTTCTGTCCATCACCCGAATGGTCTTAAAAACCTCGGTCATGACAGTCTACCTTTAAAAGCTTATCTCTCCTCATTCGACAAGTTATTCTTGATATCAGAGATTCCTCAGTACCAGTAAAAGTTTCTACGGAGGGTTTCGTTTCTGTTTCCCCTATCCAATAGGATCGAAGGGTGTAAAGTAAAGGGTGGTTGTGAAAGGTAAAAGGGTTGCACTCATGTTCGTCAACCATTTACTCGAAACCTTTACGTTTAAGTCATCTCCACTAGGGTGACACTATCTTTCGGGTCGTGACTTCCCGTCGCTCATCGAGACTTCTTATGGAGTGTGGGAGGAGATAATAAAGGTTATGTTTTAAAGTTTATCTTAACGTCCCCATTCTTAGACCATTTATTCTTGATAAAGTCTAGAAGTATAGAGATGGTGTTCTCTTCACTATGGGTATTCTAACCCTTCAGGGTATTCTAAAGATTCAGGGAGAATCTTTTAATCTTGTATAAAGGAATTATCAGATAACTCGTGAATGGTATGTGGTTCGTAAACCGGGTTTCCAATTGTTGTATGAGTTCTTTATGTTTAATGATCGGTAACGGGAACCCTTCTTCGCATACCAGACTAAGAGGGTATGGTAATACGAAAGTGGTCTCCGATCAAGGACAGAACAGGGTTAACCCCGATGTTCTCCTAGTTCCCTCCTTCGATCTTACTCTTGAGAAGAAACTTTTTTTTCCTCTGAGGTTTTAAATTTCTACCGAATCTGATTTTGACGATATATTTTGAAATGATTTTATAGTCATCTTTTTTAGATCTTCCAACGTTTTTAGTCTTTTCGATCTTCGTCCGTAACCTAAACTTATAAAAATCTCTTATTTACGTAAAACTACGAGTATACTACATGGAAACTACGAGTTTACCATATTTTTTTATGACAAACTATATGCCCAAAATGAATTGAACACTGGACTACAAAGTACTAATTTTATTTGACCTTTGTATAACTCATAATTGACTCTACTCTCTTCTTCTATTTTCACTTTAACGCTCTAAAAGTTAAAACTCAACTATATGAACGGGATAAAAAAAGTGAGTCATATGGGGTTTTGGGATCTGCAATATACACTTGTGAGAATTCTCTGAGACTTTCCGATTATTTTCTTCCTTTCGACTGATCTCCAAAATCTTGGGTTTCTTGTACAATAACCTCAAAGAACCCGAAAGAAAGACGGATAAATATCGACTTCTTCGACCATTGTGTCTTTTTGATTGTCTACGTCTTTTTTGTTCGTAGTTGTTTTGGGTCGAAAGAGATTGGTTTTCCGGTCTCTTCCACGTTGGATCGTCAATCTATTATTGACGACACGACACAATCCAATCACCTGTGTTAAAATAAAGTATTAGTAAAATTCGGAACCAAGTGTCGTTTTAACTCTCCTTCCATGACTTTAAAGGGTACATAAGGAATGGGAGGCTATACTTATCGAAGGAGGTTATAGTTGTAGGGGGTGATCTCACCACGTAACAATATTAACTACTTGTATGGAACTACGTAGTAACAGTGGGTTTCAGGTATCAAATATAATAACAAGTGAGAACTATAAAATGTAAGACACTCGAACCTATTTACGTATTTCTGTGTGTAGGTAGTAATGTCATGGTGTCTCTCATAAAAGAGAAGTGAGATTAGGAAGTACGAGACGAATAAGTAAAAAGTGGGGAGTGAGTTGGTGACCTTTGACGACAAGAGAAATGTACACGTACCACGAAAGAAAAAGTTTTCTAAGATATCAACCTTAGTACGATATGTATCAGAAGGGTCTAACCGAAGAAAGTGAAGTCAAGTCAAGTCAAGTTAAGTCAGTGAGTCAGCACAGGCTGAGAAACACTGGGGTACTTAGTGTCGTACGGTCCGGAGGGACAGGTAGTGGTTGAGGGTCTTAAGTGGGTTTGAATACAGGTAGTTCAGCCACTACGGTAGGTCGGTTGAGTAGGAGACAACGGGGAAGAAGAGGACGGGGGTTAGGGAGGATCGTACTCAGAAAAGGTTACTCAGTTGAGAAGCGTACTCCATCGGTTTCATAACCTCAAAGTCGAAGTTGTAGTCAGGAAGGTTACTTGTGGGTCCTAACTAGAGGAAGTCTTGTCTGACCAACCTAGAGGAACGTCAGGTTCCCTGGGAGTTCTCAGAAGAGGTTGTGGTGTCAAGGTTTCGTAGTTAAGAAGCCACGAGTCGAAAGGAGTGTCAGGTTGAGAGTGTAGGTATGTACTGGTGTCCTTTTTGGTATCGGAACTGATCTGCCTGGAAACAAGCGTTTCATTACAGAGACGAAAACTTATACGGTAGAGCCAACCAGTATTGAAAGGAAGGTTCCTCATTCGTAGAAAATTAAAGTACCGACGTTAGTGGTAGACGTCACTAAAACCTCGGGTCTTTTTATTTCAGACTGTGATAAAGGGGTAGACAAACGGTACTTCACTACCCTGGTCTACGGTACTAGAAGCAAAAGACTTACAACTCGAAATTCGGTTGAAAAAGTGAGAGGAGAAAGTGAAAGTAGTTCTTCGAAAAATCAAGGAGAAGTGAAAGACGGTATTTCCACCACAGTAGACGTATAGACTCCAATAACTATAAAGAGGGACGTTAGAACTAAGGTCGAACACGAAGAAGGTCGGGTCGCAAAGAGTACTCCATGAGACGTATATTCAATTTATTCGTCCCACTGTTATATGTCGGAACTACATGAGGAAAAGGATAAACCTTGGTCAGACAACAAGGTACATGTCAAGATTGACAACGAAGGACTGACGTATGTCTAAAGAGTTCTCCGTCCAGTCCACCAGACCATAAGGGTAGAGAAAGTCATAAAAGGTGTCCAATAGTACTAGGTGTGTCAGAATCATCACACGTAAATTCCAAGAAGGTACAGAACAGTAACGAACTGTAGAGAGAGAGAGAGAAAATCACGACTTATTATAGAGTAACGGACCTAAATGGTGTCAAATAATCAGTACGTAGATGATTTCCTGTTGACCAAGGAAGGTTCAATACTGTTGATACTTATTTCAAGTATACAATAGAAGATCCTCTAAATATCAAAACGTAAGACGGAAGTCCAGACACTAGTCAAAACTTAATTATAAGTAATAACCACATTCCAGATACAAGTCTAAGTAAAAAACGTACACCTGTAGAACAATAAAATCCTCGTAAAAGAGGTAACACAACGGGAAAGAAGACACAGTCTCTAATCAAATCATATAAATATACCCAGACAAATCCCCTTAGATATAAAATAAATTAACTAAAAAAAATGTTTCTAGTGTAAAAGAATTAATGACATCTGAGACACGATTTAGAACTTCTACCTGTCGTAGTCAGGAGATTGTAACAATAAGAGACAATCATAACATAACCGATAAAACTCAGGAAAAGGAGAAGGAGATTTGAAATATTGGTCAAACAAATATAGACGTTTTTACGAATGACTCCAAAAATAACTTTAACGTAACTTAGATATCTAGTTCAACTCTTAACTGTAGAACTCTTATAACTCAGAATGAGAAGTACCTGTACCCCATATAGAGGTATATAAAACAATAATCATCTAAGTTAAGTAGTCTGAAAACATCAAAAGAAATATGTCTCGAACATATATAAACAATCCAAATATGGATTCGTAAAGTAAAATTCCTCATGATTACAATTACTATCACACAAAAATTAAAGTTTAAGGTGACAAGTAACTACTATATTATGTCGGGGGATGAAAAACTTTTTATTTCAGATTTTTGAAATCATGGTGTAATATCCAGGTATAGTTAAATGGAAACAGACCGTTTTCTGGTGAAGGTTTTGGATCACCGAATTTTTGTCGTTGTAAAATAGTCGAATACTAAGGTTCTTAACCGTTAAACCTGACTTTAGTCGACCCGACAAGAGGATGACTAGAGTGGACCCGAATGAGTGGACCTATTAACTGACTATTAATCAGTCCTTAGTTTATTAGACATTATCAGAGTAAGGTATAAACCGTAACTGTCCAAAGTAGTTCAACAGAATCAGAAGATTGAGAGGTCCTTAGATCGAGTTTAAACAAGTGTACCACCAAGATTTTTACAGTCTGCTCTTCAACGTCCTTAGCCCTCGGGACCGAGGTTTGAGTACGTCGTAGTGAATGGGACGGAAGAAAACCAGTTTCGTTCAATAAAACTTACGTTCGCTATACCTTTATGTGAGGAGAACCCTCATATATGGAGAAGTACCTTCTTTGTTCCTTAGACACTGGTAAACATTAGATGACATCTCGTTAGGTAGAAAAAGTCTAAGTGTCGATCTTCGTTTGACGTGTGGTAAATGATCAATAAATTTTCATTTTCTGAAATTTATTTAGAAAATGAATATAAATGTATTATGTTAATAAATTTATAAAATAATTTTAAATTAATCTTATTCAGAATTTATTTTATTCAATTTTCCGAGATAGAAGTGGGACTTCAGTAGAAGGGGGTGTTTTATGTGTTTTTGAAAAAGTAAGTGTAAACTTTAGTAAGGGTATGACGTGTAAAGTTAAATTTATCGTGGATGAGAGGTTTCGAAAAAATTTAGGGAGTTATCTCTTAATGATTAGTAAGATAAGAGTCTTTATGGTTTAGTGAAATTTTTGTAAAACAGAACGAGATGTATAACACAAAATACCATATATTCTCATTACTATCTGTAAACACAAAAGGTAACTAACTAAACTTCCTTAAAAAAAAATTGTATCCAATTCTAGAATAAAAAGAAAGATACTCCTCTTTGTTATTGATCTGTTGAAGACCGTGTGTCATCCATACTTACTAAAACCGTTTTCTCATTTGTAACAAAAATTACATTATTAGAGGGTTTGTTAGAAACTATCTATGAGAGGGACGGATTGATCCGAACGATTTTTGAGGAAATACAAAAGTCCGGTTTAGGTGAGTAATCACCATGTAATGACTAGGGAGTACTCTCCAATCAGTTTCTAATTAAAATTTTATAAAGTAGTCAAGTCAAGTCAGCAAGTCAATACGGGCTGAGAGGCGCTGGGGTACTTGGCGTCGCACCATCCGGAGGGACAGGTAGTGGTTGAGGTCCTCAGATGGGTTTGGGTACAGGTAGCTCAACCACTACGGTAGGTCGGTAGAGTAGGAGACAGTAGGGGAAGAGGAGGACGGGGGGTTAGGGAGGATCGTAGTCTCAGAAAAGGTCACTCAGTTGAAAAGTGTACTCCATCGGTTTCATAACCTCAAAGTCGAAATCGTAGTCAGGAAGGTTTCTTTAGGGTCCCGACTAGAGGAAATCTTACCTGTCCAACCTAGAGGAACGTCAGGTTCCCTGAGAGTTCTCAGAAGAGGTTGTGATGTCACGTTTTCGTAGTTAAAAAGCCGTGAGTTGAAAGAAGTGTCAGGTTGAGAGTGTAGGTATGTACTGGTGATCTTTTTGGTATCGGAACCGATCTACCTGGAAACAACCGTTTCATTACAGAGATTACAGAAAAGTTATACGGTAGATCCAACCAGTATTGAAAGGAAGGTTCCTCATTCACAGAAAATTAAAGTACGGACGTTAGTGGAGACGTCACTAAAAGCTCGGGGGGGGGGAGTTTTTTTTTTCAGTCGGTAACAAAGGTCACAAAGGGGCAGCTAAAGGGTACTTCACTACCCTGGTCTATGGTACTAGAAGCAAAAGACTTACAACTCAAAATTCGGTTGAAAAAGTGAGAGGTGAAAGTGAAAGTAGTTCTCCGAGAAATCAAGGAGAAGTGAAAGACAGTATTCCTACCACAGTAGACGTATAGACTCCAATAACTATAAAGAGGGCCGTCAGAACTAAGGTCGAACACGAAGAAGATCGGGTCGCAAAAAGTACTACATGAGACGTATATTCAATTTATTCGTCCCACTGTTATATGTCGGAACTGTATGAGGAAAAGGATAAACCTTGGTCAGACAACAAGGTACAGATCAAGATTGACAACGAAGGACTGGACGTATATCCAAAGAGTTCTCCGTCCAGACCACCAGACCATAAGGGTAAAGATATTTTAAAACCATTCATACAAAATTCGTAGAGGTCGATCTCTAGATCAGTGGTAACCAACCGTATTTCATTTGTATTGGACACTGGAACATACAATTACTAAAATCATGTCCAATCAATTCGTTCCTAATGGTCTTTATCAATTCAAGTTACTCTTTTCTACGTTAAAGCTTTTATACGAATATTTGGAAATTTTTATTTAGTTGAAAAAAAGAGGGACAGATAAAATATCAGGGGTTTCGTAAGCGAAACTTCACATTGTATGTCTCCGATTTTCTTAGTGTGTTGATGTCCCAACTTTCTTAGAACATTCAGTACATTTTAAAGATACATATACTTAAGTTTCATTAACTACGGATGAAGTTCCCACAGATGATACCCGTTTCGTAAAATGGTTTATATAATTTCTATGTCGTCACTTATTCTTCGTTCTTATTACCTAAATTAAAGTTTGTATAGTACCTTCTCTGTCAAAATACCATCTTTACCTTAAACTTGACCCTGAACGTTCCCTTAAACCTAAACATATATACTCTTACAACCTTTCTCCTGAGATATTCCTTACTCGTTTCAAATGTAAATTCATATATTCGTCTGACACCATCTACTTCTCATCGTAATTGTATATATGTGATAGTACACATTTTAAGGATCGACACCACAGGTTGAGTAACCTTTTCTGGGACCACGACCCTTTCTAACTCCCGTCTTCTCCCGTTGTCTCCTACTCTGCCAACCTAACGTAGTGACTGGGTTACCTGTACTCAAACTTGTTTGAGGCCCTCTACCACTTCTTGTCCTTTCGGACCGCACGACGTCAGGTACCCCAGTATTCCTCCGTTTGTACTGAATCACTGACTTGTCGTTGTTGTTGTTACACACTCTATCTATCGACCACGCTTCGACGACATATTGTGTCTCTCCTGTCGAGCCGTGAGATCTGCTGGATCTCCCCACCCTATGCCCTATCCCACCCTCCCTCCGAGTTCTCCCTCCCCTGTATACAAATTGTATGAATACCGAATAAGTATCAGTATATACCGTCTTTGGTTATGTCACAACATTTTGTTAATAGGAGGTTAAATTTTCCTCAATTTTACAATCAGTTAGTCAGTACAGACTGAGAAACACTGGGGTACCTGATATCGGACGGTCTGAGGAGACAGGTACCTTAAGAGGACCGTTTTATGACCTCACCCATCGGTAACGGAAGAGGTCCCCTAGAGGGGTTGGATCCCTAGTTTGGGCCCAGAGGACGTAACGACCGTCTACGAAATGGTAGACTCGGTGGTCCTTTCGGGTTAAATTTTTTACCATAATCTTTTTTATAATAACATACATGAAGACTTATATTAAAATTTTACTCATATAGTAAGAATACAACTTATTATATAATAACTTCTTATAAAATTATCATTGAAAGTACGTACGTATAAGTCAGTGAAGTCAACACAAGTTGAGAAACACTGGGATACTCGACATCCGACGGTCCGGGGAGACGGGTATCCTAAGAGGTCCGTTCTTATGACCTCGTCAAACGGTACGGGAGGAGGTCCCCTAGAAGGGTCGGGTCCCTAGCTTAGGTAAAGAGAACTCAGAGGACGTAACGTCCGTCTAAGAATGGGTGACTTGGCGGACCCTTCGGGAAGATCTAATATAAGAGTACTTATTTAAGAAGAATCTAGGTGGGTCAGAGAAATAAGGAGCCAGGAAGCAGAGATACACGACGGTATCTGTGATTCCATCTCCCTTTAATACAAAAGAGATTTTACGACGATTCTCTGGTTTACCCTTGACTAATCAATTTTGAGTACTTTTCTTTGTTTAATTGTTCTTGAATCTGGTTGTTTTATAAAAAATAGACCCTCCTCATAAAATTATGATAACGACAAATCTTAACGTCAACGTACCATCATTATGTTTTCATCTAATTAAATATCAGTAAAAATAACCGTAAATTTTTTCCTAGATGAAAATAACGGATGTGGACCCCGTTTAACGAGGGTAGTGGAAATAAAATATAAGTAACGTCAAGTTACATCTTCTGTCTGACCTTTAATACCGTATCAAATTGTACGTGACGCGGTTCCCATATTTCTCCCTGACACAGATGACGTCGATGTCCAAGTGTGACAGTAGTAAAGGGTGACGTCGATGTCCCTATTCCTGAAGTGACCAGACGGAAGTCAGGAAAGGGACAGTCGGGGAGGAAGTATTACAATCTTTCCACTAGAATGATGTTGTGTTTAAAAAGTATAAAACAACGAATTCAGACAAGTAGAGTGACAATTCTTTTTTTTAAACACACTAATTCTTTCAGGTGGTAAAAGACGTAGAATAGGTCTAATTAGAAAAGGTTGTCCATAATTACGCACGTGTGTGTGTCTGGGATACAAAGGTAGATAAATATTAATGAAGATTCAGGGTTCTTCTTAAACGTCGAAGAAAAAACACGAGTAGTAACGTTATAAATAAATTCAGTCCCTGTTTTAAACGACTATACACAATTACAAGGAAGGAGATGGAGAAGCTTTGATTTCTACTTCAAAACGGTCGAGTCAGGAGTGGATAAACCACTATATTTTATTTTTCTTCAACTCTTATGTTCTTTGTGTCATGTGTTAGGTAAGACACCTCAAGACGGGACGTCTACTCTCCGGAACGTGGTTCAAATGTCTTCGTCTCGGGTCTTGAATCAAGTGGAGACTTCGACTGACTCCGAGACACATTGGTAACGGGTTTCAGAGGGACTAGTAGTGGTCGTTCGAAGGACTGAGGTTTAATCCCCAGGTGGGGTCATCAGTGGGACAATCACAACCAGTCGAGAAACACTGGGATACTTGACAACGGGTGGTCCCAGGAGTCAGGTACCTTAAGAGGTCCGTTCTTATTACCTCATCCATCGGTAAGGAAAGAGGTTTCCTAGAAGGGTTGGGTCCCTAGTTTGGGTACAGAGGACGTAACTTTTACCTGAAAAGTGACAAACTCGGTGGTCCCTTCGGAATATAAGTGGGATATCATGAGATTAGTTAGCGTATTTCGGTGGGAAGGTCGTCCTAAAAAAAAAAAAAAACAGAACTCCGATATTTTTAAAAGATGATTTGGTGTTTTTCGTAACTGAGAGGGACTGACAGTCCTCCACGGGTGTCATAGAGATGAGTAGTAAGAATTATTTGAGTAAGGAAAGAGGACGAGACACAGACCTTTAAGAAAAGGTTGGGTACGAGACTGACGGTGTTGTGTAACGATGGTGTAAAAGGAAAAAGGAGAATCGAAAAAAAAAAAAATTACCGTCTTGTTCATTATTTTTTATTTTACGAAGATAAAACGTTTGAAATTAGCTAGATTTGTTGTCAGTAGGTACTGATGAATTTAATAAGTACTTTCCTATTGCCCACTTAGTCCGATTATTATAGACTAGGGTGACAGTTTAGTATTGTAGTACGACTCCGTGGTATAGTGGTAGATACTACTCAAGAATACTTTTGGTAATCTTTACTTAGACTGTCCAGAGATCTAGATTGACGGTCGAAAGACCCTTTTACCCCCTATTTCTTTGGAAAATTATTTTACACCATGTATATATGTTACCTTATTATGAGTCAGTATTATTTCTTCCTTTATTCTGGTTAACGTCGTTGTACCTACCTGGATCTCGAATAGTGTGTTCACTTTATCCAGTCTGTTTCTTTCTGTTTATGAGATAATATAGTGAGTATATACCCTCTACAAAAAATTTTACTGTGTTTATTTGAATAAATGTTTTGTCTTTGTCTATAACTTTTGTTTGTAACATTGGTTTCCCTTTTATACCCCACCCGCTCTATTTGGTCCTCAAACTCTAATTGTACTCCTTTCACTTTCACTTTCAATCAGTGAGTCAGTTAAGACTGAGAAACTCTGGAGTACTTGTCATCGGAGGGTCCAAGGAGACAGGAACCCTAAAGGGTCGGTTCCTATGATCTAACCCAACAGTAAGGGAAGAGGTTCCCTAGAAGGACTGGACCCCTAACTTAGTCCCAGAGGGTGTAACCTCCGTCAAAAAAAATGGTAAATTTGGTGGTCTAATAAATAGAATATATATATATCTTATGCATTGGTTGTTTCTGGACAACGTGTCGTGTCTCTTGACACGAGTCATAAAACACTATTAGATATACTCTTTATAGTTATTGGAGTCGATACGTCTACTGTGGTGGGAATACCGTCTGTCACTTCTCCTTGATTTTTCGGAGAACTACTTTCACTTTCTCCTCTCACCTTGGCAACCGAATTTCGAGTTGTAAGTCTTTTGCTTCTAGTGCCGTAGACCAGGGTAGTGAAGTACCCTTTATCTACCCCTTTGTCACCTTTGTCTCAGTCTGAAATAAAAAAACCCGAGGTTTTAGTGACGTCTACCACTGACGTCGGTACTTTAATTCTCTACGAATGAGGAACCTTCCTTTGAATACTGGTTGGATCTATCGTATAACTTTTCGTCTCTGTAATGAAACGGTTGTTTCCAGGCAGATCAGTTCCGGTACCAAAATGGTCACCAGTACATACCTACACTCTCAACCTGACACCTCTTCCGACTCGTGACTTCTTAACTACGAAAACTTGACACCACAACCTCTTCTGAGAACTCTCAGGGAAACTGCCGTTCCTCTAGGTTGGTCAGGTAAGACTTCCTCTAGTCGGGACCCTAAAGAAACCTTCCTTACTACGATTTCGACTTTGAGGTCATGAAACCGGTGGAGTACGCCTCAACTGAGTAACCTTTTCGGAGACTACGACCCTCCCTAAACCCCGTCCTCCTCTTCCCCTGCTGTCTCCTACTCTACCGACCTACCGTAGTTGAGCTACCTGCACTCAGACTCACTTGAGGCCCTCAACCACTACCTGTCCCTCCGGACCGTACGACGCTAAGTACCCCAACGCTTCTCAGTCTGTGACTCGCTGCCTTGACTCGACTATACTCTTTTCTTAGACTTTTTATTACTTATATACATATACATATTGACTTAGTGAAACGACATGTGAACTATGATTGTACCTGACACCGAATGGTTCGAGGACGTAGGTACCTTAAAAGATCCGTCATCATGACCTCACCTAACGGTAAAGGAAGAGGTTACTATGATTGTGTTGTAACATTTAGTTGATATTGGGTTAGTTTAAAAAATTTTTTTTCTGTTATCGAAAGTCGTGAGACTTCGATCTCTTAGGAACAGTATCTTTCCTACAACCTAGAATGACAAAAGAGTTGGGAAAGTGGTAGGGGTTTTCGGGGAGTAATTCTACCGAACAACAACAAGTCAGTGATACGTCATAGACTGAGACACTGGGGTCACTTGAGGTCGTACGGTCCGAGGAGACATGAGAAGATAGAGGGTCTCAAACGAGTTTAAGTATGTAACTCAGACACTACGATAGATTGGCAGAGTAGAAGAAGACGGGTACCGAACTGGTTGGGGGGGGGGTGTCTTTTCTATTATTTTAATACATCAATCATTAAAAATTTTGTTACCTCTAAAATGTTATGTTTACTAAACTAAAAGTTATTGTTTTACCGTTCCCTTTGTTTCTGTTTCTCACTTCTTTGACATTAGTTTTCTATGTTTGATATGTAGATACATCCCTATAATAAAAATAGGACTGACGTCAGTTTGGTTGACATTTTTAGTAGTAGTAGTATTAGTAGTAGTAGCAGTTTCTCGAAATTCTCTCTACAAATCACTATTCTTTAATAGTATTAAACATTGTCACTATAACACCGATACAACTTTTATCAGAAGTATAGAAAATCTCTACGAGAGACTTAATAATTTACTACTTTGTTATTCTTCGGACGAATGGAAATTTTATTGTGTAGCACTTCCTCGACACACAACGTGATCTACTTCGTTTAAACCTATACGACTATTAACAACTTCGTTTACTGTCTTGAGTACCAGAGAGAAGTTAAAACACATTCTAAATTTTATTTTGTTATAAAAGTTTTTATAATTATGTAAAACTCTTCACCCTCTTACAACTGAGTCACTTATTGTCCTCCACACCGTTTCGACTTTCGTGAAGACTCCAATCACTTGTTCTTAAAAATCACCGTAGTAAAATAGGGTAACACACTGAGACTTTGTCATAAACTGAAGAACCCACCCTCTAATCCCAACTTCATGTCTCTTAAAAACATATTTTTACTAATAGATACACAAAAGGATTAGGTAGTCTTAAAAAACTACTTTATGTCTATTCGTTCCCTCTAATTTGGTAACCACTCCTACAATCAATTTTCTACCTGGAATGTTTGAGTTGACCTAAAAATTTTTAACTCACTTATTTTTTATTTCGTTATCTAACCCTTCACTTATTGACTCACCGGAGATCAGATCTTTAGAGTAATTAGTTTCGTACTAGAGTCTTTTTCACCAACATATACGTTACACCTTCCTTATCTATCACACCGGTATCTTTCGATAAGAAAACTAAAATTATCAAATCCAAAATTTCTCTTAGGTCTCCAGGTTTTAGTGAACTTAGATGAATAAGGTTGAAAGAACTGATTCCTAAACTGAAGGTATCACGTCTGCAACGAAGTACTAACTAATCAGTGAGGGAGTCACTTTAGAGTACGTTTATTGGGTACAATAACAACAAGTCAGTGCTCAGTACAGACTGAGAAACACTGGGTTACTTGACGTCGTGCGATCAAGTAGAACAGGAAGTGATAGAGAGTTTTAAACGAGTTTGAGTACAGGTAACTCAACTATTACGGTAGGTTGGTAGAATAGGAGACAGCAGTGGGGGAAGTGGGGGACGGGAGTTAGAAAGGGTCGTAGTCCCAGAAAAGGGTACTCAACCGAGAAGTAAAGTCCACCGGTTTCATAACCCCGAAGTTGTAGTTAGGAAGGTTACTTATAAGTCCTAACTAAATGAAATCCTAACTGATCAAATTAGAGGAACGACAGGTTCCCTGAGAGTTCTCAGAAGAGGTCGTGGTGTTAGTTTTCGTACCATGGACTGATCTAATGAGAAGTATTTTGTGACGAAAGTACTAAGATGAGGAAGTGAGTTTTGAAGGTCAGAGAAAGGGGTCTAGTAAAGGTTTTAAGAATCAGACAATAAGGGTCGAAAGAGAATTGACCGGTATGAAACAAGTAAAGTGGAAGGGTTTGTGATTGAGAGTAGTCGGAGTCAAAGGTAATCTGTATAACAGAAGGACAAAAAAGAAAAGGTAAGAGAAATAAGAAGTTTGAACTTTAAGAGAAAAAGGGATTCCGAAAAGTATGGTTCAATTAGTAGGGTAGTTTCAGGTCTATTAATGTAGTATCGTTTATAACACACACACAGGAGTCAGTCAGTACAGGTCGAGAAACACTGAGGTACCTGACATCGGGCGGTCCGAGGAAGTAGGTACCTTAAAAGGTCGTTCTAATGACCTCTTCTAACGGTAAACGATGAGGTCCTCTGGAAGGGTTGGGTCGTTGTCGTTTTACAACATTTTTCACAACTTTTCAGGTGACGTATCATCGGTAGATATCGTATCACTAGTATTATCACGGATGAAATTCCTAACATCAGTCCTGAATTACATTCCGTAAAATTTGTTACAAACGTAACGAGTTTTTGAAATTTGACAAATATTTTTTCTGGAAGAACGGTACTACGATAAGGAAGTAAACTTAAGGAAATCATCTCTACATATTAACAATATGAAGTTTTATAAAGGTGTATTCCGGAATTCAAGTAAGACATTAATGTACTTTCTTCTAAGTATTAGAGATGATCAGAAAGTAAGTAATGTAAATCCGATATAAAACGAGTCTTCGGGGACAAAACGTGGTAATCGATGAATTATTTACGAATACTAATTAACTTATAATTTATAGATTCAATTTATTATATTCACTTATTCATATGATTACTTATCCCCTTACTTATTTTCTCTACTTAGTTTCTTCGTACCTAAACATTTCACTTTGAAGTCCTCTTTACTTACGAGAGTTTAAGGGTCTGACAAGATGTCCTACGATTAAAAAGTGAGTCCGAAGTTGGAACTCTGAGGACTCAATACGGGATGGTAATTAATAAATAGTGGAAAGACTAAGTATTTTGGTTTCGTATAGATAAAAAGTAGTTATATGCAGTAATATCGTCGAAGGACAAACAATGATTTCAATCAAACAAGATGTCTGAAAACTCCTCTATACGATAAAATGTCTCTAAAGTTAGTTGATATGAAGATAATTTTATAGATAAGTCTTTGATTTTTTATATATTTGAAGTCTCTAGAGTAGATATTTGTCCTTTTAAAAATTTGAGTCTGCAGTTAGTCACAACTATAAAAACCTTGAATAACACATTTATAAACGGGATTAATAGATTCTGAGTTTAGGTAGTATAATTACACCATTTTGCCTTAATAGACTTACGTTTATATGAAACACTAAGACGATTTCTTATAAACCCCACCCCCCGAACGATAACAAGGTTTCCGTTACAAAAGAGGATTTGAAAATAAATTATAACATTATAGACTAATAAAACTTACACATGTTTATAACTGTAGTTTCACTTCAAAAAGAGAAAAGAAGTCACTTACTCAATAGTCAAAAAATTAACTCTATATTAAGTTATGGTATTTTAAATAGGAAAATGTCATATGTAAAGTCATTAATATTCATATAAGTGTTTGACTGTCCTGGGAGTAATAATAGATTAAGTTCTTGTGAAAAGAGTAGGGTATCTCAGGTATGGGTAATCATTAGTACAGGATCATGGGAAGGGGGAAGGAGCGGGACGGTCGGTGTACCGATTCGATGAAAAATGATTAGATCAAAGTCAAAGGTACCTAAACGGGTAAGATCTGTAAAATGCACATACCTTAGTATATTACACAACGGAAAATATACCTCTAGAAAAGTAAATCGTATCCAAAAGTAAATAGTAAGTGAAAATAAAAGTTTCAAATACCTATAACGTAGTCCTTATCGTAAAGTAAAAAGAAAAGTTCCTACTTATACTTATATCTTACAAACAAATGGGTAAGTAGTCAATTACCTGTAACCCAACAAAATTTAGAAATCAAGAATATTTATTACGACGATACTTATAAATGTATGGTCAAAAACTTATTTATATATAAAAGTCAAGAGAACCCATATATGATTCCCTATCTTAATGACCTAGTATTATATAGATACAAATTGAAAAGCTCCTCGAGGGGTTGAGAGTGAGTTTTACCGATGTGGTCAGATGTAAGGATGATCGTCAGGTGCTTCCGAGAGCAGAGGTGTAGGAACTGTTGTGAACAATAATAGACACAAAAACTAATGTCGGTAGGATCATCGATATTCCACCATAAGATAACACCGACGTGAATAGTACACGGATTATTGATTACTACAACTTATGGAAAAATAAAACTCGAACAACCTGCAAACACATAGAAGAAATCTCTTTTATGAGTTCAAGAATAAAAATTTAACCTAATAAACAGAAAAACAATCGAACATTCTAAAAATTTATACAAGACCTATGATTTAGGAATAATCTATTTCCTGAACATTCAGGAGTTTACAAACATGATTATACAGAGGATCAGTAACAATTCCCTGAAAACGTGTACAATCCCGCACGGAAGTTGTGTCTCTGTCTCAGAATGAGGTAAAACCGGAAGTAAAAGACGGAGGTGTCCCGGACTTTCAGTCGGTCATCACTCTCTAATTCCGTCAGAATCCAGAGAGGATTCGTACATACGTCGGGACATGTACGGTAAAGATCCTAAAGTGTCTTATGATGGGTACGTACACTGGAACATCAAGGGGTCTTTTTGTAACCACGAAAGTTTCAGAGGATACCCGTAGAGTAAGAGGTCAAAAAGGAAAACAAAACTAGTCAAACAGTAAACGGGGTTGAGTAACGAAGTCCATCGACACCTACTATTTATTACGGTGAATATAAAAGTTGTTGTGGGAGTCCTCTTCTGACAAGTGGAACAATCTACAGACTTGGTCCAGTTTATTTTATTCAGGACGGTCACCCTAAAAGGTTCTTTGGTTCCCTTAACGTAAAACCTCCGTTAGATCGGGACAAAGTAAGGGAGATCTTCTAAGATCCGACGATCAAAGGTGAAAATAATACCCGACAACCAAGAGTTCCAATGGTGTTTTGATCATCTCTCCCTGGACCATGATTACTTTAAACTTTACGGTATTTGGAGTGATAAATTTTTTTTACTCTAAAGTATTTTAGGACTTATTTCTGATGTGTTTAACAACGTTCACAGACTGAGAAACACTGGAAAACCTGACATCCGGTGGTCCGGAGACAGGTACCCTAAAAAGTCCGTTCTTATACCCTCACCCAACGGTAAAAAGAGGACGTCCCCTAGAAGGGTTGGGTCCCTAGTTTGGGTGAACAGGACACAGAGGACGTAATGTTCTCCTAAGAACTTGGCGACTCGGTCGGTCCTTCGGGATCAAAGGTTTAAAATCTTTTCAACTGGCAACTAGTGACAACGGTTAGATTAACGAAAATACCTCCTCCTCTTGAAAACCTCCAAAAAATTACGTAAGGACGGGATATTCACAAAACTTTAATTTATGTTAATATTACAGACAGAAGAAGACCCTTTTAAATAAGTGTTTATCCTTTCGTTTGTAAAAGAAACGTATCTGTTAGACACGAGTAGGTTACCATAATGTCCCAGTTCAGTAAGGCAAGTAACAAAAGAGTCTTCGGAGTCAAGTTTAAGTTGTATTAAGTTGAAGATACCTTGTCTCTGGTGTCCTTATTAGTAAAAGGAGAAATAAGAACGAAGAACTAAAATAGTGAGACTCTAAAATAATATTAAAGTACTACTTAATACATGGTACGTTTGATTTTGACAGACCACGTTATCGTATTTAGTTTCTTCTACACTATACAATTTTCAACCTAAAGAGTATCGTTTTTAGACCGTCGGGACTATATTACTATTATTTTTGTACCTGACAACTAGATCTGAAAGAAAGGACCTGTTATTTACTAAGACAAGTCAAGTCAATGAGTCACCACAGGTTGAGAAACACTGGGGTACCTGACGTCGTGCGGTCCGGAGGGCCAGGTAGTGGTTTAGGGTCTCGAACGAGTTTGAGTACAGGTACCTCAGCCACTACGGTAGGTCGGTAGAGTAGGAGACAGCAGGGGAAGAGGAGGACGGGGGTTAGGGAGGGTCGTAGTCCCAGAAAAGGTTACTCAGTCGAGAAGGGTATTCCACCGGTTTCCTAACCTCAAAGTCGAAGTTGTAGTCAGGAAGGTTACTTGTGGCTCCCGACTAGAGGAAATCCTACCTGACCAACCTAGAGAAACGTCAGGTTCCCTGAGAGTTCTCAGAAGAGGTTGTGGTGTGAAGTTTTCGTAGTTAAGAAACCGTGAGTCGAAAGAAGTGTCAGGTTGAGAGTGTAGGTATGTACTGATGACCTTTTTGGTATCGGTACTGATCTACCTTGAAACAACTGTTTCATTACGGAGACGAAAAAATTATAAAAATAATGTAAAATTAATTATAAATTAATTGTAAAAGATTTGTCGTATTATTAATGAAGGGAGGTATGGATCTTTAGTACATGGACGACTATCTCCGACTCGGTCTTCGACGTTGTGAATAATTATGTAGGTTAGTGAAGTTTTCTCGAGTACAGAAGTAGAACTAATCTATCCGACATCATTTTTGAAACGACAAATATTATCAGTGGAAAGAGCTTTGTGAACAGTCACCTCCTTCATATATCGAACCTTTCAAGATAATTTCCTTGTTTTGGTGGTTAACACGGTCACCTCTACGTTCAAGTTTCGTAACCAAATACCTACTTCTGGATTAAGTAAAACTTATCCCTCACATACAGACACACACCTAACCGAACATTTTTCTATCATATTACAGTAAAATCTTTGAATTTTTTTTTAAAAATCTATCAGGAAAAGTCAAACTTCGGGTCTCATAAAGACTATAGTGTCATTATTTGAGAGTTAGGTCAATTGAGTAATCGTATAAACTATCCGACGAAAGAGTGTTGGGGGAGTAATCAACTTGTTGGAACCCGAAAAAAAGGTAAACTTTACTTTTCTCATGTTTACATCCCCATTTCGTCAGTAAAATGTTAGTGTATCTTGACGAGTATTCGTCACAATCGTTATAAAACCGTATTTTAAAACTTAGATGGGTAGTGTTTCGTATGATCAATTTAGGTAGGGTACAGTTTGATCTTAAAGGGATTACCATTTATTTAACGGTGACTTTCACGGTAAAGAACGGTGGACCTCTGTGGAACGAAGATTGTTAATAGGACGTCAAAATATATTTCTTATGAATAATAGAGTTCCTTTATATATACAATAATAAAGATCTCAACTTTTGTTGTTTTATAACGATTTGGAAATTACGGGATTACAAATTGACTTTTTGGAATTTGTCAAAAAAGAAGAATCTAAGAAGGTAAACTATCACTTTTAGTGGACGTCTACCTTTCATCTGTTTTAAATGGAAGTTTACTCCCACTTTAAAGGTAAAGTACACACGAGAACAGTCACAAATTTATGACTTTGTCTACGTAAATATTGTGTCAATCCTTGTAGTAATTTTCAAACTAAGGTTTGTTAGTTTCAAAGGATATTACAATTTCACACGAAAAAGTAGTATAGGTAGTGACAGAAACAGGAGATAAACGTTTTACAGTATAGAACATACAATTTGACAGTAAGGTAATTGAAGATAATTACATTTTTATGGGATATTCAACTGAACGAATTAACCAAAAACTTCAAGATCCAAAAATATTATTACATAAAAAAATTTTTCGATCTATCATCTATCTTTGGATCGATCTCTTGATAATCAAAAAAACAAGAGTTTAGATATGGGTAATAAAATAAAGATATAGGTAGGTAGGTAAGTAAGTATATAACAACCAAAAAATTTAAAAAAGGTTTAAAAAAATAAACTGTTGGTTTACTTTGTAACTACGGTGTCACTGTTAATTGGCTTTGTACCATCTGAGTGTGTAAAAAAAATTAGTTATTTATTAAGACTCATATTTCTTTCGACTATTTTATCTTTGTGTCTACGGGTCCTCGTGTACACCTAGAGTTGACTAGACTCTCATTTTCCCTCCAGATGGTCTTCTGTAAACCGGATGTAAATCAACCTTAAAAGATCTGTCCTTAACTTCCCTTACTGTGTCACCAAAACGTCGTCTTTATCATAAAAGTTTAAGTTCTCTCTCGGAATCTTCTTACTCTTTCTTCTTTTTACGTCTTCCGTCTTACATCTCTACTTCGACGTTTTCAGTCGTCTCTGGACTCGGAAAATTCGGTGTATTTTCTGATCTAAAAAGGATCTCTGTTACCTTTCGGTTACTTTCAAACCTTTGAATTCCCAAGTACTTGTTTTACGAAAATCTGAAAGTGACACCAATGTCCTTTTCCTTTCATCCTCAAATACATCCTGGTCAACCTTAACATAACGTCATTGTGTCCCGTCTCTAATAGATAAATTAGGGGAAGTACTTAGTGTCGGAATAATACGTTTTCTAGAACGTATTGAGTAACTTGATACTTGATACACTACATCCCGGAGGGTTCTACCTGTGTATCATCTCTCAAGAGTGTTTTACAGCAGGTGACCTCCTCCCTTACCGTTTGGTGAGGACATAAGAACGGAGCTCTCTGGGTACTTGTCATGCTTTCTTGTTTGTATATATTGTGGTCTTTTACTCGGGGGTTCCAGTCTTCTGTAGGTCATACGATGACCCCTTCACAATCAACGAGTCAGCACAGACTGACAAACACTGGGGTACCTGATATCGGGTGGTCTGAGGAGACAGGTACCTTAAGAGGTCCGTTCTAATGACTTCACCCAACGGTGTAGGAGGAGGTCCCCTAGAAGGACTAGGTCCCTAGTTTGGGTCCAGAGGTCGTAACGTTTGTTTAAGAAAAGGTAGACTCGGTGGTACCTTCCTGTCTCCCGTTAATGAGTCCTTTCTTACTTCAAAGGCCCGGTTTCTTCTTTACTATGAGTCAACACCTACACAGACGACCACTTTCACTTCAGACTATGACATTTCTTGTTATAACGTATCCTTGGACCTTACAATCCGGTTACTTAGTTCCATTTAATCTAGACCGGTTCTTCCTCTACCGTTCTCACTTGTAGTTGTAAAATCACTTGATTTTACCTGTCCTTACCCACTTAAATTAAGTCTATTGATAATATAGATAATGACACCCTTTTTTCTAGGGAATCTTCTTTACCTCATCGGGAGTATCAGTTGTTTTCTCAGACTTTACGTCATGAACCTACGTTAGAGTTTTTACTGTCTTGTTAGAACCAAACGAAGGTTCCGTTTGGTAAAATATACTGTCATTAGGTTTACATATGGGGTTGGTTACTACGGTCTCTTCAACTTCGACTACCTATGAGACTACTGGATGTCTGGAAGATCGTAATTGTGGTTCTTTTCTACAGGAAAAGTAGTGTCCCCGGACTTTACGTATTCATCCTTCAGTTCTCTATGGATCTTATTGTCTGATTAAACCGGAACCACATGTCTTGCTTCGTTTCGTTTCCAATTCTCTCGAAACAGTTCTCTTGTGTAACCAGAATCGTGTGTTCTCCACTTACATGTACACCAACAGTGGTCTACCAGTTATGACTTTATTCTAATTAAAAGATGAATTTGTCTCACGATTTATGACCTATATCTATCTTCACTTCATCACCTTTCTGGGTCCCGACATTTCTCATATAAGAAAAGAATCTTATAGAGTCGTGTAGACTATATTTACACAGATCACCCGAAGTAGGAAAGTCTTTCGAAAATATAGATACTATTGTTGAAAGTTACTAATAATTTTGAAGTTCATTTTATCGTCGTCTACGTTTACTTTAAGGTGACGTCAATAAGTGATGGTTGACCGTTCAGTGATTTGATAAACCTTAATTGAGAAGGAACCGATGTGTCACCTTCGGGTGTTATAGATCTATTATGTATATGTTTCAGGAGTATTTGATTGTCTATCTTTATCACGATAATAATTGTATTAAATTTCATCCAATCGTCGTTATGAATACGTGGACCTCGTTTTATCCACACATCTCTACCCCTTATTTGATAAGAATTTCTCTGTAAACCTTTCCTTTTTAAATTATGAGTTAACGTGTAAGATTCAGTGTCAGACAACCGACAAAGTAGATGAACAGTGTAGTTTGTAGACGTCCTTAGGGTAATCGGACTTATTTTGTGGAATCTCCTATCGAAACGTTGATATTACGGTTATCGAGAAAAAAAAAAAAAAAAAAAATGACGTAAATTACACTTGTAGTGTAAAGGAAGGGAAGGACACTTCTGATGGTCTTTCGACTGGGTTGTGACAGGTCGACGAGGTAGATATTATGTGTACAGTAAATATAGTACACAGAGGTCCCGGAATTTTTCCGTGTAAGTCACGAGGTTCACAAGGATCAATCATTCGTATGAAATGTAAAAACAAATGACCGTTACGAGTATATAGAAACTATTACCATTTTTTTATTAATGGAGATTTAATTTACTGACATATTAAAGGACCGTACTTAGGTACAAAAGACTCAAGGGTCAATCCTTTATTTGATTTATTAATACCTAACCGAAACTTATAAGAGTAAATTTAACAAGAAACGATCTTCTCATTAAGATTTACCGGTGTATGTTTATGGAAGACTAATAAACTCTTCTACTCTGGTAACCTCACAAAGAGACCTAAATACATTTAATTTAGATAGGTAACCTATCTAAAGTTTGTATTCGTCATAGTCTATACCCTACGGTCCAATACGTATTTTCGACGAAAAATAAACTAACGGTTTTAGAAATATAGAAAGAACTACCTCGGAATCCGTAATCGAAGTCGGTCGTTAAAAAATTCAGTGTCCGATTTCCGTCTGTACGGAGACTAGGATTTTTACATAGTCAATTACAGTGACCTCCACCATCCTTTCCTCAAAAAGGTACACGAGTGAAACGGACGGGACAAACTCGAACGATGAAATAAGTAGTAGTGGAAATCAGGTAGACCGTTACGAAGAGAGAGATAAGGATCGAAACGTAGGTACTACAGGAGCGGGTCGGACTAATACAAACTGTTTATAAGAGATTTTTGTTGACGACTTTGGATAAACCATCTTAGAGTGAAGGAACAGAGATCTGTAGGACTAATTTAGATGAGAGAATAAATAAAACTAAACAACAACAATGAGTCAACGATTCAGTACAGACTAAGAAACGTGGGGTACCTCCCATCGTTCGGACCGAGGAAACAGGAGACAGAGGGCCTCAAACGAGTTTACGTACAGGGAACTCAGTCATCACGAGACATTGGTGGACTAGGAGACAGTGGGGAAAGAGGAGAATGGAAGTTAGAAAGAGTCGTAATTCCAGAAAAGGTTACTCAGTCGGCAAGTGTATTACACCGTTTCTTACAAAGTGTCAAATAACACTAGGTGTGTCAGTTTCCGAAACCGTATCAGTTATTTCGTCTTTATCGACAAAAAGACCTTGAGAGAACGAAAAAGCTACTAGGTCACCTACAACCGTTAAACTAAAGACCAAGGAGACGGAAAAGATTTAGGTCGAACTTGTAGACCTTCAAGTTGTCCTTCTGTAACTCATTACGACATTCGTCCTAGAAGGACATCGAACGTTGAAGGAAAAAAAAAAAATCGTCAAATTACCTATCGAGAGGTGCAGTCATTCATTTCTTGAATGACAAGACTTACACAGTATAAAGTATTAAACATCAAATTCCATCCAATAACCACTTATAGTTTGGATGGAGGTCTAAATAGTAATGTTTTTTATGATTACACTTATAGGACACATATATATTGTTATAAGAATTTAAAATAAAGAACTTTATCAAAGAATTTACACCCTAAAGACTAGTGACTCAATCTACGTAATCTGTAAACAGATTTACGTAATCTGTAAAATGAAATAGAACGATTTAATTAAAATTACTCCAATATGAACAACGGATTAATATAGAAAAGAGATCACTAATAGTTGTACACTATAACGATCATAAATTTTTAATAAAAATTATACTATCATTTATATCAGGTATCGAAAAATTAAACGTACAGGTAATGATGTAATTAATTTAAAACACAAAATGTATCACTGAGTCGTGTATAAAACTAAAGGGGTGAGAAAAAAAGGAGTCCGGTTATCATCATAAGACAGAGTTGTCAATAAAGAAGTTACAAAACGTCACAGAAATACTTGAGAACGGACTATAAATTTACTTTTTTCTTATTTCAATGTATTAATTAGTTACTGTAATATTAAAGTAAAACAGGTAGAATAGAAATTTCTCTATCACCCCACCCTCTCCACGAATTAAACATAAAAAGATACTTTAATCTCTAAACAAATGGACTGGTTGAATCTTTTAGTAAAACTTCATAGTAAAAAAGACGAGGTTGATAAGACGGAATAAACAGTTCTATCACTTCCTGTCCCTTGAGACTGCATGACGTCAGATGCCCCACCGTTTCTCAGTCTGTATTAAATCACTGACTTATTGTCGTCATCTTTTTATCAACTATTTCATATTAAAGGTTCTAACATTGGAAACGTGCGAATTCTTGTGAATATGTAACATAAATATTACACGTATAAGTGTACTGGGTTCAAAATTTTCTAAAATACAAGAAAAAAAAGTCAACACGACGTTAAAAATTTAAAATAAATAAATAGACCATTATATTTGTAGGTCACAAAATTTCGTAATGTACAAAATCTGTCATTAAAATGGAATAGACGTCATAAATGTGTTTTTGTGTAATATACGTCTGTTAGTGTAATATCTAGTGATTATGAGAGGTAAATTAAAATAAAATTAGACAGAAAAGACACGAAACGTAGAGTCTCAGTTATTGAGAAAAGAGGGTGTAATGTACGGGACAGTTGAAAACACACAGACTCATTAAAATTTGTTTTAGGATAAATAGTAACGTACGAACTAAACTGAATGCGAACAACTGCGATTCTACTAATCAGAATATAAAACATACATATTTTATTTTTTTAAGGAAACTTGTGACGGATAATTTCAGTCGTAAAATGGAGATAATAGAATATAATAAATTTTTAACAGATTGTTTTTCTTACGTCCCTACTATTGTTTCGTAACAGTACTCGGGAGTCGTCAAACTTCTCTAAGACCATGACTACGACCTACTTCCGTATCTTTTGGACCGACGTAGATACGTTAAATTTTTAACGTCAGTACCAATTACACACTTTTTAGGTAAGTTTGTTACTCACCAAAATATTTATGTGACAATTTAGTAGAGGAATCGTTGTACAAAAGAGAACAAAGATACAAGAGAGAAAACCTAGTAAATGTGTATGATTCGATGTTTCTTTTTAAATAGTTCCGTTCAATTTTCTAGTAAAAGTAGATTTTACGAATATGTACTCATTAATTGTGGACTTTAATGTAAATCTATTATCCCTTTTCACCTTTTTTTCTGAAGACCACTCTAGAGAATATGAGTGTTAGAAGGACCTTTTAGTCCTAACACATTATTTTGTAGTTCTATAAAGATTTACGAAGACGGGTCGTGTACACTTAATTCTTCCGTTGTCGTCCATTGATTGAGTAGAAACTCTTCTTTTAGAAGTTAATGGATTTCGGTTTTTGTAAGTTAATGAAGATGGATGGGAAAGAGAATGAATCTAGAAAGACAAAGTTTGATTAAAGTGAAACAAAAAGAATTTCCTTAAAATAGAAGGTACTTTTATACGATTTATAAATAGAAATATAGAGTGTACTCCATCTTTATTATTTAGTAAGAAATCAGTTCATTTTAAAATTAAAACGGGAGGATTGGTAATCTTTAAAAATATCAAATATAGAATATAAGAACTTTAAAGACTATAAATAACTTAATTAAGAACTATAACAATTATATTAAAACATACGGTAAATTTACTGGACAAACTCATAAAGTCCCCTACGAAATCAAAGAAACTAACAGACAGAATTCTTTCAACTTTTAAGAAGGTAAAATTATTAACAATTGTAACGAGAACATGGGTTACTATTCTCTCTGTTCTCTCTTGACACATTAAGTTTCGATGTAATGTCATCTTGTACACTAGTTTTATTTAACATTATTAATTCACTAAACGTTTTGTAACTAAATCATACATGAAAGAGAAATGGTGTGTCTGGTCAAGAGAACCGGAGGAGAGAAAGGTGTGTGGTGAAGTGACTGTCTATATAAACTCAAAGCAACTATGGGGTCGAGATAGGGAGGCGTGCACTAGAACGGGAATAAGAAGGTCCCGAGCAAGACAGTATACCAGTACGGTACCGAAGGTAAGGAGTCATTTGGAAAGTCGGAGAAGTCACTTGGGCATCCTTGGTGTTCAGGAGACTCTTCTGATTGTACGACAAGTCTCTCTACGTCCTTTGTATCCGAATCGGAAGGAGGCTAAGGTAATAAAACTGAGGTAGACCCAGGATAACCGGTGTTAGATAAATCGTCATTACAAGTCATGGATACGTATAAGTATTCTTCTCCCAAATAAGGGGATTAAGTCTTCAAAAATCTATATCTATAGAGTCAGAATCGTTTCCTAAACTAAGAAGTAATGAGGTATCTGTGACTAAAGAGAAGGAAGGGGAAAGAGAGACAGAAGAAAGTGAGGTAAGAAAATATTTTGACCGAAGGAACAAAACGTTTTTTGACCATGGACTCAACATTCATTGAGAGAACACAAAAAGTAAAAGAATAATGTACCAAGTACCTCGTCTTTTTTCTCTTCAGACTTTATTTTCTTAAAATCTTCCAGGACAGGATTCCACTTTAAATTAAGTTAAATAACTTAACTATAAGTCAAATTAATAAACTTGTAGTCAATATTTTACTTCGGATCTTTTTTATAAAGACCATTTAAGTAGAAAACGAAACTAACCACCACCACCACCACCGTCCCTCTAAGGAACGATTCCACAAGTGTCAAATAAGAGGTGAGTATACTAGAAAACTTGTAATGTGTCTAAATGATTAATACAATAGTGACGGATAATCTTAAGATACAAGGATCAGTTACTTAACATTTTCGACCATTTTCTTTATTAATAAATTTACGACTCTCTCTTTCCTGTTATTATATCGTAATATCACTCCGATCTTATTTCTTTTAGTTCCATAGTAAAATATAACATCCTACTATCGGTGTTTCAGTCTTTGTCTTCGAACTCCCCTTTAGTCGTTTTGTATCTTTCGAGATCTTTTTTTCTTTAACGACTCTTTTCTGTTATGTTGTCTCCTTTACGTTTTCCTTTTTTTCTTTTATTACAATTCCGTTTTCTCTTATCAAATTCTTCCTCTTACTCTTCACAGTTTTTTTTTTTTTTCTTTCTTTTCTTGTTTCCACCTTCTTTTCATCTCTCCTTTTTATTCCTCTTTTCTTCGTTTCTTGTCTACTTTATGACTGATAAAGTCTAGTTTACACGAAATTGACCTATGTCTACCTTTCTTACTATATTATAGGTTAGAAAATAAAATATATTTTTGTTAGCATGACCTTTCTATGTCATATTCAAGTAAACACAGTATAAATCTTAAGTGTTTACCCACTATAATATGCCATAAATAGAAAGAGAAAGACTCAATGAAACGAATCACATACCCCGAGGGGACCATCCAGTCTACCACTTCTCAGACGGACGTTACGTCCTCTGGACCCAAGCTAGGGATCCAACTCTTCTAGGGGACCTCTTCCTTTACCGTTGGGTGAGGTCATAAGTACAGACCTTTTAGTGTACCTGTCTCCTCGGATCGTCCGATGTCCCCAGCTTTTCTCAACCTGTACTGACTCGTTGATTGTGAAGGTGTGAAGTATCACACATACATATGTCATATACATACACGTACATATACTTAAGTTCCTACGAAGGAGACCATTAAAAGTCAATATAAAAACATTTACTGTTTCACTAATGTATTAACCTCGAAAGAGTTCCTCAATTGTGTCTTCTTCCATCTCTAAGTAAAGTTAAGGTGTCAAACTCCGAAACTTTTCTCTCTGGACGGACTAAACTTTGTTAATTTACTAATTAATTCAAAAGGGTGGTCTCATTTTGGAGACGATAATTTTAATTTTAAACAAAATAGTCCCTTATAGACAGACATTGGAGATATTATAATTATAATTATCAGTTCACTTTTTTCTAAGTACTTTCTTGTATCGGGTGTCATCTTTATCTCTGGTAAATAAAGTCATCTCCGACTCTAGATCTCGAATTTAATAAAGTGTTTATGTCATATTCTGTAGAAGTATTACTGACTTTCTTTCCTTCAAAGTTTACCGGTCTCTTTCACAACATTTCCAAAGTACTAATCAATTTTCTACGTAAATTCCAAAAAAGACAACAATACATTAATTGTAAACGATTACTGAATCCTAGTGACACTAATTACCCGGTAAGAGAGACATTTAAACAAAAGACACGATCTTCTTCTTTATGATTCGGAGTGACAACGTTTTTTTATTAATTCCACTTTTGTTACTGATATGTTTCTTATTTTCGTTTTAGACAGTTTTATCGAGATCTCGTTCAGGTCTTCCTCGGGTCGAGAGAAAGACCTACAACAGAGACTGTTCTTTGTTCCCTCTTTTCGAAACGACTGTGAGTAGCCTCTAAAATTAAATAAAGTAGTCTTCGTGAAGGTTCTAGTGACTAAACATTTTACACGGGTATCGACTCGGGAGTCCTGGTGAAGGTTTCTTGTTACATAGTAAAAGGAGAAACGGTTTAGACAAATAAATAATAACTTAAACGTGTTACACGAGTAGGGGGACCGGAGTCCTGTCCAAAAAAAACAAAGCAAAAAAAAAAAAAAAAACTTTCGGTAATTTTTCTTAGGTTCGATAAGACAGAATCGTGACCTTTAACATTCCTTTTGTGTATATCTATGTTTGTGTTTACGAATATACGAGGTCCTTTTTCATGAACATTTTGGTCTACTTGGAGAACCACGACTACGTTCTCCACAACGGACACCTTACCGAAACACGGACTGTAGTCTTAACCTCTTGTTCCTTACGTTTAAACTTAAGACAGAGAGTCTGTGGACCCGGGAGATACTCACTACCTCACACCCAACTGTACTCTAATCCACTATCGAGTTTAGGACAAGGAGACGAACGGTGTTCTTGGTCGACGGTGTCCGTGGCGTCTCGACGGACAAGGGTAACCCGACGTCACTTACCGAAGACCTGTCCTCCTTCTCGGTACTTTTGTCTGTATCAAAGACGAAAGGAGAAGATAGAATCAGGGAGTCTATAAACGTCCTCACTCAAGTACGGACAACCAAGTTGTATCGAGTCAGTGAAGTGACTCGAAGTGCAATTGAAACGATTCACAGATTTACATAGTAACCAAGTCGTCTGAAGATTTTAGAATGGTCATTTTTCCTTTACTTATTATATTCCGTTTAATAACCAAACGATTAAGTATAATGAGAAAGTACTTGTGAACTTTTTACTCTCCGAGAGTCCGGTTCCTCTCGTCGAGTATTTACGTCGAGTGAGACGAACGGATGATCGATCGACAGAGGGACCCCCTGAGAACTATTGACTGGATTTGGGATCTAGTTTCTCTCAGCCCTTCTTCTCTTCCCTCTCTTAGACATTCAAATTCGGACACCGTGGTCAAGACTTTAACTCGGTGTCTCCGTTGTGTGGTTCCGGAACATAGTATTTAATCTAACATAGGTGTGATGGGTGGTTGAGTATATAATTTCAGGACCATAAAGTCTTACATTGACTATACCAGAAACTTCTACTTTAATTCAATTTTACTAAAGTAATCCCAAGTCCACCATGTCTACCATTACCTACTTTTTAATGATTATCCTTTGTAATTCCTTTTTCATGCCTAAGATCGATTGTACTGACTCATCTTAAGAACGAGTTCCGTCCGATCCTACTAATCTGTGACGGACCTCCTTTACTAGTCAAGTCAAGTCAACGAGTCAACACACACTGAGAAACTCTGGGGTACCTGACGTCGTGCGGTCCGGAGGGACAGGTAGTGGTTAAGGGTCTCGAATGAGTTTGAGTACAGGTGACTCAGCCACTACGATAGGTTGGTAGAGTAGGAGACAGTAGGGGAAGAGGAGGGTGGAAGTTAAAAATGGTCGTAGTCCCAGAAAAGTTTACTTAGTCGAGAAGTATAATCCACCGGTTTCATAATCTCAAGTAGAAAGGCACAGGACAAAACTGAAAAGTATGACAAGTACCCCAAGAATTCCGTTCTTATGACTTTACCAAACGGTAAGGGAAGAGGTCACCTGGTGTAAAACATCCTTGAGAGGTGGCACTGGACAGGTAGCACCTACCGGGATGTGTCGTACCGAGTATCAAAGTAACCCAATCTGTTCCGACACCAGGTACACTAATCTAACCAATCAAAAGACACTAACACCAAAAGTCAGACAGACGGGAGACTACCTCTTCCTATTCTCCGATACCTTCGAAGGACTACCCTCTCTGACCCCCTTTGACCCAGAACAAGACTACCCGTCCCGGTACGAGTAATTCAGAAATTAGGTTAAAAGACAACTATGTACCTCGACACAAGGGAGGGACGATAAATGGACCCCGGTTTGATACCACCTCCATTACTTCTATTACCAAGTCAAGTCAAGTCAGTGAGTCATCACAGGCTGAGAAACACTGGGACACTTACTGTCGTTCGGTCCGGAGGGACAGGTAGTGGTTGAGGACCTCAATTGAGTTTGAGTACAGGTAGTTCAGCCACTACGGTAGGTCGGTAGAGTAGGTGACAACAGGGGAAGAGGAGGACAGGGGTTAGGGAGGGTCGTAATCTCAGAAAAGGTTACTCAGTTGAGAAGTAAACTCCACCGGTTTAATAACCTCTAAGTCGAAATCGTAGTCAGGAACATTACTTGTGGGTCCTGACTAGAGGAAATCCTACCTGACCAACCTAGAGGGACGTCAGGTTCCCTGAGGGTTCTCAGAAGAGGTTGTGGTTTCAAGTCTTCGTAGTTAAAAAGTCACGAGTCGAAAGAAGTGTCAGGTTGAGAGTATAGGTATGCACTGGTGTCCTTTTTAGTATCGGAATTGATCTACCTGGAAACAACCGTTTCATTACAGAGACGAAACATATACGATAGATCCAACCAGTATTGAAAGGAAGGTTCCTCATTTCCAGAAAATTAAAGTACCTACGTTAGTGGTAGACGTTACTAAAACCTCGGGGGGTTTTATTTCAGACTGTGACAAAGGTGACAAAGGGGTAGATAAAGGGTACTTCACTACCTTGGTCTACGGTACTAGAAACAAAAGACTTACAACTCAAAATTCGGTTGAAAAGGTGAGAGGAGAAAGTGAAGGTAGTTCTCCGAAAAATCAAGGAGAAGTGAAAGACGGTATTCCCACCACAGTAGACGTATAGACTCCACTAACTACAAAGAGGGTCGTTAGAACTAAGGTCGAACACGAAGAAGGTCGACTCGCTAAGAGTACTACATGTGACGTGTATTCAATTTATTCGTCCCACTGTCATATGTCGGAACTGTATGAGGAAAAGGATAAACCTTGGTCAGACAACAAGGTACAGGTCAAGATTGAGAACGAAGGGCTGGACGTATGTCCAAAGAGTTCTCCGTCCAGTCTACCAGACCATAAAGGTAGAGAAAGTCTTAAAAGATGTCAAATAACACTAGGTGTGTCAGTTTCCGAACCCGTATCAGTTATTTCGTCTTTATCTGCAAAAAGACCTTGAGAGAACGAAAAAGGTACTAGGTCGTCTACAACCGTTGAACTAGAGACCAAGGAGACAGAAAAGATTTTGGTCGAACTTGTAGATCTTCAGGTGCGAAGTACATAACGACTTCGGACCGAACCTCTTAAAACTCGTAATGAAATGATTGTACACTCTACTCACGTTAACACGTCATCAAACTCGTAAGAAACCGTAACGGAAAGAAACCCTAACCTTACTTTTGACTGGAAAAGGTCAGGACACCGGTGACGACTCAAAAGGTTTAAACGACCGTATAACTCACGTCATGAAAGTGTCGTAGTAGAAAGTCCTAAACTTTCTCGAGGTGACCTTAAGGTAGTGGAGGTGATCGAAACAAGTAGTACTACGAAAGTTTCCGGGTGAACTGAAGTGTAAGGTTCTACAGACCGAGATCCACTCACTAGTGTGGTAGTACTAATAGAACCAGTCTAAAAAACATGTCAAGAACGGTGGAGATGAATTATAGAATTCGAAGACAATCTAGGTATGGTAAAGACAGCATAGTTCGGGTAGAAACGTACTTTACAAGGGACTAATTAAGATTAAAAGAACTTCTCTACAGATCAGAAAGGGTAAGACAACAAAAGGAGATAAAGAAACGTAACTAGTGGGTCAACACCTACACTGACCACTATCTTCGTTCCAGACTACGACATTTCTCGTTATAACGTATCCTTGGGCCTTTAAATCCAGGTACTTAGTGCCGTTTAACCTTCACCACTTTGTCCTCTACCGTTCTCACTTGCAACTGTAAGATCTTTAATCACTTGATTTTACCTGACCTTACCCACTTGAATTAAGTCTACTGGTAATATAGATGATGACATCCGTCCTTAGGGAATCTTCTTTACCTCATCGGTAGTACCAGTTGTTTTCTCAGACTTTACGTCATGAACCTATGTTAGAGTTTTTGTTGTCTTACTAGAGATAAGTAAAGATTCCGTTTGGTAAGTTATAGTGTCATTAGGTTCGGATACGGGGTTGGTCATTGCGACTTCTTTGACTTCAACTTGCCAAGATACTTCTGGATGTTCTGGAAAATCTTGTGGGGGTTTTCTACAGGAAAAGTAATATCCCCTGACGTTGTGTTTTCATCCTTCAGTTCTTTGTGGACCCTATTGTCCGTTTAAGTCGAAACCTTATGTCTTAATTCGTCCCGTTTACGATTATTCTCAAAACGGTTCTCTTACGTGACCAGTAGTATTTGTGGGAGAAGGTTGTTGTGTTCTCTTCTGAGATGTGTTCCTGTAGTGGTCTACCAGTTCTGGTTTTAGTCTAACTAATATAAGAAACGTCGGGTTTCTACCTCTTCGAGATATGTCAGTCGTTTTAGTTCTGACCCTCTACTGACACCGAGTCTAGTACTTAAAGAATAACGGTTTAAGTCTGAATTTAACTTTCATCCCTTTTGGTGATCTGGTAAGTCCATACTGGATTTAGTTTAGGGAATACTAATATGTCACCTTCACTCTTTATCTAAATTCCCTGATCTAGACTATCTGTCTCACGGACTACTTAATACCTGCCTCCAAACACTGTAACATGTCCTCTGTCCCTAGTTCTGGTAGGGGTACCTTTTCTTTACGTTTTTTCGTGTTACCGACAGACCCCTCCGGAATGTTTATCGTCACTTTTCTTCTCTTCACTTTTCGTTTCCTCTTTTCCGTTCTATATTCGTAGACTTACGTCTCAAAGTTCCTTCTATTACCACTGAAAGGAGTTTTCTAGGGTACGTACATGAGAACCTTAGTCACGGGGGTTTGGACGTCGTCCGGTGGTGACTGGGTGTGGAGGTGGCTTCTGAGGACCTGTCGGTGTCCGTTCAAGTCCTGTCAGAGGACACCCAAGTGACGAGAAAAGAGGACCCAGGACTATGTGTTCAAAGACAACACGGAAGGTTCTCAGATAAAGGATCAGGACACATACCGGACCGTCTAGATGACACCCCAATTACCGTTGGAGAAGGTTCTCCCGAATACGGTATGGGTTCAGACGACGTGGGTTTCGGGGGTAGGGACACCGTCTGGTGACGACTGGGCATGGAGGTGTCTACAAGTTTGTGTCAAGACAGAGTCAGAGACACCTCAGGGACCCAGGACCACGTGTATTCCAACCGAACTCAGGAGACTCGTAGAGACCACCCTTACCCCAAACTAAGATTTACACTTAAGAGGGGAGGATGGTAGAAAGACCCCGAAGAGGAAACGGGAACCTACACCCCATAGAGGTGTACCGACCAGTTCTCTTCGTATCGACGTCGAGGACTGGAACCTGTACCCCATAGAGAAGAGACGGTGAACGGGGAAGTCGTGGTACTTCGGTGGTGAATGGTGGGATCACGGTGTGTCGTGTTAACGTGAGTAGAGTGTGTGGTCATTTCAATACGAGTTTTAAGAGATTCGGTCCGAAGTTGTTATTCACTTGGTGTTTAAAGGTCTATAAGTTCGACCTAAATCTTTTCCGTCTCCTTGGTCTCGAGTCTAACGGTTGTAGGTAACATAGTACCTTTTTCGTTCTCTCAAGGTCTTTTTGTAGATGAAGTCGAAATAACTGATACGGTTTCGGAAACTGACACACCTAGTGTTATTTGACCTTTTAAAACTTTCTCTACCTTTATGGTTTGGTGGACTGGACACAGGACTCTTTAGACATACGTCCAATCCTTCGTTCTCAATCTTGACCTGTACCTTGTTGTCTGACCAAGGTTTATCCTTTTCCTCATAGAGTTTCGACATATAACAGTGGGACGAACAAATTGAATACACGTCTCATGTAGTATTCTTTGCAATCTGACCTACTTCGTGTTCGACCTTAATTCTAACGACCCTCTTTATAGTTATTGGAGTCTATACGTCTACTTTAGTAGGAATACCGTCTTTCACTTTTTATTGACTTTTCGGAGAACTACTTTCACCTTCTCGTCTCACTTTTTCAACCGAATTTCCAGTTGTAAGTCTTTTACTTCTAGTACCGTAAACCAGGGTAACGAAGTACACTTTATCTACCCCTTTGTCACTGTCTGAAATCAAAAAAACCGAGGCTTTAGTGACAACTACCACTGACGTCGGTACTTTAACTTCCTACGAACGAGGAACATTCCTTTCGATACTGGTTGGATCTGTCGTATAAGTTTTCGTCTCTGTAATGAAACGGTTGTTACTAGGCAAATCAGTTCCGATACCAAAAAGGTCATCAGTCCATACCTACACTCTCAACCTGACACTTCTTTCGACTCGTGGCTTCTTAACTACGAAAACTTGACACCACAACCTCTTCTGAGAACTCTCAGGGAACCTGATGTTCCGTTAGGTTGGTCAGGTAGGATTCCTTTAGTCAGGACTCATAAGTAACCTTCCTGACTATAACTTCGACTTTGAGGTTATGAAACAGGTGGACTACGCTCCTCGACTGAGTAACCTTTTCTGGGACTACGACCCTTTCTAACTCCCGTCTTCCTTTTCCTCTACTGTCTCCTACTCTACCAACCTACTGTAGTAACTGAGTTACCCGTACTCAAAATAATCTGAGACCCTCAACCACTACCTGTCACTCGGGACCGTACGACGTCAGGTACCCCATCGTTTCTCAGTCTGTACTGACTCGTTGACTTGACTTGACTTGACTCCCTGTTTGTACCTTAGGGTTACTTCTCGTAGAAACCTTTCGGGATTAGATGACACTGACAACAGGCATGTCCTTCTCCGCTACTCCTGTGTCTATCACTGTCCCCCTTCTGGTACACTCCTAAGTCACCCTCAGGACTGGTAGAGGTTAGGTTTTCTCTATAAGGTCTTCTATGGTTAAGACAGTAGTGGAACTATAACCTGAAGGTCAGAGGGCTTGACACTCTTTTTAATTAAAACAACAAATTCGGTGGGTCAACAACCATCAGACGATACCGTCGGGATTGTTTGAACGTATGGAACATTACGGATTGAGGTACGTCTTGATGGTAGGCTCCAAGAAGATATTATAGAAAGAATCTTCACAATTGGTCTGTGACACAAATTGTCAGTCAAGAAAGTGGTAGTCACATGTGAAAGTAAGCAACTTTGACACCCACCCCTTATAGACATTTTCCCGATGTACACGGTGTCTCACTTAATTCTTTTTAGTTGTACCGTCGTTGTGTTCGGAAACTAAACCCCTAGGTCTGTGTCCAAGTAAATCCCAAATCTATACTGAGCTTTGAAACGACAGAGACCAAACCCAGGTATTCACCTCTTTGCACCCACTTCAAATATGTTACGGTTTCCCTCGTTCCTATTTAACCTTCTTCCTTTTATCTTCTATTTGTTCACCCTTCGGTATGTAACAAACGTTGGTCAAGTCTTACTTAAACGGGAAGGACTGTTAATGTAAGATAAGGTTTTTGGTCACTCTAATCAAATTCTAATACCTTCAGTCACAGGAAAAAGGGGTAAACAAACCAATGAACCAACAATGAAATGATAATGAACCGAGGAGGTTCCGTGACTAAGTGAATGGATCACAAATAGAGTCCGTTTCAAAAGAAAAAGAGAGGAATGATGTACGGGCAATCACCAAAACCCCGTGAAAGTCAAGATTTTGATCACCCTCACTGAGTACCACACTTAGTACTTTCTTTTCCTTCCTTTTTGGTCAACACTCGTGAAGGAGGACGGGGGAGGAAATAAGACTGTCGAGGTATTTGAGACTCAAATCCCTAAGTGGACCCTAATAGATCGTATCGTAAATGAGTGGAAACAAGTCGTGGTTTTCAAATTGTACGTAAAAATTTTAAATTAGGGATTGAATTTACATATTTATCTGTCCAAACCTTAAGTCTGTGTGGATCCAAGGTTTGATCCAAACCGAAGAAATATCGACACGTTAGAAACTCGAGTTTCTCCGAAAGAAACAGAGTCAACAGTAGACATCTGTGAAAAATACCATAAAGAGACATCCATTACTCTACTAAATGTCTTTTACGAATCTTGTCAGAAACGGGTAGAATTCTACCCGTTTTGAGATTTCTATAAGTAACACTACTACTTATACTGTTTCTATTATTCTTACGTAATCAATCGATCGTGGGTAAAATATCCATGTTAATGATTTCGATTTTCACTGTATTAAACAGGTTCCGGTATGTTGTCCATTCAAGGTAATCACATTAAAATTGAATTCAGATGTTCAAAGCGATGAAACAATGTAGCGGAAAATGGAATACCAATAACCTGGAGGTTACATATCATCACTACTACGATCGAGACTTTAATGTTTTATTTATCACTATACTTGGAGTCTTGATTTCCTTAAATATAAAAAATGAAGTAGGGAATTTATGAAACCGGAAACTTTAACTCTACATACAATTAATGTGAAAGAAAGAACAACATCTACCCGTGTTAGTAAAATTTCTTTCGATACGTTAGTATCAAAATAAAAGGTAATAAATAAATAAACACAAAAGTACTCCCCCATACGGGATTCCATAGTACACTTAACTAAGATCTGTTTCGTGAAATTATTATGACCTAGGGAAAATTCGAAAATCTCAAGGTATCGAAATAAGGAAAACAAAAAGTGTCATACCGAACAAAGGAACTATAACAGTTCCTACGTAAACCACAATACTTAGTTATCATACGTGTTAATATATATGAAATGAATCTTTTTCGTCTGTCGATAGATTTCTGTTATTCGCTTTTTGTTTTGTTTGTGTGTTTTTGTCTTTTTCGAAAAACTAATAATTTATAATTTTGTATTTTTAGGATCGTTATAACATTGTTTAATTAATTTCCTTCCGGAGACTCTGAATTTTAACGTTCGAACGGTGATTGAGTGGGGTTCTCTTTAACGTCACCGGGACTGTGTGACTTGTTAGTTTGTCTTACGTTGACGAAGTGAGAGTTCCGTGTGAGCCAATTTTCTTCGAGACTTGGTTTCCATATTTTTATCTACAAAATGACAAAATGAGAAACAAAGAAATTGTTTCTTATCTTTTGTCACATTGAAATATGACTTAACATAATGAAAATAAACGACTATACCTTCTTCTTAATAAACTCACCTTATTATAGTCAAGTCAAGTCAAGTCAGTGAGTCAGTACAGACTGAGAAACACTGGGGTACTTAGGGTCGTACAGTCCGGAGGGACAGGTAGTGGTTGAGGGCCTCAGATGAGTCTGAGTGTAGGTAGCTCAGGTACTACGGTAGATCGGTAGAGTAGGAGACAGTAGGGGAAGAGGTGGACGGGGGTTAGGAAGGGTCGTAATCTCAGAAAAGGTGACTCAGTTGAGAAGTGTACTCCACCGGTTTCATGACCTCAAAGTCGAAATCGTAGTAAGGGAGGTTTCTTTAGGGTCCCGACTAGAGGAAGTCTTCCCTGACCAATCTAGAGGAACGTCAGGTTCCCTGAGAGTTCTCAGAAGAGGTTGTGGTGTCAAGTTTTCGTAGTTAAGAAGTCACGAGTCGAAAGAAGTGTCAGGTTGAGAGTGTAGGATTGTACTGATGACCTTTTTGGTATCGGAACTGATCTGTCTGGAATCAGTCGTTTCATTACAGAGACGAAAGATCTAACCAGTATTGAAAAGAAGGTTCCTCATTCGAAGAAAATTAAAGTACCGACGTTAGTGGTAGACGTCACTAAAACCTCGGGGGTTTTTATTTCAGACTGTGACAAAGGTGACAAAGGGGTGGATAAAGGGTACTTCACTACCCTGGTCAACGGTACTAGAAACAAAAGACTTACAACTCGAAATTCGGTTGAAAAAGTGAGAGGAGAAAGTGAAAGTAGTTCTCCGAAAAATCAAGGAGAAGTGAAAGACGGTATTCCCACCACAGTAGACGTATAGACTCCACTAACTATAAAGAGGACCGTTAGAACTAAGGTCGAACACAAAGAAGGTCAGGTCGTAAAGAGTACTACATGAGACGTATATTCAATTTATTCGTCCCACTGTTATATGTCGGAACTGCATGAGGAAAAGAATAAACTTTGGTCAGACAACAAGGTACAGGTCAAGATTGACAACGAAGGACTGGACGTATGTCTAAAGAGTTGTCCGTCCAGTCCACCAGACCATAAGGGTTGGGTTCATACACGTACGTACGAACGATTCAGTGAAGTCAACACGGGTTGAGAAACACTAGGATACCTGCCATCAGACGGTCCAAAGAGACAGGTACTCTAAGAGATCCGTTCTTATGACCTCACCCCACGGTACGGGAGGAGGTCCCCTAGAAGGTCTGGGTTCCTAGATTGGGTACAGAGAAAACAGAGCACGTAACCGTCCACCCAAGAAATGGTGATCGTGGTAGACCTTTCACGGGTCATATTATTTTGATTATAGAAAGATGTCCGTTTCCAAATCATCAAAACGAACATCAGGGACTATTCTCTAACCAAAGAGATCAGAACCTCAAGGAGTCAACAATACTTTTATACGACGTACATGTTGTTGGTGAACCTGGGTGGAGTCATAACCAAGGTACCCTGGATCCTTCGTTACCTATGGCAATACGTGGACTCCGACTATGATGAATGACATGGTGTTCATTATTTTCCATAACACAGACTGACTTCAAAGTACAGAAGTCTTTTTGATTTTCACTTCAGCGAGTCAGTACAGACTGAGAAACGTTGGGGTACCTGACATCGGATGGTACGAGGAAACAGGGACCCTAAAAGGTCCGTTCTCACGAACTCACCCAACAGTAAAGGAAGAGGTCTCCTAGAAGGGGTGGGTCCCGGGTTTGGACCCAGAGGGCGTAACATCCGTCTGTGAAATACAGACTCGGTGGTCCCTTCAGGTACAGAAGTCGGTACAAGGTAATTTGAGACCATTTAGTTGAACAATCGAACATTTATCCCATTTTAAAGTCTGAAAAGTCTCAAGAATTGTTAGTATACTGGAACTTAACTAAGGAGATAAGTTATGTATAAAAATTTACTGGGAATGCCAAGGTAAACACAAGATCCAACAACGAAAAAAAAATTACCTTTTTTCGCTTTTTACATAGAATGTGAGATCACCGTAATCTATCGTCTTCCAGTCTCTGCTATGGAGTTGTTAATTCTATATACTATACAATTTTATCAATAATAACGAAACTTCTTTCTCGTCATCCATCTCTCAAAGTACCAGTACCAACTCCCTGTCATCGACGTTAAACTTCAACATCGGAATCGTTTCTGTAGTGACTCTTCCACTATAAACTTATTTCTAGAACTTTTCAGTTCCTTTTGAGATCTTCCGGTAAACTGTCAAAGAATCTTTTGATTTGTGTCAGAATGGTATGTTAGATCTTTAGTATAAGGAGCACGATATATTTTAACTCAACTCTTGAATACAGAGGTGTTTTCGGACGTTCGTTTACAAATAACGTCAAAATAAGTATTAAGGGTTTAAAACATTCGTTGTTTCTACAAAGAGTTCTTCGTTTTCTTAATGGACACGTACGTTGACTTTTAATAACTATTTTCCTTTACTCGATAATTCGGTAGTTTTCTGTGTTTCCTTAGAATTTACGTATGATCATACACTTTCTTCAATTGTACGTTTTATATGTATGTATAAGTACTAAGGTTCAGATACTGTAGACCTTTTCCATTTTAGTACCTTTGTCATTTTTCAGTCCCTCTGTCATTTTTCTATTCACCAAAGGTTCTCAAGTCCCTCTGCCTCCTTACCTATACACCGCATATTATCTATAAGTCCCGTCACTGTGATAAGACATCCTATGAGATTACCGTCTAAGTACAGTAACATGTAAAAAGTTTCGTGTATCTTAGTTATGATGTTTCTTGTTTGGGATTACATTTGTACAGCTCACACCTAAAAACAATCATTACCGAAATTAGTTATAATAAGTAGTTACATACCGTTCACATGGTACAATTACGTTCTACGATTATTGTCCCCTTAGACCCACCCATTCCATCGAAACTTCTCCATATACTCTTGAGATACATGTAAGGTGAGGTAAAAATACATTTGGATTTTGACGAAATTTTTACACGACACGAATCAACGAGTCACCACAGGCTGAGACACTACGGTACCTGACATCGGGCGGGTCCGAGGAGACAGGTATCCCAAGAAGTCCGTTCTTATGACTTCACCCAACGGTACGGGAGAAGGTTCCTTAGAAGGACTGGGTCCCGAGTTTGGGTGCAGAGGACGTAACGTCCACCCAAAAATGGCTGGCTCGGTGGTCCCTATTACAGATAATTTTAATAAAATTCAATACCTTTTTCGGTAAACCTGTCTGTCCTGTTCTCTCAAGATCGGTTTCCCTTTTCATTCACGTTTCTGGGACTTCGTTCTTGCACAGTTGTACAATTCCTTCTTATTCCTCCGGTTACACTGATGTCGTTTCGACTCTCACTCTCTAACCATCGTTTACTCCGACCTCGTCATTACCGTAGTAAATACATCCACCCGAAAAGAGCTACTCTATCCCTCGGTAATTTACAATTTCGTCTTCTGATTTTAGTTGAACCGTTTAAAATTTCTCTAGTCCAACCTAAGTCACGACTTATATGACAAGTTCCTGTTCCCATCTTCGTTTATTCGATCAATGTTCAGATAACAACTTTATCAGGACCTCTTTTTACCTCCGATAAACTTGTAAATATGACCATATAAACTTTCCTATTTCACTTCGACCTGTTTCTAACCCTTTTATACTCCTGTAAGTCACCTACCGTTCTCTTTCTTAAGAAAAAACTAACACCAATTAAACTCTGTTAATTATCTGTACTGTTACTTATATGACTCATCCGTGAACATACAAGTTAAGATCCATTTTAATACCTTTCTTTACGTTTAAACTTTCAATAGATCACATCGATCATAAATTTCAAGACTCAGACTTTCTCAACCGATCCTCTCTCTAAATTCGTGATTTCTCCCGTATAGTTGTAAATCTCCAATCGATCTTCTCTTTTTTTTCGTCTTTTTCCATAAGTCTCCCTCAATTACTCTGTTCTCTTTTTAGTCTTCACGAGACCTTTAATTTATTTATTAAGGGGTTTCTTACTTACTTATAAATACACTTTTCGACGAATACCCAGTTCCTCTCTTACCCCACAACCAATAACCAAAATCAATGTACTTTCGGTATTTACTGAAACTTGCATCTATCAAAACGTTAATGTAACCCTTCTTTAGGAATAACATAACTCAAGTTCTTTCTTACTCGGAATTTTGTTTATTCCTATAATACTTATGTGTAAAGTTTTCTCAAGACAATATTCCATTTGTACTATATCATCGACATCTCACTACACTTCAACTCTTTCCAAAAATAAAAAATCGAACTTCTCCCTTTTCCACTGATTTTACTATAGTAACTTATTCAGGTCTAAATAATCTTGTGATCACCTTCTCAACCAGAAACGATACTAGTCAATAGTCATCATTGTCCTTCCTTATTCTTATATTTCACTACCTACGTCGTTATAATATTATCTTTAAATACTTTCAATAGAAGACTAACAAGAATAAAGAGTCACTTTGTCTTTCGCTTTAGTAATTCCTATTTCATCTTCGAGAACCTTGGGTGAGGCCACAAGAACGGACCTCTTAGGATCTCTGCCCCTCGGACCACCCAACGGCAGATATCCCAACGTGTCTCAGCCTGTACTCTCTTCACTGAATCGTCGTCGTCTTCATGAACCTTCAAACTTCTGGTTCTTCTTTTATACTTTTACGAATAAATCCTCTCACTCTTGTACTCACTCATTTTTATCTTATTACGTCCCCTCGCGATTCCTAGATGAAATTTAGACACCAGCATTCTTGTTATTCTGGTCAGTAGTACCTACTTATGAAAAAAGTTGTTGTAAGTTGACGAATCCATTTCTTTATTCTCTTGGGTTTCTTAATCTAAATTGCACACACACACACAGACACGCGCGTGAATCAACGAGTCAGTACAAACTGAGAAACACTGGGGTACCTGACATCGGGAGGTACGAGGAGACAGGTACCCATATGAGGTCCGTTCTTTATACTTCACCTAACGGTACTGGAGGAGGTCCCCTTGAAGGGTTGGGTCCCTAGCTTGGACTCAGAGGACGTAACGTCCTCCTAAGAAGTGACGGACTCGGTGGTCCCTTCGGGTTCTTATATCCTCAACCATCGGATAGGGAAGAGGTCCCCTTGAACGACTGGGTCCTGAACTTGACTCCAGAAGACGTAACTTCCGTCTAAGAAATGGTCGACTCGGTGGGTCCTTCGGTCTAAATTCATCTCAACCTTAAATAAAGTCTATTGAACCTCTTTAATCTTTATGTTTAAACACACCTAAACGAAAAACCGTTACCTGGTACATAATTTGTCATTTGGTCTTTAACCCGTATAGTCACGACTCCCTGTTTCTTTTCACCATATCGGTTGATTAAAATCTAAGACCACTTCAATCTTATAAAAACCTCAACTATATAATCTTTTGTGACTTTTATTTTTTCACTATTAGACTTCACCTTATGATATTTAACTCTAAAAATCTTCTGAAAAACAAAAACTATCACTGTTTCAGATTCTATTCAGTACATCGTAGACCGAGTCTACTCTACCTCCCATCCAGTATCTTCTCCAGTTCCTTGACTACCCCCAATAAACCAGACTGTACATTTCTCGAATCTTCAAGTGAGGAAGAAGTGTTGGTCATTTTACGACTTGTTTGACTTTTGATTGTTGAGAAGAAATTACAGAGGCACTTGACTTCAGTGTCTTGTTTGTCGACGGGAGTTTTGACCTCTCTTTTAACCCTTTTGTACCTCTTAATGTTGAACTGTCTGGTCTCTGGGTAATCGTCTTTAGAGGTATCTTAGGTCATACCCCGATCCTTTTAGACTTGACATTAACTTATCGAACTTTGATTTATACCTATTTAGATCCTCTATTTTTTGAGGTTTCCCGGGTCACAATCCCATCACGCTAGTGTGAAAACAAACAAAGTCGAGGTCCTCTAAATGGTCCAAGAACCACTTCTAATCTCTTTTTAGGAGAGTTTGAAGACCGTTTCCTTCTTCTTTTCACAGGTCTCGTAAGACAAAAAGTCATCCGGAAAGAAGTTCTCTTTGATAAAATGGTCTCGAATTGGATTACTTCAAAATAGTCGGGGAAGATCGGTAAAATAGGGTGGATTCGTCCTTACCCTTAGACTCTTCGTGAACACTTCAAGTGTTAGGAATACGTGTCGAAGTGACTTTCTGACTCTGAAGTAGGATCCTAAGATCCTACGGAGGGTATGAGGTTGTGAAACGGTGTTGTGACGATTTTCGGATAAATAGTGTCAAAGAAGATGGGTTACTTAGTACATACGAATAAATTGAATATACGTCTTATGTAGTACACTTTACAGTCCGACCTACTTCGTGTTCGACCTTAGTTCTCACGGTCCTCTTTATAATTACTGGAGTCTTTACGTCTAATACGGTGGGAATACCGTCTTTTACTTCTTCTTGACTTCTTGGAGAACTACTTCCACTTTTTCTTCTCACTTTTTCGACCAAATTTTCAGTTGTAGACTTTGGATTCTAGTACCGTAGACCAGGTTAGTGAAGTACTGTTTATCTATCCCTTTGTTGTCTGATGTTCCTCTAGTTTGGTCATTTAGGATTTCCTTTAGTTGGGATTTATAAGTAACCTTTCTGACTACGATTTCGAACTTATGAAACCGGTGGAACACGTTTCTTGACTGTGTGACCTTTTCTGGAAAATGATCCTTTCTAACTCCCGTCCTCTTCTCCCTCTGTGTCCTACTCTATCAACCTACCGTAGTAACTGAGTGACCTGTATTTAAACTCGTTTGAGGTCCTCTCTCACTTCTGTCCCCTCGGACCGTACGAAGTTAAGTACCCAACTTTTCTCGACCTGTGTTGACTCGTTGACTTGTTGTTGTTGTTGATTGTTGGTTTGTAAGGTTTCGTTTGGAAAAGTTCCTGTAAATGCTCCTGTATAAAGTTCTTCTACGTATTGAACGACAAAGAAAAAACAGACTTTGAGAAAATCGTAAGTAAGTCTTTCAGATTAACCTTATCTTTAGATAACTGAACCTACTTCTGTCATTATTCTATTTCAAACATCTTTATCCTTTCGCAATTCAGTCACTTAAATCCCCTCGTACGTGTCTAGCAGTGTGCAATACTTTAGAGTTCCCTCTTGTACTCCTTCTTCTGATGTCTTACAAATGTAAAACCACTATTCTCTCTCTTTACGTGGCTCTTGATTCACTACTTAACTCGTTTACTTTTTCGTCCAGACTGACTCGGGTGTGACTCCAATTCTTACGACACGATTCAACGAAGTCAGTACAGACGGAGAAACGCTGGGGTACCTGACATGGGACGGTCCGAGGAGACAGGGACCTAAGAGGTCCGTTCTTTTGACCTCACCCAACGACACGGGAGAAGGTCCCCTAGAAGGACTGGGTCCCTAACTTAGGAGTAGAGAATGTAGAGGACGCAATCGTACACCAAGAAATGGTGATCACGGTGGACCCTTTGGGTATCCATATTGGGTACCCATAAGTGAGTATCCATAAGTGGGTACCACTTTTCTTTATATATATCTCTCTATATTTATATTGTCTCTTGTCCTTTTAGACGGAAAAAAAAAAAAAATCCACTTATTCTAGTAAACCCCTACCAGAACTGGACCTAGTAACTTTAACATACTTTGAAGAACTGTATACGTCTGGATAACTTGACGAATAACCTAACTGTTAGTAATGTTATTTATTTACTTACAGAATTCCTAGGTACAACACAATAGATTAAACAAGGTGTAACAATTTCTTACTGTCCTTTTGGATTTCCTATGTCACACCCACTCAATTTACAAATTTACGTTAATGGAAACCTCTTCCACTCTTTAATTTAAATATTAGTCTATATTTACTGATTATAGTATTAGAAGGAACTCTGTATAAAATTATTACTTTCACTCTTTACTGGTTCTACCCCTTTTTTATCTATTTTCTTTATTACCCTAAGTCTTAAGTGATGAATGGACGTATTATAAGAATTTATAACGAATACTTTCTTTAACATTCAATAATCTATTTTGAAACAATCTTTTAGGATAGAGTCTAAACGAATACTACATTTTACAGAATTATCATCATCGTTTTTACTATCTTTTAAGAACACTCCCTAAAGAGAATGAAAAATTAATATACATCTTAGTCTCAAAAATTTAGTTTCGTCTGTAAATTATTATAAAATAATTTTGTAAATTATGTAAACTTTGTGTGTTTTTAACAATCCGACGTCAGAAGTCCCAACGATTCTCAGCCTGTGCTGACTCGTCGAAGTGAAAGGGAAAGGTAAAAGTAGGTAACCTCTTCCTTTACCGTGAGGTCGCAAGAACGGACCTGTTAGAGTACCTGCCGCCTCGGACCACCCGACGGTAGATACCCCAGCGTCTCGCAGCCTGTGCACATAAAGTACATAAAGTACATATAAAGTATAAATGTCCTTTTCTAAAAGGTGTTCCCATCCCATAAAAGACACTCTTCAGTCTGTTATCAGTAAAAAAGAGAAAGTTTTAACAGAATATGAACCTTGACAACATTTAGAATTTAACTTTTTTGTATTATTGCTCAGTCAAGAAAAAAATGTACACATTAGTCGTCGATGAAGGTCGATTACTGATTTTATTTAAAATCCCGGCGTCTACTCGGTATGTTACTTCTTCACAAACTGTATTTTAAAATTTCTTTTAAAAATTTAAAAAACACAGGAAATTTAATTTTTTTTTTTTTTTGGAAATTTATATAAGAAACAAAAGGTAGTAAAGAGTTTTTAAAATTCTTATCAAAACGTTCGGGTGGGTACTTATAAGTTCCCTATACAACTTCTCAACTCCAAATTTGAGAGGAGACCCGTAAACTCGGATCTATGAATTTTAAATAAAATTTACAGACCCATGAGAACGACATTAAAAAGAATAACTCCAAATTCAAGAAAAATTACTACAAACGAAACCGTGAAAGTTAAAATTTTAGTTAGAGGAACCAATTCTTAAGGTTCCAACCTACCGGGACGGAAAAACATAATTATCATGTTATGAGTTGAACAAATCTATGGGAGAACGAAATAAAATGATAGAATAAAAAATTTTTTATGTAGAACTCCAAAATAATAATAATAATAAGATTTTAACATCTATCACTTTTTATAATCACTGGTAAATTCCGAGATAATTGGTGACCGTGTAACAACAAAATATAGAACACTTTTTACTTTCACAATCAGTGAGTCAACACAGGTTGAAAAACACTAGGGTACCTGATACATCGGGCAGTTCGAGGAGGTAGAGGTCCGTTCTTATTTCTCCCCCATCGGTAAAGGAAGAGGTCCCTTAGAAGGACTGTGTCCCTAGCTTGGACCCAGAGGGTGTAACGTCCCTCTAAGAAATGATAGACCCGATGGTCCCTAGAATCTATTAAAATACTATAATAGAAAATTTACGAGTTAAAATCGATATATAGAGTATTAAAGAAGTAAGTATACAAAAGATATTTGACACGAGAAGTCTTTTCGACCGATTCGTCGGTGTAAATAGACGGCCGATTGAGGGAAAAATACGAAATAAACTTAGTCGATTCAAGTCAACGAGTCACCACAGGCTGAGAAACTCTGGGGCACCTGACGTCGTACGGTCCGAAGGGACAGGTGGTGGTAATCGTAAACAAATTAGTCTATAAAATTTACAGGAGATAGGGAAAAATCTTAAGAACAAATACTATAACTAGTTCTGTCCGGAATTATAAGGGGAGTCGAACTCATTTGAAATCCGTGTAAAAAAAGGAATCAGCCGAAGACTGGAGGAAGAGGGTCTCGTAAACGAAATCTTGTGAACATTTAAAAGAAGTGGAAAAACTCTACATTTAGAAAATTTTTCGAGAACGGTCCAAGTCGGGTTCTCAAAGAGAGAGTTCCCGTTCTTTTATTAGAGAAGTTTTACATTGGTAATTTCTTAAATGTGGGAACAAAAAGGTCCAAAAACACCCTTTTATCCTCTGATTAAATTCGTCTCCACCCTCACAATCGTCTCCACCACGATCACCATTTCTTTGACGGACGGCTATGTCCTCGGCGGTCTAGGGACCTAGTCCTTCTAGGGGACCTCCTCCCGTACCGTTGAATGAGGTTATAAGAACGTACTTGTTAGGTACCCGTCTCCGTGGACCAGCCGATGTCAGGTACCTCAGAGTTTCTAAGTCTGTGTTGACTTCATTGTAGTTAAATTCCCCCTCAGAATGAGATTCAACATTAATAGAGGTCGGATTCAATGAAAAGGAAACTCATCGTCGTGAATTTGTGTTGGACGATATCGAGGGTGGGGTCGAGAAGTTCGGGATATGAGGAAATATAGTCTCAAGTACTTAAGACCAGTGAGAAGGGAGTCCGTTAAAAACAACAAGTCACCGATTCAGTACAGGTCGAGAAACGGTGGGGTACCTGGCATTGTACGGTCCGAAGAGACAAGAGGTGATAGAGGGTCTTAAACGAGTTTGAGTACAGGAAACTCAACCACTACGGTAGGTTGGTAGAAACAGAAGGGGAAGAGGAGAAATGACTTATTTTTAGAAGGAAGGAACAAATAGAAACAGGTCACGTTAAAACGGAACTTTCATAGAATGACTAAAAAATTTTCAGTCATTTAACAGAAAAATTTAATAATTTGCCTACCCTATTTAGAGACTGATAAGAGACTCATGTAACAAAAGAGTAGTACTTCAAAAAAAAGTACTAAATAGGGGGACAGAAAAAGGAAGGAAAATAGAAAGGAAGGAAAGAAACAGAGAGGAAGAACACCGGTTACCTATAAATCAGGATATGATAAGAAACAGGGTTTAACACGATAAATTCGTTATTACTCGATCCACATTTCAAGAACGGAAGATACTTAGATCAGTAAACAGAATAGTCAAGTAAAACTTAACTTTCCTCGTTAAGGATTGAAGAGAAATAATCCTCTTTCCCCCGAAAAGGACGGAGTAGGAGTATTAAACGATATCCCGAAGGTAGAAAGATGGGTCTCCTACGTCAAAATTTCTTAAACGTTTGGAAAAAACTTGAGGGGTGTGAGTAAGGAGTACCGGTCTTCTCCTTAGAGTGGTCTGACCTCGATTCCCTGTGTAATTCCACTTTTTAACGAACTTCTTCGTCACAACTAAATAGAGAAAGGAGAAGAACACAACGTATAGAACGTGAACCTTGCACTTTATCCGAGTAGGAACGTAAAGTGACCGATGTATATCCATGTCTTAAACGAAACGTTTGAATCGGAAGAGTGTCTGTCTAAGGAGGATTTTGAAAGAGTTCTTAGATCCAATCCGCGAAAAAAAAAACCTTTCTACCCTTTCCTTTCCATATTCGTCAAGGGGAGATCCGAATTCATTACAAGATCGTTACAGATCCGTTTGCTACAGAGTATCAAATCCCATTGTTTCGAATCAAATAAGAAATTATTTATAACTAGTAAAACACGATAAGGAATTTAATCGATTTATAGTATCCGCTTTTCCGTATTTATGTACTGCAAAGACTTTAAACTTTGTTAAGGAAGGTAAAAAACTCTTTATTTTGATAAAAGTTAAGTACTTCAATCCTCTATTCGGTAGAACCATCTTAATAATCATAATAAACTCTAGGTCTAATAAAGTATGGATCTCAACCTATATAGAACTATACACACAATGAAAATGAGTGACATAGTCACAATTTATATAAAGTTAAGGTTCAGGTCTAGAATCTTAAATTTATAAAATTGTAATACTAGGGAGGTTTGTTCTCCTTTTATTTTCTGTTCTTTCTTTATTATTTTGTACGTTTAATAGAGGTGATAAAAGAATCTATATAACGAAGTTTGAAGACATTATTATACCATAGACAAGGAGAGGATAAAAGGGGAAGGACGAAGATGGGAATCCAAAGACTTAAAGAATGGTATTTTCTCTGAAATCACTTTTAATCATGACAAATCTACATGTAGACTTCAATTCAAGTTGGGTCTCATCGTGTCTAAGACGGACTTCACACTTCAGAAGAACGTAATCTGTTTAAAATGTAATGATAACAATACGATAACTAAAAAATTTTAAATAAAAAATTGATCTACTTTTAACGAAAGGTTACAACACAACCAAAGGCGGTATGTTGTTACGTTTAGTCGGTACAAATTTGTATATAGGGGAGGAACAACTCGGAGAGAGGGTAGGGGGTAGGGTGAGGAGATCTATAAACATCTTTTCTCTACGTCTGTATAAGATAATTAAATGTAGGATGAAAAAGAGTTTAAACTGCCACTTAAGTGAAATGATTTAACTGTTTAAAGGAGAACAGAAGTCAAAGGGTTTTCTATGTCGACACCCTCCTTTCTCTTCTCCTTTCTACTTGTCGTGTTAATATAAATATAATAGGTAAGTCATATAGGAGAACCGAATTTATCTAGAACGAAAGGACCACCCACAAACGTAATCAAGAATTTCAAGTCGGAGGACCCCGACCGTAATTACTGACAGAGTATTCGAGATAAAAGGATTCCGTTTCCTGTCTCCTGAAGTTACTCTGTAATCGTAGACTTATCCAGTCCTCAGAACTATAAATCACACGGTTCCTAAACAGTATAACTAATTAATATTTAGTTTTCACCGACCTGACAATAGTCGTGAACATCAAATGTATATTAGGTTGCAAAGGAAAGAAATTAATTTGTTTTATTGATGGTATACACGATAAACTCTTCTTTTCGAAATAAATGTATAGAAATATATTATCCGAATTTTCTATCCGAATTTCTGTCCGAATTCTACATTCTCCATATTATATATAGATATATAGAAAAATATTCTTGTACTACTTCTTGAATATTGAAACAAGACATCTCCAGTTTAGGTACTAAAATGTCTCACCAACGGTGATATAGTGGAGGAAAAAGGACGGTTTATAAATACGGTTTTTTGACAACGGGGACTTAGATACGGAATAGTAAGACAGATACACGAAAAATGGTCGGATAGACGAGCAGAGAGTTCGACAGTGTTAAGTTCCACTAACAGTGAACCTCAGGGATCCATGACTGAACTTTGTACATTCTTTGTCGTTCTTCTGTCTAAGTAAAGAGAGAACCATAGTGATGAAATAACAGTAGTGAGAACTACCGATACTCCCGACAAGAAACAGTATAACACACCGTATACCTTAGACGTTACTTCTTTATATTTATTCTTCGTACTTACTAGAGTAAACGTTTTCTTCCCCTTTATTTAATTCGTGCCCGATTTACTATATAGAGGTGACGGAAATTAATGACATTTATAAGTAATTTTTAAATGAGGTACTCTCTATGAGATTATGTATGTTGAATCCCTTTTGAACCATGGACACGGAATGTATTATACACTTTTATTTCTCTTACATAAATTCTAAGAAGGGAGAAGGAACACATTGAAACCAGTAATACGAATGGAGATCCTCAGAGACAGAGTTTAGATACCCTACTTTCACAACTGTGAACCGGACGGATGGGGTCTCCTATCAACCCTCTAAGTTTGTTTTTACTACGTTTATTCTTACAGTCATCTGTGACACCAGGAATTAACTCCCGTTCCAACGAAGTGTTTACAATCACGTTAACTTCTTTGATATGTGACCTTACGATTAAATTTCTTCAGTCGAATCACACTACCAATCCCGGTGTAAAATTCAAACTTAGAACCCAAACGGTACACGAAAGACACCTTTGAACTTGTTAATCAAATCCATAGAGACGAAGGAGTAAACATTTTACCTTTACCTTAATATAGTCCAAATGCAAAGATAAGACCCTATACATAGTCAATGGGAACTGATATTTTGTTTACAGAGGGATTTGAACCACCGGTTTTAGTCGACCATTAAAGGGACGACAAGAACGAACCCAGTGAGTACGTCAACATCAGTAGACCACCAAAGAGACCCCTATAAATTAGATTCCCCCGAACGGTCCCCCGAGTCACCATTTTGTAGGTGGACGGTAACGTCGTCTACGTCCTCTGCGTCCAAACTATTGAGCTGACCCTTCTAAGGGACCTCCTCCTTTACCGTTGAGGGAGGTCATAAGAGGTGACCCTTTAGGGTACTTGTCTCCTCGGACCTCCCGAAGTCAGGTTCCCCACAGTTTCTCAGTCTGTGTTGACTCGTACGTGTGTTCCTTTAGACTAGATTCTTAAAATAAGTAATAAATCATCCACCATGATCAGTAACCCACCGAACAGACAGGTGACGTAGTGAATAGGAACTTTTCTGATTACAAGGAAATACACCGTTAGAGTCCCTTCGTTCTTTTGGTTTCGTTTTTGACATTCTGAACAAAGTCATATGTGAGAGTCGAGTGTTTTATAGTGAAGACTACGTAAGATACCAGTTTTGTTTAGTGTTCCCGTTGTCTCTAAACTCCTCTACCTCTTTATGTGAACCCTTCATACCGTTTCAGTGTGACGTATGTCCACATGTTTGTGTCTACCCTCCTTAGTACCGATGTAAAACGTTAGTGGGTGTTCCTAATCTACTCTATTATAAACGTTTCACGAATTTCGTCTCCAACCTTGTACCAATCGTGATATATTTACAAACAACTTATTTAATAATTATATAAAACAACCTCTTATATGTTGTAAATGTGAAAATATACTTTATTCCAAGATAGTTTTTCACAGTGTACACACGACTGTGTTCCTGAAATTTTCTACTCTATCCTTTGTAAAGATAAAAACAATTGTCTTGAATTGTCTCTTTTACCGTAAACTCTCACCGGAACCTCCTTTCCATTTTTAATTTAACCGTTGGTCCAATATACGTCTTAGGAGGGAGAAGACTCGATCTTAGAGTCAATAAATTGATAGAAATCGTTATACGGGTGCATTAAGAAGGAGATTTCCATTTTATCGTCCAAATTCTCCTCTTCGTTAGTACGTTCAATTATTCCAACGAAACTGACTCTTTAAAATCTACAGGGAGGATCGGGAAAAGATTACGTCTTATTTAACGAGGTTAAGGGAACCCGACAAAAAGTAAACTGAGTGAAAAAAAGAGAAGGATGAAATCGTCCACTCTTTTTATTATTATTGATTATACATAAATTGTACACGGGCTATGACAAGGTTCATCCGATGTAGATAAGTAATTATAAGTTGGGATACTCAAGTCGTGAATTGGTATCTACTCGTTTAACTTCGTGTCTCTTGAACTGAGTTTAGTGTGTGAATTATTCACAGTCACTGTACTAAGTTGGTATCTATTACACTGGAGTCACGGGAACCGGAATTACGAATCACGAATTATGCCGTGACAGAGAGAAGAACGTTGGTCGAGGAAGTAATACATTATCTAAAATTCCGACTTACAAAAGACAAATATGAAAAAATTTTTTTTATTTTACTTTAACAATTGTGTGTTTAACTCATAGAAATTCTTAAGATATGGTCATTTAGTACCTGATACCTTGGTATCTCGAACTTCTCTAGTACTATAAGTAGTAGAGTAAACCAATGGGTAAAAACATCGATTCCTTCACTCATTATAAAATAAATACTACATGACACTTGATATCTATAACCGATTTACGGTTTTTAAAAGGAGAGAAACGTATACATGGGTACACTTGAATCTTAGTTCCGTAGACCTCTCACCTTCCCCAAATTACCGACGTAAAACAAGTGAAAGATATCTGGTCAATTAAGTGAAGTTTAAGATTACGGAACGATACTTCAAGTCAAAGATAAAAAAAGTTTTTTATTACTTTAAGTAGATATTAAACGTATGATGACTTGTTGTATTTATTTGTTGTATTTATTTTAGGTACTTTCATGTTCTTACGTTTTTAATGTCATTTTTTATTCTAAAGTGTATTAGGGTGACACATCTCGATTGTCGATGATTGTGTAGCCAGACAAAAAAGTACAGAAGGTAGACTTTAAAGAAAATTGTTTTATTGTAAGTTTAAGTCTAGGGTAAAAAGATAAATTGGGAACGATTACAAAAGACTTTAGTAATTTATAAAACTTCTGTTTTAGACACCCCAGGTAGAATCTTAAAATTGTTATAGAAAGAGTTGGAAAAGGATAAAGAGATCAGAGTGAGTAAAAACTGGAACCGATTTATAGTCTGTATTCAGATTAAGTATCAACAACAAGTGTAACAAATTACCGTATACCCTTTTTGTATGTGTGTGTTAAGACTCATTAGAGATCCAAATTTAGAACGAAAGTGGTAAACCGATGTTCCCTATAAATTGGAGAGAATCGGAGTATAAAGAGGAAATTTTTACCTCTTTATTGTATAACAAGTACATGACAACCCTCCTTGTATTTCATGGTTTACGTATAACACATATATATATATATATATATATATATATATATATATATAGGGTCCACCGAATCACCATTTCTTAGACAGACGTCACGTCTTCGGTCTCCTCTACACCCAAGTCAGAGACCCAGTCCTTCTAGGGGACCTCCTCCGGTACCGTTGGATAAGGTCATACGAACGGACCCCTTAAGGCACTTGTTTCCTCGGACCACCCACTGTCAGGTACCCCAACGTTTCTGACTGCCGTGTGTGCGTTCGTATGACCTTATCCATATATGTGTCATAGATAATATATAGTTTTGAGGTCCTTAATATCGATAAAAATCGTCACTATAATAACAATACAAAAATGAAACAGTACATAATTATGTAATGAATAATGAGACACTATCCTAAAAATGGAAAATTGTATTTATAATCTTCTGTTCCTGACCCATAGAGAATTCAAACATGACGAATACATATTAAAACTGATACTCTTAACTATGAAATTGAAGTTGAATTTTATAATTGTTTGATTTGTCACCAAGAGTTGGATAAAATAAATACTTTGGTGTATTGACTACTGTAAGTGTTCACTCCAAATAAAGGGACCTACATGGATCCTAATATTTTTTAAGATTCATACATAATGGACATCGAAGTTTTGAAAGAAAGGATAAGACTTAAACGTAATGTTTTTCGTTTACGTACGTATACTATAATACCATCTAGATGAACTTTAGGTACTATTAATTACGTGTTTTATCATTTTATTATTTTATGATCACTGTAAAGGGTATTCACTAGACCTCTGTAAGAACGACACCTCCAGACAACTCGATTTTGTCAAAACCACTTGTTTTATAAAATTAAACACTAGAAAACAAAGTCTAATTACTCCTCCACGAAATAAATATAAAATCTCGATTTTCGATGGGTTTCCGGTTTACGGGGTCGTCCTTTCTTATCAATCATTTAAGTAAGTAATAGACAAATGTAAAATTATTACTTATTCCGAGAGACGAAAATAGTGTTAATACCCAATTCTCTCCTAACAAGTAAATCAGACTCAAACCGAAGGATGACACTTTACGTTCTAAACACTTTAAAGTTCAAAGGACATAATAATTTGGTTACTCGGTCTCTCTCAGATAAGGGATTTGTTAATCGAAAGAATTTACTTCATATCTTTCTTTCCGTTAGACACTTAAGTAATGAACAAGAAAGACCCACGTCTGTAATCGACCGTAATTCCGAGAAACTCAACACTGTATACTCCACACTAAGTTTTCCTTCTCTGACTAACGATAATCAGTGGGTCCTTTAGTTAGTGTCGGGCAATATCTCTGTAGGAATACAAGTAAGGAGAAATGCCCCTCTGTGTAAAATGGAACTTTCATCTGTTAACACCTGAACCATCTAAGGGGGGGGGGCGGTAAGAACCACCGAAAAGACCACCGAGTCTCCAATTTCGTAGACGGACGTTACGCCCTCTGGACCCAAGCTAGGGACCCAGCCCTTCTAGGGGACCTCTCCCTTTACCGTTGGTGAGGTCATAAGAACGGACCTCTTAGAGTTCCTACCTCCTCGGGCTCCCCGATCTCAGGTGCCCCAGCATTTGTCAACCTGTGCTGACTCGCGGAATTGATTGGTAAGAACTGTTAAATATGAAAGATAAACCTCAAGAGTTAATAGTTATAGAAAATAATTGGTAGTAAACTCTATAAAATGTCCTTATAGGTCTACGGATTGTTTACTTTTGGTCGTCAGAGAGTTTGTCACACTAAGTCAAAGTCACTGACATTTAGTCTTGGATGCCGATGTTAGTGTCAAATAAGACAACAAACGAAGTCCACAATGTCGATCGTCTGAGGGAAAGGCTAATGTAAATACCGGAGTCGGTCTGTTCAATAGAAGTCATTTCTCTTACCTTATAGAAATGATTAAATTTTAATTAATTTGTTACCATCGATTTTTAAAAATATTCTACAAGTGGGTTATATCACGACTGTGGACGACGTGTCTTGTGTCCTAAACCTCAAGAATTCACTTTTAAGACATAGACAGTCAAGAATCTCGAACTGAAAATTTAGCAATTCGTAGAAACTTGGAATAGGGTATATTGACTTTATCTTTAGGGTAGATTTGTAATTACAATATTCTATTTACTTTCTTAAACGGTTTCAAAGACCGTGTACCCTTGTGTATTCCCTTTTCACCACTTCAACAATTCATGTATCTGAGACATTAGTCTACTGAGTATAGTTTTGGGTAGAGATGGTTAATGATCCCTATACTAGCACCAGTGTTTCGAAACTAAAAACAAGGGATCAAAGGATAGATATTTTACCCTTGTTATTATTATTAATGGGATATCAGTCCTGGTTAAGTCAATTATATAGTCAAGTCAAGTCAAGTCAGCGAGTCAATACAGACTGAGAAACGCTGGGGTACTTAGTGTCGTGCGGTCCGGAGGGACAGGTAGTGGTTGAGGGCCTCAAGTGAGTCTGAGTGCAGGTAGCTCAGTCACTACGGTAGGTCGGTAGAGTAGGAGACAGCAGGGGAAGAGGAGGACGGGGGTTAGGGAGGGTTGTAGTCTCAGAAAAGGTTACTCAGTCGCGAAGTGTACTCCACCGGTTTCATGACCTCAAGGTCGAAGTCGTAGTAATGGAGGTTTCTTTAGGGTCCCGACTAGAGGAAGTCTTCCCTGACCAACCTAGAGGAACATCAGGTTTCCTGAGAGTTCTCAGAAGAGGTTGTGGTGTCAAGTTTTCGTAGTTAAGAAGCCGAGAGTCGAAAGAGGTGTCAGATTGAGAGTGTAGGTGTGTACTAGTGACCTTTTTGGTATCGGAACTGACTTATATGCGTTTGGTGAATTACAGACCTTGTAACATTATCGATGTATTCATGAATGATAATTATTATAATTACAGAAAAAAGAGTAGTAGTGTATGGTTTAAACACGTATGGTTTGTACGTGTAAGCAAAAATAAAAATAAATAAAACTATAGAGTATTCCGGACCGAGAAGAGTTGGTCAATTCGTGACTCTTTTATTAAGTTTCTTTTGTTATTTATAGAAGTGTAGTAAATCTTAACAGAACACTGGTTGGATCTATCGTATAACTTTTCGTCTCTGTAATGAAACGGTTGTTTCCAGGCAGATCAGTTCCGATACCAAAAAGGTCACCAGTACATACCTACACTCTCAACCTGACACTTCTTCCGACTCCCGGCTTCTTAACTACGAAAACTGGACACCACAGCCTCTTCTGAGAACTCTCAGGGAACCTGACGTTCCTCTAGGTTGGTCAGGTAAGATTTCCTCTAGTCGGGACCCACAAGAAACCTTTCTTACTAAGACTTCGACTTTGAGGTCATGAAACCGGTGGAGTACACTTCTCAGCTGAGTAACCTTTTCTGAGACTACGACCCTCCCTAACCCCCGTCCTCCTCTTCCCCTACTGTCTTCTACTCTACCGACCTACCATAGTGGTTGAGCTACCTGCACTCAGACTCACTTAAGGCCCTCAACCACTACCTGTCCTTCCGGACCGCACGACGTTAAGTACCCCAGAGTTTCTCAGCCTGTACTCACTCACTGACTTGACTTGACTTGACTCGACTAAGAGAAAATAAGAATCAATAGAGTTTATAAGAAAAACTTTATTATTTGAGGTTTAGTTTACTCTTTCGTAAACCCTTCGAAGATAACATGTATGAACGTTAGTATATACACATGAATACGTACGAATCCACAACTTTCACATTCTCTATAAGTCAAGTCAAGTCAAGTCAAGTCAAAGAGTCAACACAGGTTGTCAACCCCAGAAACGCTGGGGTACCTAACGTCGTGAGGTCAGAAGAGACAGGTAGTGGTCGAGAGTCTTGAGCGAGTTTGAGTACAGGTAGTTCAACCACTACGGTAGGTTGATAGAGTAGGAGACAGCAGGGAAAGAGGGGGACGGAAGTTAAAAAGGGTCGTAGTCCCAGAAAAGGTTACTCAGTCAACAATACAACAAATTAATAGACAAATGTAACATTAGGAAGTTAAGGTCTTTCATCCGTCATAAAAAAGGATCCTATGCCCTGTGTCTTTGTTTCGTTTTGTTACTAAGTTTCTCAAATTCCTGAAAGAATTTCAGTGTGTCGTCCTACCCTTAAACTCCGGTAAATACGACGATCTTAACATTCGTTTAGGATATCAATAATACGTGGTCTTCCCACCAAATACCAAAAAAAAAAAAAAGGAACGTATGGATCTCGGTAAACACTGACGATTTATGGGTCCGAAGTGACGGTCACAAATGTAACATGGATAATAATTAACAACGATACCAGTAGGACGAGAACCAGTCACCTACTACGACGATTTGATGAAAGCTTACGGATCACAACTAGGGACTCTCCCAAAAGTGGTTAGTAGATTGGGCAAAAAGTAATTGAAGATTTTCCTCAAAAGACATTCAAGATTCTAAACCTCCCCTAGTCAGTAAGGATAGTTTGAAAAGTCTTCAGTATTACTTCTTAGAGATTTTAAGACATGGACTTAAGAGAGTTGAGTATCGGTCTCCTGAATCTCTTTGAATCTTCGTTCTCCCACCCCGTTAATCGAGGTCCTAGTAAGTGGTACTTGAACTGTAAACTTTGGACAGTGTTGGACTTAAAATGGGACTAAGGGGTCGTCGGTCCGAATCTTTACGAACATTAAATAGACATCACATCAACAATTTAAAGGTCTGTTCGGGTGACTTGGTTCACAATCGTTTGTGTCTTATAAATTTTGAGGGTAAAAGAGTAAAACTTAAAAATATTTTTAATGAGGAAAATTGATTTGAGTAATTTGTGACATCGACTCTAAATTCCTAAGATTTGTTGTGTTTGGGGTTGTTATTAGGTAAAAGACGTACGTGGTCCACATCAGAGGATTCACCGGAATTTTTTTTTAGTCAACTATTTATGGTGTCGTCTAAAAAACACCCATACTTCCGAAAGTCCGTAAATAAGTCAGAAGTCACCGGACCCTTTTATTTTTTCAGATTCCGGGTTCTCTACTTATTAGTTCTGTTGTAAAAGTTAAGTCGTAAGAACTTCGATTAAATAAAATGTTTTATCGTTCCCAGTCTCGAATTTATGTTATTCCATGTTGAACTTACCGAGATTAAAAGTCACGTATTGTTAGTTAAAATAGTAAGATCTAGATTACCGACCCAGATTCAGTGTTCAATCTGGAGAAAACCTCTAAATACGTTTTTTAAAACAAAATTATCATAAGATGAGTCACCTAGTCCCATCGTCACCTATACTTTTTAAAGGGTCCTGGACTTACCACTCACTTACAGGTTTCGATTAAGTAAAACAAATAATTAGGAAACAAAGTACAAAAGAGGAGTGGAAGGTTCGTCGTCTTTGAATAAGTGTCATAGACAGTAAATTAAGTCTGAGTCAATTTAAAGTCTAAGTACTATAACTTATACTTAAACACCAACAATACCCGATTTAACATAAGGGGTGAGGGTTTTGACGGGTTTAAAAATACAACTATAAGCTTAATTGTCATTGAGTCTTACACTGTCATAAACTCTATCGTAGAATTGTCTCTAATAATTCAATTTTACTCCATTCATCATACCTAGGATTAGATTTTACTAACAATAGGAATATTATACTCCTACAAACCTATATCTGTTGTTAGAGTGAGAACCCGAATATAGGTCTCTTTTTATGTCTAACTTTCCTATACCCGGGGGGTCATAAGTAACGTCGTGACAAATGTTATCCGGTATGTGCCTTCGTTGGATTTTTACAGGTAACTGTCTCCTTATCTATTTCTTCTAAATCATGTATATATGTTACCTTATGATAAGTCGGTATGTTTCTTACTTTATTACGGTAAACGTCGTAGTATCTACCTGGACCGTTAATTCATTTCGTTTAGTCTGTTTCAGTCTGTCTCTTTCTGTTTATATAATGTTACACATACACACTATTTATAGTATAGTACACCCCGTTTATAGTATAACGAATACCCACCTTAGATTTTTTATTACAATATTTACTTGAATAAATGTTAAGACTTACAGAAAACTTCTGAGTTGTAACAAAATACACTCTCTTCATTTTTTACTAAGTACAAAAACTACATTCTTTTACTTTACTACTTCAACAATAATGATTCTTACTCGTTATAACCCCTATCTCTTCTGAGTCCTTCTTTAAGTTTTCAAGTCAAAACTACTCAGACTATATTTATTTATATTATGTTCATTTATATTTGTACTCAGACCTCAAATTTGTTCTCTTAAGTTCACCGTGACCATCACCTTTTGTTTTGTTTTGTTTTGTTTTAGGCGGACGTCTACGGTTTCTACACTCTACGACCCAGTCAGGGACCCGGCCCTTCCAGGGGACCTCCTCCCGTAGTGCTGGATGGGGTCATAAGAGCGGACCTCTTAGGGTACCTGTCTCCTCGGACCTCCCGACTTCAGGTATCCCAACGTCTGTCGACCTGTACCGACTTCACTGAATCGTACGTACGTGCGTCGTATGTATGTCATAAATTCCAGAACTTTGACTATTAAATGGATCTTTCAGGTACTTCAATCTTTTCTCTCCCCAAGGTTCCTATTCAAGACCCTGTGTTCTTAAAAAATTCAGTTTGACCTCTCAACTTTATTCGTTTCCTCTGTCCTCTTTACCTCTCACTCGATCTCCCCTTTTGGTCTACGGTCCTCGATCCGAGGTGGACCATCCCTCGTCTTACAGTGATGTCGGTTAGTTGTTATTAATATTGTTTTCTTAATGTAGTAGATAGACGTTCTAATAGTATAAAATTCACAACCAAGAGGACTACACTCCTTGACACAGAGTAAAAATAGTATAAACATTTCTTTTATTAAGATAACCCCTTTATTGATAACATCACTTATATAGTTTAGGAAAAGTTCTTCAATTTCTGTTATCCGAAAGTCTAACAACGACTAGAACCCCCACATGAAATCAAAGAAATTTAAAAAAAAAATTAACCTTCCATTAACGAAATGTCATAACATAATCCGACGTCTAAAAGAAGTAACAAGTGAAATCACTAATTAATCTTTAACATAGTTTAATTAAGTATACCCTTTTTTCGTGAAAATTTAAATAAAAAGTTGTCTATCAACATAGATATATTTGTTTATTTTAAAAAATGTCCATCTAAGACTTGATACATAAGAAAAAATTTTTAATTAAAATAACTTAACATCAAACTAAACGTTTCAACATAATTAAAGATGACATGTCGTTTCACTAAGTCAATATGTATGATATGTAACTAAAAGTAATACAAAAAAAGTATCTTATGACTTACATCGAAGGATACGATATGCGATCTCGGAATAACAAATGGGTAGAATATGTATTACAAACGTAGACAATTAGATTTCGAGGGTCAGGTAGGGAGTAGGTACGGGACGAGGAACCGTTGGTGTTCAGATAGGAGACATAGACACTCAGACAAAGACAAAGTGTCTACTCAATAAACACAGTATAAAATGTAGGGTGTATTCACTACAATGTATAAACAAAAAGGGAAACACTGAAAGAAATAAGTCACACCAATAGTATGATCCACTTAATACATAAGAACAGAGTGTAATGAATAAGTAGACTGAGACTATACCCATTCATAGACCGTCGGAATTCCAAAAGGGAAAAGTAAGGTGAACATTCAAGGACTTGAAGGAAGGGAGACAGTAGGAATAGAAGAGGGTCCAGGAGATACCGGCATACAACACGACACGAACTAAGTCAAGACCAGAAATGTAAAATAGGGACCCGACAAAAGGTCCTGACCGAACCGACGTTGACCTTACTATAGTGTTTTCATCGTCCGTTTTTCTTATCCTGTCGTTTAGGTTTTGTATTGATTCTGAATGTAAAATTTTAGAATTTTAATTAATCCTTTAAGTATCTCAACATTAGTTATCAGTGAATTAAAAGAGATGTTATTCAATAAACCATTACATTAGTTCTATCTGTGTTGATGGATTGTACTAATTCTTGGATGGAAAGAGTTCAATGATTTATCTAACGTTATTTATATCTTTTGTCTTAAGTATACGTGACAATCACTATAATAATACGTAAAGTCGCCTCAAAGACATTAAATGTCACTGTTATTGTATTCACGTAACTAAAATACCTCTTTTTGTCAGATTAATTCATATTATGAATTAAAAATAAACCTATCAAATTCCCTCATTAATTAGGTACAATTTTTTCTTTTAGAGTTTTCTTTTTTTTAGTTAAAATAACAGAGATTTAATAAACCTTTTAGTGTAAAGAACACAAGGAAAAATTTAATAATTATCATAGGAACGACATAACGTTGTTCGTCAATACAAAGAAATCTTAAAAAGAGTTTTTAATCGAGTTAGAGAAGTGTAAGTAATGTACTTGACTCGATCATCTGTGGAAAAAAAGGGGATTGAGGGAAGACCAGTTGTATCGGAAGATGAGGATATCGGTTCTTGCTCTTAGTCGTAAGAACGACAGAGAGTTTAATACAGTATTAGACAGGAAGTAGTTACTTCCTACATTTGTTTCAATTCGATAATAAAAGAGTTTTAACAGTGAAGAAATCGGAGGACTAGAATAGGGGGGATAAAATCGACGGGTCAAGAATCTAGTCAACAAGAATGTGAGCTTATATATGTATATGTATATTAGATTCACATGTTGGTATCCGGTCACATGTGATTGCAAATGCTCACATTACGGAATGTAAGTAAAATAACTCGAATCGAGACGGAAATAGAGTATGAAAGTGGGAGGGAGTACGACAAGATTGGTACAATCGGAGAGACGAGAAAACATTTGAACGATTCGAACAAGGGTGGGAACATAAAACGAGATTTAATAAGATGTAAGACCTTACGAGAAGGATACAGGCATTCAAAATCAGAGGAAGGAGTGATAAGGAAATTATTCACATCGTACAGGGAAGGTGGTAGGAACTTGTGAATACTAAACCCAATAAAGGATAGAATAAGACAGTTGATGACGGTAATTATAAGAACATAGGTACAGAAAAATTTGAATTTTAACATAGGAGATCGTTATTTTATCTAGTTTTTCATGTATATTAAACAAAGTTACATGTAATATTAGGGAAGGTTTTTCAAATACAATTAATGCGAAGATGAATAAAATACCAACAAATCATGTAGAAGTCACTGTTAAACTATAAGTAGGAACGAAGGTCGTTTCTCACAATTTATATAATAAATGACGAAACCTTTAAAAACAATGACGACTCAAACGTCCTAGTCCACTCCCATCATATCTCACCATCTTTCTCTCGTCTTCGAAACCTCAGTTCGTATTGACGGGGACTTAAGATCAAGACATTGAACGATCTAAACACGGGTATCTCGTTCAAAGAGTTTAAAGGACTTAGTAACACACTAGACATTTTACTCCTTTAATTTTAAAATGAAGGTATGGTTTACATAAAGTTCCGAATGTCTATATGAAACTTGTAACGTCCATCTCTCACGTTCCGTTTTAGGTATTTGCCATCCATAATAGAGAGACACAAACGGATAAAAGGTTATTTTTACTACTGTGAAACTTGATTTTCACTGAGAAACAAAACCTACGTACGCAGGTTCTTAGCACCGGGTGAGAACGCCCTGGAAAACTTGGTACCGGGAGATCCGAGGAAACAGTTGCCCTAAAAAGTCCGTTCTTATGACCTTACCCAACAGTGAAAGGAGGAGATCCTAGTTTGTACGTTAAGGACGTAGAGGACGTAACGTCCACCTGAGAAATGGTCGACTCGGCAGTCCCTTCGAGTAACCAGACCTTATGGTAATCAGTCAATATAAGAATGGTCAGTGAATGTGGAGTAATGGTGGGTGGGCGACGGAAAAAAAAAAAAAAAAAAATTTCGTTTGACGTCTAAACAAGAGCCCTTTAAGTGTGGGGAACCCCATAAAGAAAAAAAGACACACCGTCAGTATATTATACCCACCCACAATTGGGGTGGAAACCGAGGTATCTACGGGTGAGTAACTACATCCTTTTAATTGTATTAGTGTCATGGACAACCGTGTCAGTACTCAACTTCTAACTTGTCGTTGGATTCCGATTTAGTTACTGGTATATATAAATGAGACCAGTGTCAATAACCGGGTACAACCAGATTAGTTTGACTTTAAGTCTTAAAAATAAACTACCAACATCTTTCGATGTAAGAACGGTGTAATAATATTTACTCTTTTAGACATCGACATTAGACAATATGGACAACCTTTTAGAAAACGTCAATTACTTCGTTTAGAGTTCTTCGGTTGTACTTTATTTATTCATTCGATCCCGTTAACGACTCTTTGACTAATGAGAAGAACAATTTTATTATTATTATTAATTTTTTGGGGCTCAAAAGAGAATCGAGAAATCTCGAGAAACGTAGAAGGGAGTCGACAGTGAAGAAGGGGTGAAGTATGGAGGGTAGTTTGAAGTGACTTTATCACAATAGAAGATAAATTAAGTTATGTTAAAGGAACCTTTGAGTTGTCGAAGGAGAAAAAGTGTTATTTATTAAGAAAAGGGAAGTCAAGGAAACGGACCAGTTCCATTACGATAACTGTCGTGGAAACGACCAGGTAACCTTCTTTCGGTCTCCTTCGACTGATAAACACCTTGACCAAACCTTAAAGTCTCGTGTCGTATTTTACTGACCCTTCCAGTAAATACTTCAATTGGAATATTAGAGACACTATTCTTATGTTTGCCGATTTTACACAACTAAGAAAATTATACGAGGACACAAGTCATAAGTTTACCGAGGTAAAGTTTACGAAAGACTCAATCCATAATAATAATAGAGGTCAAGTGTAAACCTTCTTGACTCTCAAAACTTTTAGGTTTATTGAACGGAGTCCAGTGTACCAATCACTATTCTTTATTTCTACCGTGGTATCTTTAATCACTAAATCCAAATTATTTTCGCGAGTGAACGAAAACCTTATCATTATTTGATCGAAAAAGTACTGAAGACTGTAAGTTTATTAAGTCCACTTTGGAGAAAGGTAAATATTACTCTTATTGTTGGTTCCTATTATATATATATATATATATATATATATACAGAAGTTAAAAGAGAATCTAAGTTCTTTATCCGGTACGGAAACTTTGACTACGATGTGTTAGATGTGTCCTAAATTTTCTTTTGTAGAAACTTTTTATCTGAAAAGGTAAGAGTCTCAATTTTACTTGAAGTCTTTTGATTGGAGTCTTTTGAAAATTCCCTCTACTTCTTCTTTAAATCGTCAATATCTGAAAATACCTTAATACAAAGATGTAACAGAAGGACTCCTGATAGTAAAAATATCTTGAAAGGATAGATACACCGAGTAAGGAAATAACCGATTTATTACACTTCCGTCCTGGTGTGGAATAAGTCTGAATATAAGGTCGTGGTACGTTCAACGATTCGGATTTACAGAGACAAAAAATTGTCTCTAGAGTAGAGTAATTTCAAAATTTAATTCGGACATTTTATCTACCTCCCTCCAAAAACAACAAACAAAAAATTTTTAAAAATGTTTATTCGTGTGATTTAAAGGTTTAAGTGGGTCGTTTAGTAACTCTCCTGGATCCAAACCCCCGGTATATAAATGTAAAATCGTAATCTTTAGAAAATGGATATTGTTTGACGGTGTTTTAAATCCGTCTGGATATTAATTTATACCTACATCTTATCTATAGAAGTTCAGTTTATTTCCACTGTGAACGAAATACTTATAACTCCTCAAGTACGGAGTCAAGGGGATAGGCCAAAACAATACCACTCCAAATAAGAAGATTGTAATGGTAGTAAGTTATTTATTTCTAAAATTTAGTAAAACAAAACGTTCTTGATAAGACAGTAACTATAAATTTTTTCAGTTCGAAATAAAGGATTACCCCTTATTAGTATTAGTTTGATTGTAGATAAAGGATTTACGTTATCCCGGGAATGTCATCTAACGAGGAGACCTCTTCCCAAGCAACGAAAAGGTTCGATACTTTATTACTCGTTTTGAACAAATTTTGTTTTGTTGTGATAACGAACTGACCAAAATAAGAGAAACCTCTGAAAACTTCTTCTTTACCTTACTTCCTTAATAGATGACTTAACCTAAAAAACTCACATTTATTCACTTCCGTGAGTTTTAGGAGATTATACAGTAGAAATCCTTATCTGACGACCTTCATTAAGATAGTTGTTAATAATAAAAAATACAAATGATCAAAAACACGAACAAGGACCTTTCAAAATCTAACACTTACATGTTTCCAGATAGTGTATCTAAAGGTATGACTTTTGTAAATATTTGAACAACCTTTGAGAAAAGAAGAGAGAGTAAAGGATCACGTATTACCCCTTTAACAAATAAAGACTTATCTTATCTGAGTAAGTTTCAAGTCATTTTATAAGAATAATTCGTAGATCTTATACTTGTTATCTTATATTAACGTTTGTTTTGAATTTCGTGGAGTTGTAAGGACTTTGAATGTAAGAAGATTATTCACTTTTACTAAACGGATTTTTTATACCCTTATTACTGGTCCTTATGTTTGTATGGTTTGTCCACTGATTTTTCACTAATTAATTATAGAAAAGTCTTTTATTTGTAATTGCTTTGTAATCCGAACTTTAGTTTACTTAGTTTATGTAAAACCAAAAAGGGAAAGGTGGTGTAATATGTAATAGAGGTGGTCCGTCCAACTGGTCGGAAACGTACCACTAGTAAACGTATTACCGAAGAGATAAAAACAAAAAACAAAAAAAAGATTGTTTACCTAAATCTTATCAGGATAATAATGTCAGTAACCAGACAATCTTTACAGAGAGATTAAATCTTTTATATCTTAACACATTTGTAATATTATAAAACCAAATATGTTCGGAACACTTGTGTCTAAAGACCTTAGACATAACCTGACTGTTGACTAAGTCTTTTTATGTGTTGTTGTTGTTATTATTTGTTTCGTTCTTCTTTTCGTTGTTGTTTAATGAGTCTAAGAAGTTTATGAACTATAAAAGAGGAAATTCGATGGGGTCCTATTATATATACATGGTGGTTTTTCACTTCCGACCTGGAACTACCGAAAAGGTCACTTGTAAACTTACTGAATTTATTAAAGACAATAACGAAAAACGTTTTCTTAAGTGGTAACAAACGACATTACAAAAGGAAATCGTAAACTTTGACCTAATTTATATTTACAATGTAAGTAAATATTTCAAGTCATAGAAGGACATCGTTTTTTAATACTCTTTAAAATAATCTTTTTTCATATCTAAAGAACCTTGAGACTATAGAGGAAAAGGATCCTGGATAATTTTTTGTTAAATTTTGAACTTGACCTTTCATTTGATAAAATCACTCGGTAGACCCTACTTTACGTATTTATTAAAGTCCCCTTTTTATCACCTTGAAAAAAAAAAAAATCAAATCCATTTATCATTGGATACGTATGTCTCCTGACGGTTTGTTCTCAGATTACTAGAAATAGGTCTATAAAGAAAAAAGGGATACTTACGATTATTATCAAAAAGATCAATAGTTAAGAACAGTTAAAACATAAAGAAAAGGTGTTTACAGAGTCGTTTTCTTATTTATAAGAAAGATACTTATCAGAGTCCTGTTGAATTATGAGTGTGTGTTTCTTAATTTTAACTTAGAGATAGAGTGTGGTATGTGTTTTAATTGAGTTTAAACAAGTATTTGACTTTACATTTTCGCTTTTGACACTTTGAGAGTCTTCTTTTCCCCCGTATTTAGTCACACTGGAATCAAATCCGTTTCTAAACAATCTGTACAGTAGTTTTATACTTAATGGTTTCATTTTGGTCTATTTAACCTAAATACGTTTTAATTTAAGAAACACGAAGTTTCCTGTCCCGTGGTAATTCTCTCTTTTTGGGTGTTTCACCCTCCTTTACAAAATTTTTGTATATACAGAATTTCTTTAACACAGACTTTATGTATTTCTTAAGTATGTTGATAAAATTTTACCCGTTCCCTAGACTTGTTTAATATTTACGTTTTTCAACGAGTTTTATTAGTAGTTTCTTTGTTTTTAGTTTTGGTAAGTAAAGTATGAGTGGTCCTACTAATATTAATTTATTATTTTTCTATATGTTATTTACATAAACACTCCTACACCTATTTAACCTACGAGTGTACAGAGACCATCCTTACATTTTAACTTGTCGATAAATTCTTTTCTCAAACCGTTAAGGATTTTTTCAATATTATCTCAATAGTATGTCGGGACAATAAGATGAAAAACTATATATATATAGGTTCTCTTAATTTTTCAATAAAGGTGTGTTTTAGAACACATGTTTACAGGAATAGTTATAATAAGTATTATCGGTTTTTCACCTCTGTAGGTTTATAGGTAGTTGGTTTTTCACACATTTGTCTTACATCATATGGAATATTACCCCTAAAAAGAGTGTTGTCTTTATTTCATAATCGTATACGATCTTGTACTTACTTGGAACTATTGTAATGTGATTCATTTTCTTTGGTCAGTCTTTTCTGGTGTATACCATACTAAGGTAAATATACTTTAAAGGTCTTACCCTTTTAGATATCTCTGTATTTCATGTAATAACGGGTCTTGATTCGGATCCATAGACTCCAATAGCTATATAGAGGGTCCTCAGAACTAAGGTCTACCACTGACGTCGGTACTTTAATTTTCTGTGAATGAGGAACCTTCTTTTGGTTGGGTTCTTACTGGTTGGATCTATCGTACAAGTTTTCGTCTCTGTGATGAAACGGTTGTTTACAGGCAGATCAATTCCGATATCAAAAAGGTCACCAGTGCATACGCACATTCTCAACCTGATACTTCTTTCGACTCGCGGTTTCTTAACTACGAAAACTTGACACTACAACCTCTTCTGAGCTCTCAGGGAACCTGACGTTCCTCTAGGTTGGTCGGGTAAGATTTCCGCTAGTCGGGACCCACAAGAAACCTTTCTTACTACGATTTCGACTTTGAGGTTATGAAACCGGTGGAGTACACTTCCCAACTGAGTAACCTTTTCTGAGACTACGACCCTCCCTAACCCCCGTCCTCCTTTTCCCCTACTGTCTTCTACTCTACCGACCTACCGTATTGACTGAGCTACCTGCACTCAAACTCACTTGAGGCCCTCAAACACTACCTGTCCCTCCGGACCGCACGACGTCAAGTACCCCAGCGCTTCTCAGCGTATCCTGACTCGTTGACCTGACTTGAGTTGACTTCGGATCCATACCCTCCTACTATTCTTCTTTTGACAACGATTACCGATGTTTCAAAGAAAACCCCTTTTTGTGCTTTTACAATATTTTTATGTATCACCACTCCAAACGTATTGAAGTACTTATATGACGACGACGACGATTCAGCGAAGTCAGCACAGGTTGAGACACGATGGGGTTTCTGCCGTCGGGTGGTCCGAGGGGGCAGGGACCCTAAGAGGTCCGTTCTTGTGACCTCACCCAATGGTAAGGGAAGAGGTTACGTACTTTTACTTTTCACTTTCACTTCAGCGAGTCAGCACAGACTAAGAAGCGCTGGGATACCTGACGTCGGGTGGTCCGAAAAGGCAGGTACCCTAAAAGGTCCGTTCTCATGACCTCACCCAACAGTAACGGAAGAGGTACTTATGATTTTGGGTGATTAACAAGGGGACATCCCCATTTAAATTACCGTATACTAAATATAGAGTTATTTCGTCAATCTTTACTTTTGATAAACTTAACCGTACAAACTCCGGTAAATGAAACTTCTTTCTAACATTTTTTCAACTTGACGTTAATATTTACATGTTGTAAAACATTTGTTCATTACTCTTTTTAGAAAAAAAGTATTAATTTTTTAGTATCGAATTAAATAGAGAACGATTAATAATAAGTACTTTAAGAAAATGAGTAGAGAGACTTTGGACCTGCCGATTAATCTTTGACCCGAAACTCGAAGTAAAGTCATTCTAAAGGAATGACTTCTCTCATTAAAAAATTCATCTGTTTTTCGTTTAAAAAAAAGGGTAACCTCAGAAAAAAAGGACCCTATAAGGATGAAGTGAAGAGTTCGGACAAGAAAATGGTAGAAGTCAAGTATACATAGACTCTACAGTATAGAATTACTTTCCTTATAGACACTTCCGCTAATTATATGAGAGAATCGTCGTCTGAGTCTACGTGCTAGGATTATACACAAGAAGTTAGGACTGATCTTGAGAAGGCGATATCGTTTGTGGAGAGGTCAGGTACTATTTGGAAAAGATTCTTAAAATTAGGGTGGGTCCGTCGGTATAAATAAATCACAGTACTCCGTCTGTGACCTGTATTTAACCCGGTTAACCCAGTGTACCTCTTAAGGTCGTTTCACATAATACCCTATCAAGAACTAAACACGTTCCAAGACACTTCTGTGTGTCATATCCTGGAATTAGACCCGACTCCTTGACGTAGTGGTCCAAGTTTCTTGTGACGTCCTTCTTTTTTAACCATCACAACCTGATAAGGTTCCAGAAGAAAGGAGGTTTAATCGACTATAAGTGTTTTAAAGAAGTGAGGAAGACCCTCAAAGACACTCACTATAGATCTCTCATTATTCTTCCCGCTACGAGGTCTCGTCCCATAAGAGACGTTCTAACATGGCAAAAGACTACTGAAATAGAACCAGTCGTCCTAAGAGAACATGTGAGAACTTTAGATCCCTCCGGTTTTACTCTTACTTTCTTCTTTTATGTACGTCTCATAAAAGTAAGAACTCTATGTTTTTCCAATTTTTTGCACGTTACACAAATAAAACCCATGGACTCTTATTTCAAAACAGTCTCGTCTCCATTTATCATCGTACTAAATGTCACGGGACTTCGATTGTTTCTACATATCTAACTCAAAGATTGTTTTCCTATTTTTTAATTTAAAAGTAAAAATTTGTATAAGTTTTGACCGAATTCTTACGGTCGTATTTATGTTGAAAACCCCTTTAGTCGAAAACTCTTAACCTCGTATAAACTTCTGAGTTCAGTGAGTTTTATAGGACTAAGATCATTATTACATACGAACAAATTAACGTAAGAACGAGTCGATAAAATCTTTCATATTAAGAAACAGTTATCTCTTTTTGTTTTTAACCTGTAGTAATTGGAACATACGATAAACATGAATCATATTTTATTAACTTAGGTTCAGATCTGTGAACCCTTGTTAATATCTTGTTCGACAAATGAAAAGTATGGGACACTATGGAAAACCCCTTCGGTACTGAAGGATAAAAACTTTGTTTTGTTTTAGAAGGAATCTAAAACAACCAGTCGATCAAAGTGGAAAATAAAGGGGAAAAGAAATGATAGAGATGGACAAATGGAGACAAGTAATCGACTTTGATCGTTTGAAGAAAGTCTGTATTAATCAAAGAGACTTCATAAACTATCTCGACAAGGAAACGGACTGAAGGGATTGTGACCGGAGAGTGTCAAAAGTCTGGAAAAGAAAAGAAAGAAACAGTTAGAACCGTGTAAGGTACATTAAAGTAAAATTAAATTAAGTTAGATTAAATAAAAGACCTCTTACTGTAATAATACACCAATCGTTGGACGATACGTAACTTTTATAATTTCAATTATTATCCAGAAAGGGTAGTTCTTTGAGTGATATATTAACCTTCCTACTATATAGTCATCCTTCATCTGATACTCTTGTGTACTTTCCCTACAACTTTCACTTTCACAATCAGTCAGTACAGGGTGAGAGACGCTAGGGTACCTGGTATCGGGCGGTCCGAGGAGAAAGGCACCTTAAGAGGTCCGTTGTTATGACCTCACTCATCGATGAAGGAAGAGGTACCCGAGAAGGGAAGGGTCCCTGACTTGGGTCCAGAGGGTGTAACGTTCACCTAAGAAATGGTAGACTCGGTGATCCCTTCGGGGTACTCTCCTTACGACATGGTGATAAGTACCTCAGTCCTTTCTACAAAGTCCCGTCTACCGTATACTTGACTCAAGAATTCCTGTTTATTTTAAATTGTTATTCACTGTTCAGACAAGTGGCAATAGATATGAAAAAGGAAGGTACCGGTTCATCAACGTAGGTCATGTATTGACGGACCAGTTCCTGATATGTGAAGTCGGGAAGTCTTACTGTAGTACACTCATTCGAAGGCAATTTCCTCTTACTGGTCTTCAGTCCGTACGATGAAGGTCTCTACCAGGTACTTTGACCCCCATGTGAGAAGGTGTTACAAGACAAAGAGTACCTGAACTTATCACTACTAATGTCTTTGGAACCTTCGATTCACAGTTACCGTCTCGGTGGTAGTCGAATCCTGGACCTTAACAAGCAACAACAAGTCAACGATTCGACTCAGAGTGAGAAACGCTTATTGACATGTTTTTTCTCGAGGTAGGTAGGGAAGTAGAAGGACATGACTTTGTGGATAGGACCTAATGACGTACATTTTCTTTGTAAAAATAACACAAATCCAGTGATGTAACAGAAAATTTTAGAGAAACGAAATCATCGAATCTCACAAGTCTGATATAAGTACGACATCCTAATTCTTCTTGTAACGACAGACTCTCCCATCAAGTAACAGTGACCTCGTCTCTTAAACTTCCTTTTATACAGTCCTATTATCGAACATGAGTCAAAGTGTTCGTGTATAATACCTCTTTCTCAATAACCAGGTTTGGGTACTAAAAAGGTAGTCATTTTAGAAACATCCAGGAACTAGATAAACCACACAGTCATCGATATGAGTTTAAAAAAATGGTCTGTATTGGGAGACAGACGGAATAAAGAAACGATTGACTAGGTATAAAGGGGAGGATGTTGTGTAAAATTACCCATAAATAGAAGTCTAGTAGACTTTACTCTCTAAATATACTACACTATGACAATACACAGTTAAACGGGTTAATAAGTTAGTTTATAATTAGAGCTACAACGACACTTCTTTAATACGTCTATACTAAGTGTACCTATCATTCAAAGGAAATTCATTTACTTGGATCTATTAGACTCACCCAGACTAATCTTCCTTAATAAGAATCGACTGGAAACGACATCTCGATTATAGGATAATTCACTGAACTACCGAGATTTGTAAAATGAAAATAAAAAAAGGTAAAAGAAAGAATAACAAACTCCATATGTGACGAATCCAATACATAATGACGCACTGTTTTGTGGTTTCGTATCACGGAATTCTGTCACTAAAATAAAGCGAATCGTAGGATACCCAGTCATTAAAGACTTCCTGACTCGACCACTAAGACAGAGGATATGTGTATTACAGTCGTCTCCATAGATCTCGGTCCTTTAGACGAAAGGTCCATCAAAAAAATGAATGTATTACCTAAGTAACCACGGGTAGGAGAATAACGGAGGGTACACCGTAGACTCGGAGGTCCAGAGGAATTCACTCGACCCGAAGACTACTGAACCACTAGGGTCCCGTTAACGGGAAACATATCAACAATGATCGTCTGTCTCTTTCGACTGTTCAGTGAATTTTGGACTCGGTCTTTTACCGTGTCTCAGTAAGACGGAATAAACAACCAATTTTGTGAGAGTTCTAGGTAGATCTAAGTTCTCAACCCTCCTTCACAGAGGTGCAGAAATCCCTTTCACCGTCTCAGCGTGACGACCTCTCTCACACTCTACCCTCTACAACCACCACCGTTAGACGAAAAGGTGTGAATGTTCAAGAGTCTAAAAACCTGAAATAAAAGAAAGTAAAGATACGAATTTTATTGAGAGAGCATTATACGATACCACCGCACATACGAATCTACACAGGTTGAGAAACACTGGGTCCCTAGGTGGTTCGAGGGGACAGGTACCTCAAAAGGTCCGTTCTTATGACCTCACCCAACAGTAAAGGATGAGGTCCCATAGAAGGGTTGGATCCCTAACTTGGGTAAAGAGGACACAGAAGACGTAATCGTCCCCGAAGAGATGGTGTCTCGGTGGACTCTTCGAGTATTGTACAATCTATCTCAACATTTTTAGTTAAGTCTAATCAGCGTTTTACCGAAAGGGTAAAGAAGGGGTACTCGGTGACCAAGACTCAATCGTAAACATTCAGTCCTTCTTTCCCGAAGGGTCCACCGTGTCTCAATTTTTTAGACGGACGGTTATGTCCTCTGTGTCCTCTCTGGACAAGGTAGGGACCTCTTCCTTTATCGTTGGGTGAGTTCATAAAACCCGAAGGGACCATCGAGTCGACCATTTCTTAGGCTGACGTTACGTCCTCTGGGGTCAAACTAAGGACCCAGGTTTTCTACGGGACCTCTTCCCTATCCGATGGGTGAGGTCATAAGAACCCGAAGGGGTCTCCGAGTCAACTCAAGTCAAGTCGGGTCCACACAGACTGAGAAACACTGGGGTACCTGACGTCGTGTGGTCCAAAGGGACAGATAGTAGTTAAGGGTCTCAAACAAGTTTGAGTACGGGTAACTCAACTACTCTGGTTGGTTGGTAGAGTAGGAGACAACAAGGGAAGAGGAGAACGGAAGTTAGAAAGGATAGTAGTCCCAGAAAAGGTCACTCAGTCAAGAAGTGTAGTCCACCGGTTTCATAATCTCGAAGTCGAAGTTGTAGTCATGAAAGTCACTTATAAGTCCTGACTAAAGGAAATCCTAACCGAGGACACCGAGTTCATCAATTCTTAGGAGGACGTTACCCCTTCTGGAACCAAGATAGGGATCCAACCCTTCTCGGGGACCTCCTCCCGTACTTTTTAAAAACGTACCTTTTAGGGGTACCTATCTCCTCGGACCATCTGATCAGAAAACCCACCGTTTCTTAACCTGTACTGACTCGCTGATTCTTGTCGTGTCGTGTTCTTTTCCTATTCTTAAGTGACTTACCGTTACTTTAATGACGAAAAATTTTTTATACTTTGGATTATTTTAATCTGTATTAATAAAATATGATGTGTACGTTTCAAGTGTCTTGTCACCTTAGTAATTTTACATTTTGTTTATCGAGACGGTAGACACCCTTCCCTTCCCAAAAATTTCCCGTGTTTAATATTTTCATTCTCATCATCTAATTATAATTTTAATCGTTTATTATTTACATACATCTTACGTTTTTCCACTAAATTTTTATACACTGTTTAACCTTTTTATATAAATGTTGTGTTCCACACTTACGTATCAAACAATGTTAAAAATGTATAATTACTTCTCTGTTTATTAAGATTTACATTAAACTTTTTTCCTTCTAAAGTCTTTTTTTTTGGCTTATAGGGTAGAGAGAGTTCCTTTTATTTAAAAATTCAATGGTAAGTGTATATAGACTTACCTTTCCTTCATACGGACTGTCATATTTCATAATCTTTTATATACTTTATTTGTCTTTTAAGACTTTAGACTACCTCTACATTTATATTGATGGTACCTCTTGTTAAATTATTAGAAGTGGTTTTTAACTTTACACATAAGTGATCTAGGTCTTTCGGACAATAATCTATATACATTCTTCTTTAAAAATATTTATAAATGTTGTTATACGAGTAAAAACTGTTTTTTTGATTTTCACGTAGAGTTTTTATTTTATGACTTGATTTTTGTTCATAAGTTTGTCACATTTACTATAATTTGTACTATATTACTATGAGACAAAAGGAAATCAGTGATTTAGTACAGGCTAAGAAACACTGGGGCACCTGATATCGGACGGTCAGAGGAGACAGGTATAAAAGATCCGTTCTTATGGCCTCATCCAACAGTAAAGAAAGAGGTCCCATAGAAGGAGTGGGTCCTTAGCTTGGGCGAAGAGGACGTAACGTCCGTCTAAGAAAATGACGACTCCATGGTCTCTTCGGGATATTATTATGATTTGTATTAATTTTCTACGTATACAGAGATATACCTCTTCCGTTACCGTGGGATGAGGTCATGAGAACGGATCTTTTAGGGTACCTACCTCCTCGGACCTTCCGACGTCAGGTACCCCAGTGCTTCTCAGCCTGTCCTGACTCACTGAAGTGAAAGTGAAAAGTGAAAGTACGTAACCTCTTCCCTTACGTTGGGTGAAGTCACAAGAACGGACCTCTTAGGGTCCCTACCACCTCGGACACCCGACGGCAGATACCCCAGCGTGTCTCAGCCTGTGTTGACTTCGCTGAATCGTCGTCGTCGTCGTCGTCGTCGTCGTCGTATGGAGATGTACATCATGTTAACAACTCAAATGTAAGACAAAGGTCTTAAATATTAGACACACTGGAACACGTTAAATTTGAGAGACATGGAGTTAAAATAATAGATATTTTAATAAACAAAACTTTTAATTTACTCAAATGTACACTTTTCGTAAATCTTTGTGAAACTTCGCAGGGACTAAGTATCACTTACAAGTTGTTTGTATTTATGAAATTTATATAAGGAAAACGAGAAGGAGGAGGAGGAGAAGAAAAATAATTTTATACCTGATTTCTTATCTGTGTTTGAAGACTATCATTTACAGAGACCCCATCTCCACTCTGGTTCATTATTTCATATTTACCTGAGACTGAAATAGTCATTATAGAATAAAATAAATAAATTTATTATTTTGTTTGTATTATTTAATAATCATAAACGGATAAGTACGTCATTCATGTTCTTATAAATATATAATAATAGATTTGAACAAAGTCTTTTTTTTGGGAGTTTTATACTACTCCGTAAACTTCGAAAAGTTATAAACAGAGTAGTAACTAAGATCAGGTGTTATCACCGATCAAATTTTTTATTTAGATACGTTTATTGACCAATCCCTCAAATCTTTATCTTATGTCTCTATACACCGAAATAACTCGAAGTATCTACGACACAAAACATGTATGACTTCTAAACGTTGTTAGAACGTAGATCGCTTAAATAACCCGGTAAAAAGGTTGTCGTAAATGAGTGAAGTACAGAGAAACGGGGTAAAAACCATTAAGAGTGGTTTAGACTTTGAAAAAGTAACAATAATAAAAACAATACCTTTAAACACTAGTCAGTGGAAACTTTCGAGACTACTCGTAAAAAAGTCAAGTCAAGTCAGCGAGTCAGTACAGGCTGAGAAACATTTGGGTACCTGATGTCGTGAGGTCCGAAGAGACAGGAAGTGGTCGAGTGAGTTTGAGTACAGGTAACTCAACCACTACGGTAATTTGGTAGAGTAGCAGACAACAAAGGAAGAGGACTGAAGTTAGAAAGGGTCTTCGTCCCAGAAATGGTTACTCAGTCAAGAAGTGTAGTCCACCGCTTTCAAAAAAATCGTTATTTCATAAAAATCAATTCCGTACATGCAATAAAAAATTGGTATTACTCTAGCGTGTGGATTATTTAATATTACATTTGTATTTAACATATACGTGATACTCTAGTTTTTTAAACACACTGAGTGAAACGTAACACTTTAAACTAGCCAAAGGTCATCAGACCTTGAATTTTATAGAGACTCCATACGGTCCTAAGTACAAAGAACAGAAAGCTTACTTGTCTCAAGGAAATACGAAGATTTAGTTGGTTCGGTTCCGAAGTTTTCCTTTGATCTCCAATCTCTGATGGACTATAAAATACTCAACTTTGAAAATTCTTTTTTTTTTTTCATAAAAATTTTCATTTTGATTTTATCGTCGTCAACATCGATACCCTTAATATGTCTTATTTACCCCGAAAATGTCACTATGATTCCTTCCTCTTTATGATCAGTTTTCTATATTTACTCTGTACTATTATAACCGAGATTCTAAAGATTCTCGAGATTGAAATTGAGAGAAAATATGAATAGAAATGTTGTGTAAAATTCTTCTCGAGTATCGTTTTTTATTGTACAATTTTATTATTTCTACATACTTTTATTCTACGAAATTTTCTTTTAAGTGTATTTAGAACTACGAATAAGTTGATTCTATTTTCGAATCGTCACTTTCCTAGTTACGTGAATTTTTTTGTCTTACAGAATACTATAAAATCTCAGTACTTAACTTCTTAATACCATCATCCTGTTTCTTATTTTGGAGTCCTTCTATCACGCTACACATAAAAGTACCACTTTTTTTGTTGAAGATTAAAGACCTCTGGTTATCTTCATATGGTTATAGTAAATCATAAGTTTTACCATTTTTGTTTATTTGTTTTTTAGGATTTTTTAGGTTTGAATGATCTGTAATATATTAATTATCTCATTTTAGTGTGTTATAAACCTAAAAATTTTGATCAACCTATACTCTTCGGTCCTATAAAATAGAAATAAAATTTAAATTACTCCTAATGTTGTATCGGATATTTGTTTCAACTTCCAATATTCAAATTTTATTTTACTCATTACTCTTTTGTCAGATTATAAAATTCTGGAGTTTAACGAATCTCGACTAATTAAATGTACTGTGATTTTTTCAGAATGAATCGTCTCACTATCTATTCTAAACCAGGTGTTAAGAACTTATTTATACACTATTAAGACGTAATTCCCCATTTTGAGTAGACGGGACTTATTACTCCTTCATGTCGTCTAAAAGTCGGTCTCAATCAAATACTACTGTAATAAAGAAAAGGTAAAGAGTATAATTCTACTTAGCATAAAATCTAACCCTCTAGCTCATGATGACCGGAGCTCTCCACTGAAGTCTCCATTACCTTAGGAACTTTACTCTGTTGATGTTAGTAACCATCCACTTCTACTTCAATCCTCGTACTCACGTTTTATTTCAACGATAAACTAGAACTGTTACCCTTTACTTTCTTCTTTCGTATTTTATGTGATTTATCATATAGATTACTCTACTTTTAACTTTGTTTTTATTTACACTATACTACTCTGAAGTTGTGTCTTAAGGTAAGTAAAGTCGGGTTTATTGAACATCTAAATTATGGTAAGAGTTGTGACCTAAACGGAATTTCTCGACCTTCAGATTTAATACCCAGTGTTTCATTTAATGGTGTCTCCAATCTCAACCTAAAAAATCTTCATTTTACCATTTCTCTATGAGGGGTCACTCACCATTTCTTAGAGGGACGTTAAGTCCTCTGTGTCTTCTACGTCAAAGCTAGGGACCCAATCCTTCTAGGGGACCTCCTCCCGTACTGTTGGGTGAGGTCATAATAAAAGACTTCTTAGAGTACCTGTCTCCTCGAACCGCCCGATGTCAGGTACCCCAACGTTTCTCAGTCTGTGATGACTTCGTTGAATCGTGCGCGTGTGTGTATGTTACGATTTCTTGTCTTTTTCCACTTCTAATATCGTTTCAATTCCCATCTCGAAAAAAAAAAATTCATTTTACAATTTCTTGTCTTTTTTTCTTTAATATAATTATCGTTTGAATTCGGAAAATTCTCTTGTGGACGATGAGTCTTCCTTGGACAAACAGTTCTCCGACTCGGCCTCCACCGTGATAAGGAGGTGATGACAGAAGACACGACAGGGGAGTAGAGGGGAAGAAAGAAGAGGAGAGACGAGGAAACGAGAGAAACGAAAAGAGAAGGGAGGGAAAGGGAGAGGATAAAAAGGAGAAGAAAAGAAGACACAGAGGTAAAAGGTTATCATCAGTCTTTAGGACTAAGATACGTTTCACAGGGTTAAAAATTAAGACAGTTAATTGATATTCTTTTCTTTGTACCCTCCGGTATGTTTTTGTACACATACCTCCATCTATAACAAGTATCTGACGGTAAAAGATTGGGACTAGATTTATTAAATCGACACTAATAAAGACTTATTAAAGACACATTAATCAAGACATAACTCCTGTTAGGTCTTGTGACGATTCACTCAAAGAACAAGGTTATTCGTTTAGAATAAATTTACCTTACTTCCATCAAATGTCCTCATTTAAAGAGACAAATAAGGGACTACTGTCTATCTCCGTTATCATGAATACCACCCACAAGTCCACGAGTCAGCACAGACTGAGAAACTGTGGGAAATCTGACATCGGGTGGTTTGAGAGGACAGGTACCCTAAAAGGTCCGTTCTTATGACCTCACCTAACGGTAAAGGAGGAGGTCCCCTAGAAGGGTCGGCTCCCTAGTTTGGACGTAGAGAAACAGAGGACTTAACGTCCGTCTAAGAAATGGACGACTCGGTAAGACAAATTATTACAAAATCAAGTGACTGGTCATTGTTTTTCTTGGACCACCGGAAAAATTTAATGGTAATAAATTAAATGACACACCGAGATTTAACCCTAAATAGTGTCTATATACTAATTTTCCTACTCCTTTAATGAGTCTTATAGAAGTTTCTAAAGGACTACCATTCTAGTTAACACGTTTCTAACGGAAAACGTTTCCTGAACACCTTTGGGGTGACAGTCTTTGTATACCTCAATCTGACATGTTTTAGTTTCTGTAATTTGACATTTCTTGTTGGGCCGACCACGGGGTCCTATACCGGATATATTTCGTTATCAATCAAAAGTAGAAATTAAATCCATAAAGGTTCTGTCCCACTTTAAGTAATAATTTTTAGTAACATCAAGTTAAATAAAATTTGATATACAAATTGGTTAGTCAATAAGATTCACCCTTGTATTTTAAGAGAGGTAACAATAGGTACGGGAACCTTTAGTAATAGAAAACTAATTGGAGTATAATGCCTTTTATTAGTATAAGAGTCAGTGATATATTTACGAAGTACAGATCTTCACGTTTCTCAAAATATCAAATTGAATTATTTAAACGAGAAGTGTCCGGATCAAAAGTAGAAAAAAAGAAAAAATTAGAAGGGTAGATCGGGTCTTGAATTTATAGATCCCTGAATCATTTAGAAATGGTTTAACTTAATTAATCTTGAGTTGAACACTTCGTCAGTCTACGGTGGTCCTCGGTACATACAGATTCCCTGTTAATCTCTACTTTATCTTTATATAAATAGGAATGAAAATCTATTTACAATAAATATCTTTAATTTATTATTGTTTGTATAAATTAAAGAGAAATCTTAAACGTTAAAGTGTCGAAGATAAAATTGACGAATATGTCTCTCCGGACCACCCAATGTCAGGTATTCCAGTGTTTTTGAGCCTGTATTGACTTCACTGAATCGTACCTACGTACGATATGTTATTTTCTAAAAATTTATACGAAGTAAAACATCAAAATCCCTCTCCTTGTGTGTGTCACCACTTCACGATGTAAAAAACAGCAACAAATGAAACTTACTAAGAAGGTAACATTTGGACTGAAGAATTTCTCTGTTCCCATATCAATTTTTCACTAAAAATTTTTCATCGACTTTTACATCTAAGACTAGGAGCAAAATAGTACAATATTTCTATAGCGGACTGATACGGTCTGTAGAAAGACTATTAATTAAAGGGTCATCGGATCTTTTTATAAACGGTGAAGACACAGGTTTTACCAACCCTAAATATGTTTTCAACAAAACGACACATTTATATTCCAACGTGAAAAAGAGGTGTCCAAATAGTGTTTGGGTTCAGCAATTTCTTCTATAAACTCAGTAATTTTTTTTATAAACGATTGAGATCCAGTTCTACCGTCTCATCATTCTGGGACTCGAGTGAAAAGAGGGTCCAGTGAGGTTTTAATGTTGATGAATGTCTCGTTGACAGATACTCTTACTGGACTTATGATCGTCTTGTCTTAAAGGTGTCGATTTCTATATTTCATCCTTGGTGTCCCTCTACCCATCCACCCCAACGTACATACTAGTTTTGGGTAGGGACCCCACCCTCTAGGTGTTTACACATCTATTAGTGTTAATGTGTTCAAGGGGGGTTCCTCCTTCCCAAAACTTGGGACCTAGTCAGAGGGGTCGGGTCCCTAGGACGCGACCATTCTCCTCGGGGATCTTGTAAACCGAAACTACCGGTAGACCCAAACGTGTGTCCTCTCGACGTCTCGACATCTTTTATTTAGGATGAGAATATCCCACGTACGTTTAAGAGTGTGTAAGACTCAAGATCGTTTCTTCGTCGGTAAACTTTCCTCAGACCCAATCTAGGTAAACGACGTAGAAAGGCTCTACGTCCTCCGTTGAACTCGAAGGGTGACCCTCGTGTCTTGGGTCTCTCTCGGTAAGAACCCTCGAGGAAGCTGACGTTCCTGTGACCACGACCGTTCGGGGCAGAGTCTTGGGAGGAAGATCGAATAATCCCATCCCCGAATGGACGGTCACACCAACCGTGGTCGGAATCTAGTGAACCGGGAGGGTTGGTCGATCGGTCCTCTGTTCGGGTGGGTGAAATATTCGGTTAATTGGATAGTGTTTCTTCCGTAATCATATATCACTTCTTCTCTGTCAGAGAAGTTATTTACCTAACCCGTTGAACTTGTCGATGTCCGTTTTCTTAGTTTGACCTGATGAAAGAGTGTTGGTACATTTTTTGTTTGACTTTTATCTACTTTCTGAATGTAATTCTGGGGTTTGGTATTTTGAGGATCTTCTTTTGTATCTATCATATGAGAAACTGTAGTCAGAATCATTGTATAAAAATTACACAGAGGAATCCGTTCCCTTTGTTTTCGTTTTTACTTGTCTATTCTGACGGAGTTTATTTTTCCAAAACAGGTCGATTCCTTTGATAAAATTTTTTCGTGACAATGACTTATCCTCCTCTACAAACGTTTATTGTATACTATTTCATAATTATAGGTTTATATGTTTCTTGAGCATAATGAGTATACTTCACTTCACTTGACACGAAGGGAACACCGAGTCGACCATTTCTTGGACGGACGTTACGTCCTCTGGACCTAAACTAGGGACCCAACCCTTCTAGGGGACCTCTTCCCTTTCCGACGGGTGAGATCTTAAGACCGGACCTCTTAAGATACCTGATATATCAGGTACCCCGGGGTTTCTCAGCCTGTACTGGTTCGCTGAAAGTGAAGTGAAGTGAAGTATGTATAATGAGAATAATGAATTTTTGTTGGGTTAATTTTTTATTCGTTTCTTCAACTAATCTCAAAAAAAAAAGTTTCTTTTATACTTCTACCGGTTGTCTGTGTACTTGTCTACGAGTCATAGGGATTAGTAGTCCCCTTACGTTTAGTTTTGGTGTAACTCTATAGTGGAGTATAGGTAGTCTTGTAGATGGTAGTTTTTCTGTTCTTTATTGTTTACTTTCGTTCTAAACCTCGTTTCCTTTGGGAACATTTGACAACCATACTGACATTTAACCACATTGGTGATACCAATTGTCATACTTTCAAGGAATTTTTTACCTTTATCTCGAAGTACATTAGGTCTTTAAAAGACAAAAACCATAAATGGACTTCTTTTGTTTTGGTTATTAAAATTTTCTAAATACATGATACTACAAATAAAGACATAATAAATGTTATCTGTTTTATGTCTTTGTTGGATTCATCGGTAGTTATCTGTTTACCTATTCCTTTTATAATGGATAGGTATTTTTTATTTTGGAACGGTAAACGTTGTTGTACCTACGTAGATCTCCCGTATACGATTCACTTAATACAGTCTGTCTCTTTCGGTTCATGACGTACTAGAGTCAATATCCACCTTAGCTTTTTGTTTTGTTACTTTTTGGTTTTCGTCCGAGGATCTATGTCTTTTGTTTACTCTTGTTTGTCAACGGTATTTTCCTTCTACCTCACTCCCACTTTATTTATGTCCCATAAATTCTCCATATTTTGAGATCAATATATTATCTATTCAGTGTCCTTACATTAAACGTTGTCTTCCTTATACTAGTTATTATAATACATTGAAAACACCCCTGTCTACCAACGTTCTGAAACAACACCACTAGTAAAGTATTGTATACATTTAAAATTTATGAATACATCATGGGGACTTTAATTGTATAAAAAGTTAATTTTTACGACTTTTTTTAGACGATGTAAATTAATGGTGTTGTCTCAGTACATCGTCAGTGGTATCGAACTTGGTTTTCTCAAATAAACAATGCGTACGGTAACATTCAGTGATCCTGACGTAAGACGTAGTTTGAGGGAGATCCGGTTCCGTCTCCTCGGCACGAGGGCCTATGACGGCCGCAACGACCACTTGACCTTGTGACGGTAGTGCCGTTCCCCTTTCGTGTGACCTGTCTAGTCGCCAAATTACGAGTGTCAAGTGACCCGGATTTTATCGAACGATTTCGACGGTAGTGTTTGACGGTGTGTGACCCACCGAATTTGTTTTACTTGAATAAAAGAGTACCAAGAAGTTCGAGTTTCGGACTCTGGTTTCACAGTTGTCCCAACTAAAGAAGTTTCGAGGGAAAGGAACAGAACATCTACCAACAGAAGAAGGACACAAAGGTTACCTGAAAGGATCCATACACAGACAGAGGATTAAGGTAGAAGAAAGTTCTTGTGGTCAGTATGACTTAACTCCAGATGAGTTTGCTGGAGTAAAATTGAATTAATATTGAAATTTATGAGATAGAGGTTTATGCTAGTGTAAGACTCTATAAACCGTTATCATGAAATTGTAGATTTAAAGTCCCGGTACTCATTCGGACGTTGTTCCATGGTAGTTTTCTGTCCTCTCGTTTTCCTCCACTTGTCATAGTGACTGATGTTGTTGGTAAAAAAGTGACGATATAAAATTTCACAGACCGTACATCAAACATGAAATTATGGTTTTTTTGATAATTGTTTAATAAGTATATGATCTGTAGAAACAAAGACTTTTATATAAACATTAAAGTGTATATTATATATTAAAATATGTATTATATTGAATATAATTATCCGTACGGAAATTCATTTGAGTCCATTTATCACCTCCTGGTCCTTCGGACCGTACGACGTCAGGTATCGCAACGTTTCTCAACCTGTCTGAATCACTGATTTGTCATTATCATATGAAATGTAGTAGACGAGATTAGTTTTATATATTTCAAAATTTGTTTTATTACGTTGTTGTAAAGGGAGAAACTTTATTTTCAACATATTACGTTGGAAAAGAAAAAAAGGTTCCGATTCAAGGACAGGAGGATAATATTGAAGAAAATTTACTACCTTGAATTCCGAAAGTATATTTAGTGTACGGTAACTATTGTTCTTTATGTGGATAAAGTCTTACTCGGGGTTTGTGTCTTTGGTAGTCATTTAGTGAGAATGTCCGAGTACATAGTAAACCGAGTAATCTTACATACAAACGAGTTGGATCCTTGCTTTACTTTGAAGGAGTTATCCCAAGCACGGTCTCTCTTATATTCCCTCTTTAAGTCATCCTCTTAAACAAGAGAGTCACAAGACAGAATTTAGGATTATATAACGACGTCTCCTGTCTCTTACAATTTCGTGTAAAAGAGTGGATGTGTCTCTTGTATAAACTACTGAAAAAGGAAGGGAATTCCTTTAATATTCGAAGTCCTGTAAATTTTTTTACATAGTTACGTTTTCCTAGAAATGGACAGACACCTAGTAAATGTTTTTGTAAAACCGAGGTTTGTAGTCTCCTACCTTTACCTATAACTAGTCAATAAAATTGTCACCTTATTCTTGAAGTTAATTTACTAACACATTATTGTCATATTACCGTTTCCGACGTTTGTTCTGTATAAGTAATAAAGTATACATCCTGTTTTTCGGAACCAAAGGAATTCATGATTAAAGGTATACTAAATTAATAATACGGGAGAAGTTATGATTACCCGAAATCACACGTCTACTGAGTCAAGAAATTTTTATCTTTTATTACCGGTTAATTTTGTCGGAACACCAGTTCTGAAGATAAGTGAATAAAATAAACGTTATAATCAGGAAATTGAACTAGTAAATGACTTTACATAAAACTTCTAACGTTTCCATAGGGTTGTTTCCTTCGAACAAAATAAAGATATTTTGACTTACATTAAAGATTGAGTTCTAGTGTAAGACGTACGACCGTCTTTTTCATTAGATCGTTTACAGTTTAAAATATTCAGTCGAACCCAAAACATTTAGTAAAGTCCAAATTTGATTCAGTCCGGACCTTAGGGGTCTTCCGTCCTCCTTCAAAGGGGACGAGACACGGTGAGTCGACCTCGGAAACCCTGGAACTTCGAAAGTAGTCCGGAAGAAGGGACTGAATGTTGAGTGTCTCGGAAGAACAGACAACAAGTCTCCTGTCTCCATTGTCGATCCCAATCGTGTTCTGATGGATGGAGGGGTCTCAAGGTTGATAATACGACGTCCTGAAAAGGTATCGTGACCCATAATAAAGGAACCGGAATAGTCTCCTTCGGTCCGTCTTCAAGAGATAAGAGGACTTACGTGGGTATAGAATTTCTCTAAGATCTACTTTGGAACAAACCCCAGTCTTACATCCCGGGAGTTGATGTAAAGTGTAAAGAACAGTGACCGAAGTGTTTGGGGAAAGAAGGAAAGGAGTTTCTTAGAATAAATTAGAACTCACTCCAACCCATCTATTTAGATGGTCACATAGAGAATAAAAAGAGAATTTTATTTGACTTCAAGAATTTATATTTACATTTTTATACTACAGTAACAAAAGGTCGGTACTACATCATGGGGAAGAGACCCTGTCACTGATAGAGACTTACTTACCCTTCATCCTGTTTGGGGAGACTCTTGTTTTTTTGTAATATTTATCCTAACTTTACGGTTTAGTCATTACATTATAGTGAGGGATGAGTAAGTATACAATCCTTAACCCTTCCTTCATAACCAAAACATAAACCGTCGTTCTTGAGATACTATCTTCATATTACCCAAAGTGTCAATCAAACGTATACTCAAACGGTGAAAGTTTTCAGAAACAGTGTACACTTGGATGACTTTCTAAAGTTCTTCATAGATGGAAATCCTAATCCAAATTGTATGTTAGAAACACAATTTTACTAACGATGATAGAACAATGGAGTCGTGATAAACAATATGTTTTATCGAAAATGGTAAAACAAAGATGAATTTAGATGAAATCAAAAATATTGAAATTTTTCGATAAAGATTACAGGAATAAAATGACAAAATTTCAGATACAAAAAGATAATAGTACTTAGTCTGTCTCAATTCATTTAAAGGAACCTCAGTTAACGAAAAGGTAATTGAAGAAAGAGAATGAGAGTAAAGTGAAAGACTTTTGGTATGACAATACCAGATCCTGTCAATTCATCCAAAGTTTACGGTTAAAAGAAAAATAATTGTGTCATCATGGTAACTTAAGATGTCAGTATCAGAAAGTGTATTATAAAACAAAAGAAAAAAAAGACAACTACTTTTTATGTGTTTACGAAAACGTATCGTAAACCTCTGTCAAAAATGAAACCTACGTTACTGTACTTCATCGCCCATTTCCGAATTGACTTTATTTAACTATGTTCTAAACTAGAGACGAGACAGAGTTAAACGATACGTTAAAACTCGTTTAGTACAGTGACGGAACTCTAAACTACTGTTATAGACAATTTATTAATTCAACTTAATCTAATAAAGGTTCTCAAAAGATCGTCTAGGTATAAACCAAGGTGAACTTAGGTTGTCAGGATTAACGGAAACAAAATCCTAAAATGCTCGTAAATCATATATCTGGAACAAATTATCAGTGAAATTATATATACACCGTAATGGATATAAAACGTGTGCACGAGTCAGTACAGGTTGAGACACTTGGGTACCCGTCATTGGACGGTCTGAAGAGACACGTACCCTAAAATGGTCCGTCCTTATCACCTCACCCAAAGGTAAAGGAGAAAGTCCCCTAGAAGAGATGGGTCCCTAGTTTGGACGTAGAGAACACCGAGATGTAACCGTCCGTCTAAGAAAAGGTGACCCGGTGGACCCTTCGCGAGTAGACGTAAAATGTATAATCCTTCGATTTCTAGTTACTTCAATTCACTGAACGTGTCCCAGTATGTTGATCATGCGTAGTTATTTGTCACCCTGAAAGTTGAACTTTGATCCGGAAGGACTGAGGTCTGTAAAAACAAAGATAGATGATAACGGTAACCTAACGGGTCATCGAGTCGTCATTTTTTAGACGGACGTTACGTCCTCTGTGTCCTTTGCTCAAGGGACCTAACTCTGCTAGGGGACCTCTTCCTTTACCGTTGGGTGAGGTCGTAAAAATGACCCTTTTAGAGTACCTTTCTCATCGGACCGACCGATATCAGGTGTTCCAACGTTTCTCGACTTGTACTGACTTGTACGAACGTACGGTATAACGAGGATTTTCTCTCTTTATCTACAGTTTTATAGTTGACTTAACAGACTAAGTCAATATTGTTAACCTCTTTATTATAAAACTTTTTCTTTAATATGAACCAACATCGATTTATTAAATAGAAATTTTAGAAAAAGAATACGATACTTATTTATAGTCACCGTATTAAAACTGTTTTAATTTTTTAATACAAGTTATCATTAGACAGGTTTCTTCCTGTCACGGTATCTTACAAGTTTGATGGTATGTTGACACGAGTAAAACGTACGATCGTTCCATTACGAGTTTTAAGAAGTTCGATCTAAAATTGTCATACACTTGGTTCTTGAAGGTCTACATATTCGACCTAAATCTTTTCCGTCTCTTCGATCTCTATTTTAACGGTTGTAGATAACCTAACATCCTTTTTGTGTTATTAATGTCTTTTCGTAGATGAAGACGAAGTATTGATGTGATTTCGGAAACTGACACACCCAGTGTTGTTTGACCTTTTAAGAACTTTTAAACCCTTATGTTCAGGTATAATGGACAAAGGACTCTTTGAACATACGTCCAGTTCTTCGTTGTTAATCTTAACCTATACCTTGTTACCTGACCAAGTTTTAACCCTTTCCTGAGACTGTTCATACATATAACAATGGGACGAATAAATTAAATATACGTCTCATATAATACGTTTTACGGTCCGACCCACTGAGTGTTCGACCTTAGTTCTAACGACCCTCTTCATAGTTGTTGGAGTCTATATGTCTACTAAGATGGAATTACCGTCTTTCACTTCTCCTTGCTTTCTCGAAGAACTATTCTCTCTTTCTTGTCTCATTTTTCGACCGAATTTTGAGTTATAGGTTTTCGATTCTAGTACCGTAGGTCAGGGTAGTGAAGTACCGTTTATTACCACACATCCACCCCCCCTCACCTTTGTCACCGTTTAAAATAAAAGAACCCTTGGTTTTAGTGACGTGTTCCACTGACGTCGGTACTTTAGTTTTCTGTGAACGAGGCACCTCCTTTTCGATACTGTTTAGATCTGTCGCATAATTTTTCGTCTCTGTAGTGAAACGACTGTTTCTAAGGATTTCAGTTTACTAAAAAGGTCATCAGTACATACCTACACTCTCAACCTGGTATTTCTTTAGATTCGTGATTTCTTAACTACGAAAGTTTGACACCACGACCTCTTCTGAGAACTCTAAGGGAAACTGTCGTTCCTCTAGTTCGGCCAGTTAGGATTTCCTTTAGTTGGGACTTATAAGTAACCCTCCTAACTACGACTTCGACTTCGAGGATATGAAACCGGTGGAACACGCTTCTCGACTGAGGGACCCTTTCTGACTACGACCCTTTCTAACTTCCGTCCTCCTCTTCCCCCGTTCTCTCCTACTTACCATAGTGACTGAGTTACCTGTACTCAAACTCGTTTGAGACCCTCTATCACTTTCTGTCCCTTCGGACCTCTCATGTCAGGTACCCCAACGGTTCTCAACCCGTGTTGAATCGAGGACTTTTTGTTCTTTAGACACGACCTTTTGGGTCAAAATAAATGACAATTGTTTAATGAGAGTAATCTATTATGATTGGAAACACACAGCCCTACTTCAACCTTCGGTCACGTCTCTTCCAATTCTATCGCTTTCTTTTCTACCAAGTCTAGGTCGTTAAGGTGAAGAAACTCATAGATGAGTTTCCTTTATTTTTGTCTTATGACTTCTCTATATATGTATGAGTTACAAAAAACGTCGTAATAAGTGTTATGAGTTCTATCTCTTTATTTGATTCACGAACAGTTTTCTTCTTCTCTATTTCTACACCGTAAATAAATATCTATGTCTATATCTGTATCTGTGTCTATATCTATATATGTGATCTATATAGACTTACAATAAGTCGGCACTGTGTCCTGTAGGACGTCAATTACTGTCGTACCTACCTAGAACTTCTACAATACGATTCACTATATTCAGTCTGGTTCAGTTTATGATATCCTATAGTAAATATACCTTAGATTTATCAGTTCCCGAAGGGAACACCGAGTCTCCAATTTCGCAGACGGACGTTACACCCTCTGGACCCAAATTAGACACCCATCCCTTCTAGGGGACCTCTTCCTTTACCGTTGGGTGAGGTCATAAGAACGAACCTCTTAGGGTACCTACCTCCTCGGACCACCCCATGTCAGGTTCCCCAGCGTTTCTCAGCCTGTGCTGACTCGCTGAATCGAAAGTGAAAGTGATTTGTCAGTTTGAGTATTTTTGTCACTTCTTTTACCACCAATCGTCCCTTACCTCCACCACCACCTATCCCGTCAATAATTTCCCATGTTTAAACGTTACCCCTCGTTCAGTCGGGATGTCTAGAGTACATGTCATATTATGTTTGGCATAATACAATATATGTAGTTTCAACGAGTCTCTGATCTAGAATTAATACACACACACACACACACACACACACACAAGTCAGCAAGTCGACACAGACTGAGAAACACTGGGGTACCTGACATCGGGAGGTCCGAGGAGACAAGTACCCTAAAAGGTCCGTTCTTATGACCTTACCCAATGGTAAAGGAGGAGATCCCCTAGAAGGACTGGGTCCTAGCCTGGGTGTAGAGGACACAGAGGACGTAACCGTCCACCCAAGAAATGGTGACGTAGTGGACCCTTCGGGGATCTAGAATTAATAAGATTGGTGATTTTTTTTTAATATTAACACTGTCCAATATCTTTACGACTAATAGTGATGTTACTGTTGATATAATTAATTATGTAGTTTAGTCATACAATATATAGAGTTAAATATGTTACAATATAAAGTTTATATAAAGTTAATTTTTCCATCATTTAAAGTATTTAAATTGTTTTGAGTTTTTTTATAAAAATAATTTCTTCGAGACTAAATCCAACCGACCTACAGACATATGTTCTGCAATCAAAAGAAATGTACAATACGACGACGACCACAACGACAATTCAGCGAAGTCAGCACAGACTGAGACGTTGGGGTATCTGTCGTCGGGTGGTCTGAGGAGACAGGGACCCTAAGAGGTCTGTTCTAGTGACCTCACCAACGGTAAAGGAAGAGGTTACTTACCTTCACTTTTCACTTTCACTTCAGTGAATCAGCAGATTGTGGAATAAATTCTTCTTTGTCACACTCACTTACATTCGAAGGTAAGAGATTCTTTCTATTCTTTAACGAAGAACCACTTACAAGAACTACATGTTATCTTCACCTTCTACCCTGTGTACCCGATTATCTTTGTGGTGTACGTGCATGTGTGTTTTTGTGTGTTTATGTGTGTAGTTCCCTCAGTGTCCACTTACAATCCGAATAGGTTTCCGAGTATTTATGACTATCCTACTCGACTACAGACAATGGGTAATTATTTATTCGTTTGATAGACGTACAACTATCTAACCGAACAATAATCAACAACCAATAGTCAACAACTACCCATCTCAACCAAAATACAGATTCGAGACGAGGAATGGTTGATCCAAAAGAACCTTTTCAATAAATTAGAGAGAATTATTATCATACTTTAATACGTACAACGATATTGTCGTACCAAGAAAAAAACGAAGAAATACGGAATCATATATAATAATAAAACTGGTCTCATGAAAAGGGTGAGAAAAAAAAAGGACTATTTTTTTATGTAAACAGGAAGTTTTAATTCAAATTATAATGGAAAAACTTCGGAAGGAGTTGAGAAGTGATAAACACATTAAATTAGAATGAGAAGAGGACCAAGAGAAAATATATTAAGACAATACTTTTAATAAAGTGAACAAGTTTTCAGATAGAGAAAGTGTTATAAAAAAGTGTGTTTTTGTCTTAAAAATAAGGAGATCCTGTCTTTGGTACAGAACATAACTAAGAACTCCTGGTTATAGATCACACCACAGACCCGGAGAAATCATTACAGACAACTGACTTACTTATTTAATTATTTACTTACACAATTCTATAAAGACCTTGTTTCATTTCCGTTATTTTTTCAAGTATAAACTCTTAGTCACACTTTCACGATCAACGAGTCAACACAGGCTGAGAAACACTGGGGTACCGAGGAGACTGATTCCTCCTAGTCATCCCAAGTGATTTTTGTTCATGTACGTTAATTTGAGTAAATATAAATATCGTACAAAGAGTGTTCTATATCGACAGAGAGGTTTAGGTAAAAGGATAAGGCATCATTATCTTATCAATTAAAAATAACCCGTATGTTTGCATGTCTTAAAAATTTTTACGTGAAAAGTCGAAAGAACTGACACTCTATGTTGATAGACTGATAGAAAACCTGTTACTCTATATGTACAGAGTATCTTACAGTACATCGTCGACGGTCTTAGGAAAGGATTCCACTTAAACATAATAGGTAAAAAGAAATAAGAAGGAGAAACGACGACGGACTTTACACTCACGTTATTAACCTCAAACCTCGTCAATAGTACTTATTACTTAATTAGAAGTCTAGCCTCCGACACGTACTACTTCTTTGTTCTATCTTTCTTGGACCATAAAACTCTTGACACACTTTTTCTCGTTGGTATGATCGAAATCTGACGGGAAGAGTTTGAAAATTCACTGTCTATTTAAAGATAATGTAAAATATATAAAATAAGACTAAGAGACAATGTATGTGACACTTAATCGACTACCTTAAATCCCATATTGGTTGATAAGTTTCGATTCATATGTACATAAGACTTTCTATGTATGACGTCTCTATAATTCTTTGAACGAATTACGATGTCCCGATCATTCACTACTCTATGTTTTTCGGGAACCTGAAGAAAGGAAGATCAAAACACCGTAGTACATGAGAAGGAATCAGGAAACACAGGAATATACATCCTTTAATTTTTCCAGTAAAGTCTATCACTAGTATTTACTCCCCTACGTAAAACTTCCAAATTTACGAGTTATTTACAGGTGACGAAAGGGATGGTCTTGACTGAGACGATCTAGAAACTCTCGTCTCTTCATAATAACTGTGTCAAATAGTCTTAAAGTCATTTCGTCAAACATTTAAGAGAACTTATGTCGTACGAACATCCGTTTCATCTCTTTATACAATTCACTATCTCGTCAAATTATTTAAGAATAGAATGGGCGTTCACACAACAAATTATTTACTAACAGTGGAACCTTCCTCCATAGAACACCGTACAGTATTTTAAGAAATAAATCAGAATATTTAAAAGTAGTTACTGAACCTACTTCCTTGTAAATAGTCTAAACATTCACTATGTCACAACCGTTTCCTTCGTTAATGAAGTCCATTATCTTAGTTCCAAGTTGATAAAATGGGTTGTCTGAATTGAATATCTGGATTTAATTGTTCTTAGACTTGTGTGTGTGTGTTTTTGGGTTTGTCTCTAAGGTTTATGTGTTACTTTTTATATCCTGACCTTGTGGACCGAATTGTCTTTGAGTCTAATTCAAATGAAATTCGAATTACCCATGGTCATCATTAATCCTTTACAATACTATAATAAAAAGTGAGTTTTTAGATCTAATCTCGAACAGGTTCATTCCAAATATCTGTTGAGTCGACTCTTAAGAAACGTTAATTTTTTTTAGTATAAGTCAGGTTCATATGGTTAAAGACTCCTTTATATATACGCAAAGTTACGATTCACTTTAGTCAGTCTGTCTCTGTCACGTCGTACTAAAGAACGTGAAAATACACGTTAGAATTTTTGTTTCGTTTGTTTATTTCGTTTTATCCATACTTTAGTCTACGTGTCCTGTTTGAACACAACGGTCTCCCGTTTCCCCATCCCCAACTTTGTACTTCCCCTAATTCTCCACGTTTGAGGGTTGAGATTTTATTTATTTAGTACCCCTATATTACATGTCGTATCTTTGATCTCAGTTATTTAAAATTAGTTGTAAAAATACTACTACCCCTTTGTCACCTTTGTCACAGTCTGAAATAAAAAACCCCGAGGTTTTAGTGACGTCTACCACTGACGTCGGTACTTTAATTTTCTACGAATGAGGAACCTTTTTTTCAATACTGGTTGGATCTATCGTATAACTTTTCGTCTCTGTAATAAAACGGTTGTTTCCAGGTAGATCAGTTCCGATACCAAAAAGGTTACCAGTACATTCCTACACTCTCAACCTGACACTTCTTTCGACTCGTGGCTTCTTAACTACGAAAACTTGACACCACAACCTCTTCTGAGAACTCTCAGGGAACCTGACGTTCCTCTAGGTTGGTCAGGTAAGACTTCCTCTAGTCGGGACCCTAAAGAAACCTCCCTTACTACGACTTCGACTTCGAGGTCATGAAACCGGTGGAGTATGCTTATCAACTGAGTAACCTTTTCTGAGACTACGACCCTCCCTAACCCCCGTCCTCCTCTTCCCCTGTTGTCTCCTACTCTACCGACCTACCGTAGTGACTGAGCTACCTACACTCAGACTCACTTGAGGCCCTCAATCGCTACCTATTCCTCCGGACCGCACGACGCTAAGTACCCCAGAGTTTCTCAGTCTGTGCTGACTCGCTGACTTGACTTGACTTGACTACCATTGAGTAGTATGTCATCACTAGTAAAGTATTATAATTTTACGTCTTAGTGATACAGTACATGGATTTTATATCATAACATACAATCAATTTCGAGTTATACTTATTTATTTATTTGGGGTTTGTAAAGTACCCTCTCTCTCCGAAACCTAAAACTTTTAGTAACCAAACCTATTCATCTTACGGGAGAAGTCTTGTAAGAGAAAAGAAGAACTTTGACGTATAATTCTCTGAGTGATAATTGAGACACAGGTAGATCTTAATCTGGAGGTAAACCGTTTCCTATTTCTCCGGTACGACGTATTCGTTTGTTTACTCTTTAACCCTTATAAATATGACACCTTCTGATCGGGTCTTTCCTAGTATCATTGTTAGAAGAGTATGAGATTAACAAAAGGAAATCTTCGTCTTGTGCCTTTGTTATTGTGTCTCAGTTATGATGTCACAATGGATTCTTTTTCGAACCTAAGTCAGTCTAGTTTGTGTATGTATAAACACCAACAGTAAAGGGACTTTATAAGTCCGTCTCGGGACTCTTATAGGAAGTTCTCCTGGAGAGTAAAACCGTCCCCCTGAGGACAAATAGGTACTCCAGTGTTTCTCAGTCTGTGCTGACTCGTTGATTGTAAAGATAAAGACAAAGTAATCTACTATGGACCCCAAAGAGGGAAAAACTCATACACACCATGAAAAAGAAAATCGAAAAGTAAAGAAAGTTAACAATGACAGGTCTTAAGAACCAGTGGAATTAGTTATGTTTAACTAGTCTCCGGTCTGTTCTTTAAGTCCGTTCCGAAATAACCTCGGGGACGACTTCGTCCGCCCACATTCTTGTTTGTTACTCGAGGGACCGAACGAGAGAGAGACTCCCCCGACTCGATCAAGGAATATACCCTCACTCCCATCCCCACACAGTTTCCAGAACCACTCTCTCCACCGAATTCACTAAACGTGTGGGGAAACACTACAACACACGTCACCCTGTACGTCTCATTGGACGAAAACGAAAGTTAGGGGACTAAAACGAGGACCGAGAAATCATTGTCATCAATCTGAAAAAACACCAAAAAAAAAACGTAGAAAACAGGTCTTAAACGAATTTTACGAGTACGTGTGTCAATAAAAATCAGGGAATACCAAAGAAACACGTAACATCGAGTTTCTCTACCAACAGTTCACGTTCGAAACCTCATTATATCGTTTCCTAGGGCCGAGGATTTCACAGAACGTTAGTGAAAGTAACCATTTATTGGTTCTTAAGGATACAATTATGGATTGTTGTTTTGTTGGTATAAATTCCCTTACTGAAGAATGAAGTCATAAGAACAGACGTCTTAAGACACCTGACTCCTCTGGCCACCCGATGTCAGGTACCCCAGTGTTTTAGTCTGTGTCTACTCACTAATTGTGAAAGTGAAAGAAAAGTGAATCATTAAATCTTAAAAACGTGGATTTCTTGGTTTGACACTGGAAGGGTTAAGTAAGACCTTCTACATTCCAGTAGAGATGTTTGTTTTTGATATATGTAACACTAAAAAGAATTAATTAATTTTCGTGGTCTATAAAATTAAATAACTACTTTTTCAAGACTTTGGACGGGATAAAAGTACACCTCATCGACATATAATAATTTTTATACATGTCAAGTTATTTGTACACCAAGATTTTAGAACTATTTTTGTGTATATAGAACTAAACCTCCGTCCCCCCTACAATCTGATCACAACGAGAACTTCGAACAAGTATCTATTCGGATGACGACTATCTAAACCGGTCGTAAACAGTTCCTTAAAATGTCACACTCGTAATCACGACTTTTCTCTATACCTCACAGGTTAAGGTGTTTCCCACTTTAGTAACTAACCACATTCGAAAAAGAACAACCATGGAAGTCTTGACTGACTCGATCGTTTTTTATGTTTTAGATAGAATAATATAGAAGTATACTAACACAAATAACAGGAACCTTATTCTAATTTTTAATTAACTCGAGATTCCAGTTTAAAAATAGTTGTAATAAAATTTTTAGGTAATTAAGAATTTCTCAATGTAAAGGTGTCTTAAGGATCGATTATTACAAATGTGAGAATTACCACATTCTCTTTACTATAAACGTCTATTATTTAGGGTTTCAATAAATTATGACAAACGACGGTTAAATTACGTAATCAGTAACTCGTCAACGGGTATTTTTATATGAATTTTTAAAAAGTTGATTAATTGAGGATGAGACTTGTCTCGTACACGTAACACTGTGTACGGAGGATTCTCATATCTGTAAACTCGTACTTAATTACATAAATTTCCCGAAGGATCCACCGTGAATCATCATTTCTTAGGAGGACGGTTACGTCCTCTGTAACTAGGAGCCAAGACCTTCTAGGAGACATCTTCCCTTACCGTGGGGTGAGGTCATAAGAACGGACATTTTAGGGTACCTGTCTCCACGGACCGTCCAGGTACCCCAACGTTTCCCAACCTGTGTTGACTTGTATATCCCATTGCACAAATTTTGTCACACAATTCTTCATTTAATTTTTTTATTCATTCCTATATCGAAAATTTAGTCCCGACTGTTGAAGAGACAAAACTCCACCATCTCAATTTGTATGAAGTCCTTCGACTTCAATTCATTTATCTTACTCTTTCAATTTAATACTATTAGCAGTACATCCTTAATCTCATGTGTAAACGTTTTTTAATGGGGAGATCTCTATCTCACTGAAGGAGTGGATCTTTGTAAAGATACCGTCTTAATTACATTTCTCTCTAATATAATAAATCGTCTTTTCACAATCGACAGGTACCTTTGTATTTTTCTTACCAGAGTCACCGTTTATAACGAATACACATATGGTTAACACGGGTGCCAAACTTCCCCACCCTAGACATCTGACGAGGTCAGACCCAGTCCGTATAAAAACAGAGTCCGGACCTCTTCCGTACAATCTAACAGAACCGAATACAATATGAATGTGAAAAGTAGTATACTGATTACTAAAGTTTTTAAAATTAGTTTAACATACATATGTTTGCGACATATAGATATTTCGTAAAATGTTTTCCGTCATCAGAAGAAGGGTAGAAGGTCGGTCTAAAGTCGTTCAGGAAGTGGACGTGGAAACAAGTAGACTGAAAGAATACCTAAGAAAATCTTAAATGTAAGTGTAATCAAACACAACCCGAAGGGTCCACCACGATCACCATTTCTTCGGAGGACGGTTAGGTCCTGTGAATTCTCTACGTCCAGGTTAGGAACCCAACCCTTCTGGGAGACCTCTTCCTTTACCGTTGGAAGAGGTCATAAGAACGGACCTCTTAGAGTAACTGTCCCCTTGGATCACCCCATGTCAGGTATCCCAGTGTTTCTCAACCTGTGCTGACTTCACTGAATCGTACCGTATCGTATTAAATGTAACGATAAAAAATAAATATAAAAACATACTAGTATCGTTTGTGAGTTGTTGTGTTCTGTTCTGAGATGGGTCCCTGTAGTGGTCTCCCAGCTGTGACTCTAGTCTAACTAATATAAAAAAACGTCGGTTTCTATCTCTTCGAGACATGTCAGTCGTTTTTGTTCTGACCCTCGACTGACACCGAGTCTAGTACTTGAGGAAAAACGGTTCAAGTCTGACTTTAACTTCTTTCACCTTTTTTGGTGATCTGGTAAGTCCATACTGGATTTAGTTTAGGGAATACTGATATGTCACCTTCACTCTTTATCTAAATTCCCTGATCTAGACTATCTGTCTCACGGATTACTTGATACCTACGTCCAAGTACTGTAACATGTTCTCTGTCCTTAGTTCTATAGGGGTTCTTTTCCTTTACGTTTTTTCACTTTACCGACAGATTCCTTCGGAATGTTTATCGACACTTTTCTTCTCTTCGCTTTTCGTTTCCTCCTTTCCTTTCTGACATGGGCAAACTTACGTCTCAAGGTTTCTTATCGTTCCGCTCTATTCTTTCTGAGGGAGTCACTAGTTACGTTTCTTTATCTCCTTTTGTTATCTTACCCTTTCTGATCTTTAGAGAACTTCTTTTAATCTCTATGGTTCCCTTGTAAAGTACGTTTCTACCCGTGTTATTTTCTGTCTTTAACATACCTGGATTGTCTTCGTCTTTTATAATTCTTCTCCACCGTTCTTATGTGTCTTCTTGACATGTTTTTTCTAGAAGTACTGCGTCTATTAGTACTACCACACTAATGAGAAGATCTCGGTCTGTAGAACCTTACACTTCAGTTCGCCCGGAATCCTTCGTAGTGATACTTGTTTCGATCACCTTCACTACCTTATGGTCAACTCAATAAAGTTTATGGTTTTCTACTACGACACTTTCACGACGTGAGTTATACAGTCGTTTAAACCTTTTGAGTCGTCACCGGTGTCCTGACCTTTTACAGCTAAAGGTAAGGTTAGGGTTTCTTTCCGTTTCGGTTTCTTACGAGTTTGATGACGTGTTAACGCGAGTAGAGTGTACGATCATTTCACTACGAATTTTAAGAGGTTTGGTTCGAACCTCATTACGAGTTTTAAGAGGTTGGGTCCGAACCTCTTGAAGATCTACAAGTTCGACCAAAATCTTTTCCGTCTCCTTGGTCTCTATTTTAACGGTTGTAGACGACCTAGTACCTTTTTCGTTCTTTCAAGGTCTTTTTGTAGATAAAGACGAAATAACTGATACGGTTTCGAAAGTGACACACCTAGTGTTATTTGACACCTTTTAAGACTTTCTCTACCCTGATGGTCTGGTGGACTGGACGGAGAACTCTTTGGATATACGTCCAGTCCTTCGTTGTCAATCTTGACCTGTACCTTGTTGTCTGACCAAGGTTTATCCTTTTCCTCATGCAGTTCAGACATATAACAGTGGGACGAATAAATTGATTATACGTCTCTTGTAGTACTCTTTGCGACCGACCTTCTTCGTGTTCGACCTTAATTCTAATGACCCCCCTTATAGTTATTGGAGTCTATACGTCCACTGTAGTGGCAACACAGTCTTTCACTTCTTGATTTCTCGGAGAACTCCTTTCACTTTCTCCTCTCACTTTTTCAACCGAATTTCGAGTTGTAAGTCTTTTGCTTCTAGTACTGTAGACCAGGATAGTGAAGTACCGTTTATCTACCCCTTTGTCACCTTTGACTGAAATAAAACCCCCCGACTGAAATAAAACCCCCCGAGGTTTTAGTGACGTCTACCTCTAACGTCGGTACTTTAATTTTCTATGAATGAGGAACCTTCCTTTCAATACTGGTTGGATCTGTTCGTATAATTTTTCATCTCTGTAATGAAACGGTTGTTTCGAGGTAGATCAGTTCCGATACCTACACTCTCAACCTGACACTTCTTTCGACTCACGGCTTCTTAACTATGAAAACTTGACACCACAACCTCTTCTGAGAACTCTCAGGAAACCTGACGTCCTTCTAAGTTGGTCAGGTAAGATTTCCTCTAGTCAGGACCCACAAGTAACCTTCCTGACTACAACTTCGACTTTGAGGTTATGAAACCGGTGGAATACGCTTCTCGACTGAGTAAACTTTTCTGGGACTACGACCCTTTCTAACTCCCGTCCTCCTCTTCCCCTGCCGTCTTCTACTCTACCGACCTACCGTAGTGACTGAACTACCTGCACTCAGACTCACTTGAGTCCCTCAACCACTACCAATCCCTCCGGACCGCACGACGCTAGGTACCCCACCGTTTCTCAGCCTGTGCTGACTCACTGACTTGACTTGACTTTCATTATATTAATGTTCTCGTTGTCGTTGTTCTTCGAGAAGGAGTCGTAAGTGAAACACGTCCTGTCACTACACTGACGGAAAGAAGATGTCAGAATAGGAACCTTCAACAAAGTAAATGACTAAATAAAGAGTGAGAAAGAGAAAAAATTAATAAGTCTGTAAAATACGTAGACGGAGTTCACCGCAGAGTGTCTGTAGAGGAGTCACGTATTTTTTTTTTTTTTAGTTCACATTACGATTAAAATACAAGAAGAAATTAGAGTAAGGACCTTAGGAGAGAAATAGTCAAGGTTACCGATGTCAGGCTCACACAACCCGTTGAAACAAGACTTAGTCGTCGATGTATGTGGTAAGAAGGAAATGAATAAAAGACCCACAGTAGGGAGAGTACAACCTTCAAGGTGTAAAGGTAAAAAGAATTAAGGAGTGGATCGACCTTGTGTAAAAGTTCAGTCATAGACTCTTTATTAGAGTCTTTACTAAAGACTATGTAACAGACTTTTATGTAAGAATAACAGTATGAAGTCGTACACTACTACGAATCTCAAGATTTTACCCTAATAAAAAAAGGGAGTGTAAACTACCACTACGAGATAACAGAAGAAAGTCACGACGGTGACTCTTTCGATACCGGTTAGACTAAAGGTTTGTGACTCCAAAAATTTAAATAAAAACGATAGAGGGAAACTTAGAACATAAGAATTTAAGATCATGAACGAAATTACACCTAGAAAGAGGTAGGTAACACGACCCGTGGTTTAGATAGAGATGACTTTTGACCAAGGAAACCAAGACATTACAACGCTACATAATAAATAAACTATCAAAGAGAAACAAAGAAAATCAAATGTTAACCATAGTAAAATCACATCTAAAACGCCATTAGAAAATTGGAAAAGAAAGGATGAAACAGAAGATGAGATAAAAGATTTTTAGAAGTTTAAGGAGAAAAATAAGAACGTTTCCTAAAAGTAAAATTACAAAATAAAGAATTTAGAAATAAAGAAACATCCAAGGAGACAATAATCAACAGAACACGAAAGAAGTCTAACCATTATAGAAGAAAAACGGTGTATCCTATAGTTTATTTCGGAAAACCTCAGAAGAATAAAAGAGACGAGAGGAACCAAGGAGATTGAAAGAAAAACGAGAAAGTAAAGTTTCCAAAAAGAATTCACAGATAACTAGGAACCAATTTAAAAAGGTAAACCCTGACTATGTGATTTAGAAGTCATAGAAACATACACAAAACCCCCTTTCCTCTGAACAATCGTCTATCCTGAGTATCATTTCACTGGAGTTGGATTGCCTATAGGTTGTCGAGTACAACCAAGAGGACCCTGGTAAAAAAAAAAACTCTTACCTTAGTAGAACTGACGATTGACCCTTTATATGTAGACCGACGGCTGTAAAAACTTCGACTGTTTGTCTTCTGTCGATTTGCACAGACTAAAAGTTGTACCAATGTAAAACGAGAGTCAACATGGACCCAAGAAGGTTTCAGATCAAGAAGATCCAATCATAGAGGTCTTTTCCTTAGGACCTTAGATTAAGGATAAATATATCTGAAGGTTGGTGAAGAAAATAAAAGTAGGAATGACGATGAGGATGAAAATCTCGAAACAACAACAACAATCTGGGAGTTAGTACAGGCTGAGAAACACTGGGGTACCTGTCAACGGGCGGTCCAAGGAGACAGGTACTCTAAGAGGTCCGTTCTTCTGACCTCAACCAACGGTACTCCAAGAAGGTTAAGAAATTAGGAAGACTTAAAGATTTCCTCTATTCGAACAAAATCAAATCGTGTAATATATTGACTTAAAGTCGAAATAGTCTCGACCGTGTAATCAATAGTAAATAGGTAGACGAAATGACAAAAGTGAAAAAAGAGGAACAGAAACACCCAAAATAGGAAGGTTAAATCATCCTAAACCCCTACCTCTTCTACATTTAGTTCGAAGTTTTAGTATATTGTCTTCTTCAAGATTTATTAAAATAAAGTTCTCATTGTTTTAATTAAGGTGGAGGAAGGTTCTATATACTAAAAAAATTCTTTTTTTGTCCTTAAAAACGGTACAGAGTCTAATATTTTGTCGTCAGTTACTGTAACTGATACTCACTTCACGTTCAACGAGTCAATACAGGTTGAGAAACACTGGGGTACCTGACGTCAGACGGTCCGAGGAGACAGATACCTTAAGAAGTCCGTTATTGTGATCTCACCCACCGTACAAGAAGAGATTCTGTAACTGATACCAACGGGAATATTACCATATTTCGTCCTAAACCTACCTTAGTATACGATGGATTACGTCAATAGAATACCTATAGTTACAAATTTTTTCGATCAATTTTAAGTATTTGATATTACTAACAAGACTCATGACAGATACATTTTTCCTTTGTGTATTTCCTTCTTAACTACGAAAACTTGACACCACAACCTCTTCTGAGAACTCTCAGGAAACCTGACGTTCCTCTAGATCGGTCAGGTAAGATTTCCTCTAGTCAGGACCCACAAGAAACCTTCCTTACTACGATTTCGACTTTAAGGTCATGAAACCGGTGGAGTACGCTTCTCAACTAAGTAACCTTTTCTGAGACTACGACCTTCCCTAATCCCAGTCCTCCTCTTCCCCTGCTGTTTCCTACTCTACCGACCTACCGTAGTGACTGAGCTACCTACACAGACTCACTTGAGGCCCTCAACCACTACCTGTCCCTCCGGTCCACACGACGCTAAGTACCCCAGTGTTTCTCAGCCTGTACTAACTCGATGACTTAACTTGACTTGACATTCCAAGAAACCAAATTCAAAGGTACTCCTAGAAAGAATTCCATCTTTTCTCTTGTTCATACCATCGAAGTCTTCAATCGTAGTGACATAGTATCAATTAATTTAAAGAGGTAAACATATAGTAAAAATACTCGAAAAAAAAAAATTTCGGATGTGAATTCGTCTCCGTAAAACTACACGACTGTTTAATCCAAAACTTATACGTTACGAATTTCTAGCTGAAACTCGGTTGTGTTAAAATCGTTCTCACACTATGACTCAATCTCTTGTTCCAAGTTTTTTATTGAAATTTTTCACTTCTACCATTCGATTATAAAGTTTGTATCTCTACCAGGTTACACATGTCTCTTCTGTGACTTTACCTTTGTTACCCCCGACTTAGTCATGGATCGAGGTAATGTCAAGGACCTTTGGTCCGTGTAGGTAAAGCTTGGTACATCGTTTTCTCTCAGACTATGCTGACTCACTGAAGTGAAAGTGAAAAGTGAAAGTACGTAACCTCTTCCTTTACCGTTGGGTGAGGTCACAGGAACGGACCTCTTAGGGTCCCTACCCCCTCGAACCACCCGACGGCAGATACCCCAGTGTGTCTCAACCTGTACTGACTACGCTGAATCGTCGTCGTCGTCGTTTTCTCTCTCAGACATACTTCCTAACCTTCTCGGACTTTTGGTCTGTCCCGATGGTCACTCCGTTGGTCTCCCATGGACGATGGTAGGTATCCCTTACCCGCCCTATATCTCTTTTTCACTGATACCGTGACATCCTTGACTCCGACGGACCGTCCTAAGTTCGATGACATTCCTTCTTAGACAATGACAACTAAGGTGACCTTCACCTCTTTCTCTCTTTATGAGGTCAAAAAGAAAAGAAGGACGGTAGATTATAAGGTGGTTACGAAGGGTGACTGTTCGAGATTGACCTTCGGTGAATAGTCCCTTAGAATCTTTTATGTTACAAGTCCTGGTCCCGTCCCTTTCGTTCCTCTAAAATTTACTTAATGTTAGACAGTAAGTCCCAGCTCTATGAGAGAGGTGTCCTGAACTGTTCCGTCGTTTAGTCGAGACCTCACCTTTCCCTGACGATGTGATTGAAAGACTGACGTAGAAAAACTTGTGGACTTGTAAGTATTGAAAGAGACGTCACCCTAGGAATCATTTACAAGTACACCCTGTTTGAATAAGGATGTCTAACCTAAGTAAGGATTCGATACGTATAAAAATTTTGAGACAGTTTCAAAGAACGGGGGTCTTGAGGTTAGAACGGTCTTTGGGTCTATTAGACGATCGTCAATTGGTCTTTAATCTCACATAAAAATGAAGTCGCACATAACCGTAGAACATTTTCTCTGTCGTCCTATATGATGTTCTTGAAGTAGGTTCACCCATTTATAGTTGAAAGTAGATGGGAAAACTTAAATGACTAAACGATGTCAAGGTGTATACCTTATTGTCGACGTCAGTCTATGGGATGGATTAATTCGAATGTTATTAAGTCAGTAAGAGTTTTTGGGTAGACAGAAACTTTCACCAGTTCAGACTCGTAATTTACCCGACACTATATTTAGTAATGAGAACGTAGAAATCTCAGAAACTACCTGTATGAATAAAGAAACTGAAAAGACCACTATGTGGTAACCGGAAAAAAACGATAAAAGAATCTATCCTGTTTGATATCTTGGAACCGAAGAGGAAGACATTGTTGAGAATACGTCCTAGGACGGTTACCGAATGTAATAAAGGTCTGTGGTATGTGGGATCTTGAGCCTCTTGGTTTGTGTCCGTAGGATGACACATATACCACTCCGTATATATCCGTTTTTAACGTAGAAAAAGTAAACTAGACGTTGTCGTGGAAACACATAAACGGGTTCTTCATCGTTGTTAAGTCTCAGTCAGTCCTAGAAAACCTCTTTCAGTCCTCAAAATATAATCATAAACAAATAATAAAAGTAATATAAAGGAGTACTTATAGATTGTAGAATTAAGTTCCATTGTCCGGACAATTCCCTACATCAAGACTTTAAGTTATTCAACACTGAAAGGTGACTGTATTAAGTGAGGTCTGAAGACGGATACAGTAGACCTCTAAAAAAAAGGTAAACACATTTAGTTCATATACCGGGATCCCGTCTAAGACATAATTACAATAACAGTTTCAGGAACGGTGACTCCAGTGACCCCTAATTCACCACAACTATTGTTCAAGTCGACGGACTTTTCCAATAGTGACTTTTAGACGGTCCCCATAAATATAGTGAGGGAAACTGAAGGGATGGATCATTAACAGACGGGTATCCTTAGTTTCTTAAGTAAAGTTGTTATCGTAACTTCGTAGAGATTAGTTGATGGATGGATGAATGGATTCACTCACGAGTCAAAACAGACTGAGAAACGTTGGGGTACCTGACATCGGGGGATCCGAAGAGACAGGTATCTTAAAAGTCCGTTCTTATGGTCTCATCTAACGGTAAAGGAAGAGGTTCCCTAGAAGGACCGGGGTTCTAACTTGGATACCGAGAACGTAGAGGACGTAAACGTCTGTCTAAGAAATAGTTGACACAGTGGACCCTTCGGGTATTAGTCGTAGAATCAGGTTGTTTTTAGTGCGTAAGAGAGTTTCTGAAAAAAATTTTTTAAAAAAGACAAATAAAAAATAAAAAAATAAAAAATATCCTTTCTATAAATAAATAAATAAATAAATAAATAAATAATAATAAAAAAATTTAAAATTTTAGAAATTAAGAATGTACGCAAGGGTTTGTATTCGATGATCCACAAAGCCCGTTGTTACGTAATAGTTATATTAATTCCGTACCGAACGAAAGGCCCTTTATCTTCTATCGGCTCACCAGTTATTGACTGTTTAGGTGAGATTGTAAGGAGAAAGTGTCTCGTAAACCTAAGGAAGAAATTTAGTATAACTCAACAAAGAAACCGTAGAGTTGAGTTAAATCGTTCCCGTGGAGTTGAGAAAGTCATTTCTAAAGTCATTGAATTGAGTCTTTCGGTAATCTTAGTGTAAGTTTATGAGTGACATATTACAACTAGAACGAAAGACGTCATTCTTGTGAGTATAACTTCAATATAGAGTAAACTGTAATATAAGACGGGAGAAAGATCAAAAATTTAATTAAGGGAAAGACTAACAACTTTAAAAACGACTGTAGTTCAACTTTTTCAAATTTTTTAAAACCGTACATGGAGTCGAAGTCACCTGACCGAAAAGTTGAAGGAGGAATAGTAACTTCCTAACTCGACACTATACAGACACTAATCCCTAGACCACTATTATTTGTCCCGTTCCTACCTCGGGTCTCTCCTAGACGAAGGAGAATGTACTACTGTACCAACCGACGTGTGTTCTTGTGGAGTCTCCTTTGTTCTTTTTCCTGACAAAACCGACTGACCCAAACACCTATGTACTACACAACGTAGAAGTTTTAAGGGGGTCTATTTAAGTAGAGTTAAAACCAAAAGAGGGGGTGGTCGTCACAATATCAAAATTTTACTATCAGAATTTTGTTGACACTTAAGTGAACTATAGTTTGAAGTAGTTAGACACCCTATTAAGATTTACACGACAAATTAACACTCTATGTCCGTAGAAAATAAAACTTTCATAACGATAAGAGAATTGTATTGATATGAGAGTTCAGAAGGTAAACAAGGAACTCGGTTTTAATATCTATCAAACCTATAAAAAGGAATAGTAAGAGAAAAGAATACGATAAGTCACGGTATTTCCGTCGATGGAGTAGGGTGTCAAGAATTGAAGGGTTATTTGAAATACAAATCATCATCGATACGTCTTAGGATCTCTGAATGGTAGTAAAACACCTCTATTAAATTGACGAAATAATACTGTGTGGTACCCTAACGTCCAATGATACGGGGTGATCACCTAAAAGTGAGACTGTGAAGCCGTTTAATTTATGTTAGTGACAGTAACCAACTTATTACAGGGGGTATTTAAGTGTAGGTGGACCTTGGAGTCTTACGTTAGAATAAACCTTTGTCCCGGATACGTCTACATTAATTTCTTACTATCTCTAATCTTCTTAGAGATAGATTTCTTCTTCTTCAGATTTAATCTTCTTCAGATTTAGGTTACTCTCACATGTGTTCTCTTTTCTGTGTGTCTCTGTATCCCCGGTGTACTTCTATCTCTACTCCTAACCTCTATACAATGGTGTTCGGTTCTTCAGGGTCCTCGGTCTTTTGACCTTTTCCGTCCCTTTTAAAGAGGGGATGTCAGAAACACCCCACCCCCACCCCCTTCTTCCCCCATCTCTCACACTAAGACTCTTATAGAACTAAAGTCGGAAGACCGGAGATCTTGACACTCTCTTATTTCAAAACACCAAAATTCGGTTGTCGAGACACTGTTAAATAATGTCGTCGGGATCCTTTGATTATGTCAATGTTTAATGTCAAAAGAAATAAACGGCCTCAATACAAGTCATAAGACTAAAATAGATAAAGACATGTTCAGTCCTAAAAATCGACTTTATTTTTTATGTTTTAACGAAGAAAGACTAAAAAAAAAATTTGTCGTTAGTTAAATAACTTTACACCTTGTGAGTGTCCTAGGGACACTTCAGAATCCTTACTTAGAATCTTTTACCTACCTTTACTCACCATCAGATCAATCAGTCAAGTAAGTCAGTCAGTCAAGTCAGCGAGTCAGCACAGGCTGAGAAACGATGGGGCACTTAACGTCGTGCGGTCCGGAGTGACAGGTAGTGGTCGAGGACCCCAAGTGGGTTTGAGTACAAGCAGCTCAGCCACTATGGTAAGTCGGTAGAGTAGAAGAAAACAGGGGAAGAGGAGGACGGGGGTTAGGGAGGATCGTAGTCCCAGAAAAGGCTACTCAGTTGAGAAGTGTACTCCACCGGGTTCAAAACCTCAAAGTCGAAGTCATAGTCAGGGAGGTTACTTGTGGGTCCTGACTAGAGGAAATCCTGTCTGACCAACCTAGAGAAACGTCAGGTTCCCTGAGAGTTCTCAGAAGAGGTCGTGATTGTCAAGTTTTCGTAGTTAAGAAACCATGAGTCGAAAGAAATATCAGGTTCAGAGTGTAGGTATGTACTGGCGTCCTTTTTGGTATCGGAACTGGTCTGGAAACAACTGTTTCATTACAGAGACAAAAAATTATTCTTTTCGTCTGGTTTAGTCCGGGGGGTCGACAGTATCGGTAACCCGTGGTCTGACTCCTTGACAGGGAGAAGTCGACGAGACCTGAGGTATATCGTGGTGACGGGACCGACGGGGACGAAGGTCCGAGGACCTGTGACACCAACGAAGGTGGTGTCGGTATTACTTCAGAGAGAGGGACAAAGAACCGTAGTACTCTACATTTAGGTCACAATTCCCCAGTATCATCTAATAGGATCGGACCTAGTGAAAAGATACTGGATCACACGTCTTTCCGTTCACTCTACGACTTGAACGTCCGTAGACAGAATTCATTACCTACTCCTAAGACGGAGGGGGTTTCTAATGTATGTAAATCCCATACCCCACCCAAAAGTGTCAGTGTCTTTCCTCCAGTATTCGTCCCTCCGTTTTATTTTTGTTTTGTTTTGTTTTAGTTCGTTTTGAAAAGTGTTTACACGTAACACGTATAAATACATTCCGGTCAAGGTCATTGACATCTTTTTTAAGGAAGATGTGAGCCGGTTTTAAACTGTATCGTCAGTATCAATCTTCAACCCTCTTCAATGTAATCCAAGAAATGAGTTTATCTATAAAAAGATCATCTCTTTCCTTCTTTTCAAGTATATATCAACAAGGAACCTAGAGTGATTACTGTTAAAAATTTTATGAATCTTGTTATTACATACACGGAAAACACAAATAGGAGTTCTCTAGAAACGAGTATTAATTCGTAGTATTACAGAACAGCCACGGTATAAGTCTTAATTTAAGTCAATTGATTCACTATCAAATTTACTTTTACTTTAAAAATAAATGGATGTACGTTTTTATAATCTATGTTGTACTTATTTTGAGTTCCAGAACTATAACACCATATTCCTTTAAGTCATTTAAAATTTTTCGGTGAAATTTACAATTAAGTACTATAATAAAGTTTCCTTTAAATAAAGTATAACCATCTGGTCTTTTCTTTTACGAATCTAGTGTGAATTACAAATTATCTAGTGTACTCTACTTCGTCATAACTGTCTGATATCGTTAAAGAATGACAGGCCCTTTCAGTCTGAGTAACGACAGTGACCTTCATGGGGTTTCTTTGTATAATTGGTTAATTTGTTTAGTTAAAAGTATCGAATACGACGGTGGTGACAACTTCAAATTTGTGTGTACTGACTTCCCGAACAGACATAAGAACAGTCCATCATACACTCTTATTCTGTGGTCACATCGTATATATCATAAATAGTTTCTAAATCTTTGACTTTCTTCGTGTGATACTACAGTACAATGAAATCAGGTTATGAGACGACGTCGTATGTAAAGACCATATAAAATCTCTACCTATCCCTAGACTTTGTGAAACCGTTTGTAAAAGTCGTATACTTACGTGTGTTAGATTTTAATTTTCGGGAAAGAATATAATGGAAATGAACTTTACATATAAACAAGATTTTAGTGTAAACACTGTCCATAACGTCAAACGAATCGAAGAAGAATAAGGTAGTCAGAAGATCCTATAGAAGGAATTCGTCTACAACCTTTTGATTTTTAACGTAAAAGTCATGAGGAAATGACGATTCCTAGACTTACGATTAAGGGTGGTTTTTCTAGGTAGGTGTGCTCTTGACCTTTTAGGTTCACTCTTACTTCTGTAGGAGGACGGGAAAACTTACAAAAAATGACTATCCATTCCAGAACGTCTACACTTCAAAAAGACGTCGTCATAATATCGGGGAGAAGAGGATAAAGGACCAAAATCTCTAACAATAGTAAAAGATCCTAGGTCTGTGGTCAAAAATACAACGCTCTGTAAACACCATCACAACTGAAGGACTACAGACCTTATGTTGGTACCTAGTAGAAGTAGAGTTATCAAAGTCACCAGCTTGAAGTCAAAATTACTATCCTCGAGAACGACCGACCGTCCAAGAGTACCAAACCTTTAATAAGGACTTAAGGGTCTTATTTGACGTGAGGAGGTTGGGAAGGTTACTAAAATACCCGTGAATGAGAGAATATGCTTGAGGGAAAGATTTATCTACGTTCTACGAAATCACAAAGGATAAAGGACAAATCGCGTAATTGACTATCTTGTAGATTTTTATTAGAGGGGTCTTTTAAAGTAGACAGAGGATTTTTACTTAATACCTTAGGTTGGTTTTTTAATATCGTCAAGACAAACTTATACCTAGTTAGAACCTCTTCATCAGTCAGTCTTGAGAGGGTCTTCTCCAACTGAAATCAACTTGGTATTGAAGAAATGTCTACGTTATGTTTCTTTTCTTGTATTCGACGGTCAAGGTAAGTACATCAATCAACCTCAATAGTAGTAGGGGAGACACTGGAACTTGGACCTAGGGGGTTTCGAGAGAAAGTGGTTGTGTAAGTGTAAGAATAACGATAGTGTGGAAGTAAACTTTGTACCCGTTGTTCTATAAATTATACATTACTGTCTTAACAAATCTTAAAGGTCCTTATCTTTTTAGTCTCTTCCTTTTTATACAAGTAGTCAGATCAAAAGGTCAACCCGAAGGGACCATCGAGTCGTCCCTTTCTTAGGCGGACGTTACGTCTTTCTGGGTCCGACCTAAGAACCTAGTCCTTCTAGGGGACTTCTTCCCTATCCGATGAGTAAGGTCATAAGAACCCGAAGGGACCACCGAGTCTACCATTTCTTAGGTGCACGTTACGTCCTCTGGACCCAGTACTTCCATAGGACCTCTTCCCTTACCGTTGGGAGAGGTCATAAAAAGGGACCTCTTAGGGGTAACTGTCTCCACGGACCACCCGATGTCAAGTACCCAAACGTTTTTCAACCTGTGTTGACTCACTGATTCGTGTTAAAAGGGTAATCTGTAGTAATGTAGGTAGTACTTTACGAATAAACGAAAGAAAATAAGATAAGTTTTATTGCTTTCTAGATGAAGAGTCTCTACTGATTTAAAGTGAAGCACTATTTTTTTCCTTTTTTAATAACACTGACGTAAAGATTTGTGAACAAAGGACAAGTAAACACAAGTCAAAATGCCATCACCATTAATCACTTAATGAATGAATTGGTTTTATAGAATCATTAGTCCTCAAGTATAAAATGTCAATAGTGATCCAAGAAGTTTTATTTACCACCGTTTTTTCGTAAACCTCGGTATTTTTTACACGGTAAATCACTTTAATTTTGAAACCGAAGGGTCTCGTAATGTGTTTTACTGTACAACGAGTTTCCTTCAGGTAAAATGATCCTTATTTATTTGTGACCACCCTTTATTTAGAGACAAAGTCTAAAGTTTACGTCAACAAGTGTTATAACGTGGATTCCCACTTTTTGTTTACTCCATTTACTTAAACACATATGTAAAGTACTAAAAGGTCGTCACAATATTAAATTTGATATTTTGCAGCGGAAGTCGTTTGTCGATAACACCCTTAAGAAAGTGTGTCGGAACACGTACCTTCGGGGTAAAACAAACAGAACTGAAGGAGACTGTTACTAACGTTGACAGACGACTCTCTTCCCTTTTACATTAAAGATACATCTTATTAAGTGTTCTTTCTGTTTACAATAGTCCTAATCGAGTGCGACTAATCGAAGACTTTTTATCTGTGAAGTTTTAGTTTTGAATTCAAAGGTAGTATCTTCTCTTTTTGGTAGAGACACAAAACTTACCTTGGTGATTCCGGGATTATCAGGGACCAATCTCAGAGTCTTTTAGTATTTGGTATGTATCTTGACGTGTTTGAGATTCTGTCCACCCACCCAAATCGACTTAGAAGTATGACAGTTATAGAGACAGTCAGAAAACATGGATTAGGTACTACAGTGGTATAAAATCGATTTTACGTCTGATGTCGGTGTAAAAGAAGGTTGTAATTATCTGGTGTAGGTTGGGGACTATTGTAGTTCAACCAAGGGTGTAGTGAAGTAGGAAATGGGTCGGAACACGTACCATCGGGGTAAAACAAACAAAACGGAAGGAGACTGTTATTACACTTCAAACCTCAGCTGAAGGACTCCGAGTACACACATAAAGGATGGTCTAGACGCAAAGGAGGACAGGACGTGCGACGAGAAAGAGTCAGAAGGTGACCAGTAAGGAAAGGAAAGATTGTAACTCAATAGTCGTAAAAGGTCTCGAGTTAGGAACACGAAGAAAAGAAGTAAATTTTAACATGAAATCTATTGAAATAATACTGGATACCGGTATTTACCCCGAAGGGCGTACCACGATCACCATTTCTTAGGCGGACGGTTACGTCCTCTGTAGTCTCTATGCACAAGCTAGGGACCCAATCTTTCTAGGGGACCTCCTCCTGTACCGTTGGATGAAGTCACAAGAACGGACCTCGTAAGGTATCTCTTCCCTCGGACCGTCCGACGTCAGGTGTCGTACCGTTTCTCAGTCTGTGCTGACTTCAGTGAATCACGGGTGGGTGCGTGTACCGGTATTTAAGGTAGAAATAGGACAATAGTGGTTTATTTATAGTGGATAGATCTGAGAGGGAACCAAGATCTGAAGAGATAAAGTGACGGATGAATAGTTCCGTATATATAAAATTATACAAGCTATTTCTTGACTAGACATAAGGGTTCGAGTGAGGGAAGGGGACTCAGAAGTGACAACGAAACGTGATCCTCGAGTCAGTTGTGAGCTCCGAGTTCAAACAAAAAGAAGGGACAAGAGTTGGGTTCAGGTCAGGTGGTTGTTCAGGACGTTTCTATGGAGCTATACATAGGTCTTAGAGTAAGGAGAGTGACGAAGGAAGTGACGATGAACCAAGTTCAGTGGTAGTACAGAGGACTCTCGCGACGCTTTAGAAGACTGACCAGAGTAGGGAACTTAAGGAAGAGAGGGTTTGGGTAGGAGAACAAGTGCGAGTGGGAGTTCAGGTGACATGTGCATCAAAATTTTACAAATCGTGTCGTGTATTCTGATTATGAAGGTTACTAAAGATATCCTAACTCTGATTGACTTTCAGAGAAAGCGTCGGATTTTTTAGGAGACAGTAGACTTGGCACTAATAAACTCACTGGACCAGAGACTTAAGAGAACCAAGTGAGTGAGGGTCTGAGTAGCTTACAAACCGATGAAGAACTCGTGATTTGGCCGAAACCTCAGAAATGTAAACAAGAATAAGAGATCACAGTAGAAAAGACTCTGTGACACGGACTAATAGACTTATCGTATTCTTGGTGTGTATAAGACAGAGAATAAGACGGAAGAAACAGAAGTATCGAGATTGTTTAAAGAGAAATCCTCCTCAAAATGTAAAATATAAAAGAAAAAACAAATACTTACAGTAATGAACAGTAAGAAGAAGTTGTCTTACATTAAAGACATGCATGTATAATAAAAAGACACGATGAAAGAAACACAGAGTTAGTGTCGGACCGTTTATCATCGACAAATTTGTAATAAATGATTTATTTATTCATGTTAAAGGAAAAGGGGAGAAGAGATTCGGTTGGAGTAGGACTTATATGTTGTAATCGCGTGTTAAATTAGGGGAGGAATTTTTTCCTGGTAATTAGAAATGAACGAATGAGACTCCGTGATAGTGAGGATTTGGGGACGTCTATATAGTGGACTTGAAGTGAGAGGAAAACTGACTGTTTATAAATTGTAATTTCTTGTTAATGTTGAGTAAGAAAATAAAAATTCTGTTATCTAAGAATAACTTATCATATAACTACGGTCCTTCACTTTTTTTTATTAAAATTATTCTCGTTTTCAAAGACTTTGTCTTTATGTCGAAATCAGTATTATTAAAACCAAGTTTTACTGACAGGAAATCAAAAGGAAAATACGACTTATATTCAAATACAAACAAAAGTAATGTTAAGGTCAAGGTCAAGTCAACGAGTCAGCACAGGCTGAGAAACGTCGGACGGTCCGGAGCGACAGGTAGTGGTTGAGGACCTCGGATGAGTTTGAGTACAGGTATGTTAGCCACTAGTAATGTCAATATCTCGCGTTATTTTTTTACCTTTAGACAATAGTCATAAAATTCTGACTAGATACAAAAATGAAAAAAACGTAGGTAACAGAAAATTACAAACCTTAAACCATGAACGTGTTCATCGTTTTACTTCTACTACATAGAACAAGTTCAAATATCAGGAGTCTCGACTCCAGTCACATAAACATGAGTTACAAAAAGAAGGTCAAAACAACTCTATATTAACCGTGTGTCACTATATATTCAAATTCCATATATCGTACTAAATTAAATTTATATAGTACTTCACTAATAGTGTTATATATCACTTGTAGGTAGTAAAGGATATCTATGTTTTAATTTCTTTGTCTTTATTTAAAAAAGAAGACTACTCTTGAGAATCGTAAATAAGAAAATTTTTGAAAGTATATATCGTATATCATTACGATTAATATAAATAAATACAACATATAATTATTACACGTACAACGGACGTTACGTCCTCTGGACCCAAACTAGGGACACAACCCTTCTAGAGGACCTCTTCCTGTACCGTTGGGTTAGGTCATCAGAACAGAGTCTTTAGGGTACCTGTCTTCTCGGACCTCCCGATGTCAGGTACACCAACGTCAGACTGTACTGACTCACTGATTGTGAGTGAAAGTGAAAATGCAATGTAGGGATCATGAATATTACCTTTAAATATGGAAAACTGACGGAAGTAGGTTAGGGGAGACGGGAGGGAGATCACTACTGTTTAGATTAAAGAAAAAGAAACTCAAACAAAAGCTTCACATTAACAAGATGTGTAAAAATCAAGATCTATGTGTTATTTCACTAAGTAATAAAAATATGTAAAGTTTGACTAGAGGTATAATTCAGATCAATACTATACAATTTTATGTTTTAACAATGAATGGCTGATATATAAGAGGAGGGACAAGTAAAGTAAGTAAATAAAACGTTGACCTTCAAACAAGGTGATTTCTAGGGAGAGGATCAAAGAGTGAGGGAGGGATGGGAGAAGTGGAGACCGTTGTCCGTTCGACAAGAGACATAGATATTGAGACGAAAACAAAACAATACAAACAAGTAAACGAAACAAACAATTCTATGGTATATGTCTACCTTAGGACGTTATAAATAGAAAGAGACGGACTGAGTAAAGCGAAAATACGAGGTCCAGGTAAGTACAACAGTGTTTACAGTTCTAAAGTAAGAAAAACTTCTGATTCATTATAAGATGTGGTGTGGGGTTTCAATATGTTGACTTTCTCCGTCTTAGTTTTCAAAACCAAGTCAAGTTGAGTAAAACCCGAAGGGGCCACTAAGTCAACCATTTCTTAGACAGAACGTTACGTCCTCTGAGTCCAAGGTAGGGACCCAGCCCTTCTAGGGGACCTCTTCCCTTACCGTTCGGTGAGGTCACGAGGGAACGGACTTCTTAAGGTACTTGTCTCCTCAGTCCGTCCGATGTCGGGTACCTTTACGCTTCTCAACCTGTACTGACACACTGATTGAAAATGAAAGTGAAAAGTTGAGTAAAGTTTAGGGTTTGACAGAAAACATTATAAAATCCTCTGTGATATAATTGACGATAAAGGTAAAAAGGGAGGACTAAAAGAAAGACGAGATCAATCTGAAATTACCCAATAGTTAGAAAATTTAATTGAATTTTCTAAGAGTCCCACTAATTTTAATTCGAGAGGTAGTTTGGGAACGAGTACCCTCTTATGTCAACCTCTTTTTCTTAGACGGGTGGTTTCGTCTTCTCCGTTCTCTCTGTCCAAGTTAGAGACGTAGTCCTTCTAGGGGACCTCATCCTTTACCGTTGGGTAAGGTCATAAGAAGGACCTGTCTCATCAGACCACCCAATGTCAACCACCCTAGTGTTTCTCAGCCTGTGTTAACTCGTACGTGAACTCGTCCGTCTCGTAATTACTAAAAGAAGCGTCTTTCCGGATTGTTCTTCATACTCACTTTTCGGGTTACACATCTAAACGTAGATTAATATTTGAAAAGACTGTCTACGAATTGACACAAGTGGGAATGTGATTTTTCTCGTATACTATGAGGATAGGTAGTATGACCATGAAATAAAAAAAATTCTATACTGTCGAAACCATCAAATAGGGGGGTATTTAGTCTTCTTTTACTCTTTATTTTTTATGAATTAGTAAAGTGTCTGTAATTACGTTCGAGAATAAGTATATAAAAAATTTACTGGGTCTATTTAAAATTTCATCAAAGAAGGTAGTCTGTCGTTGTACACCTTAGTCCAAGGAACTATATAGACTTGAAATTAGTTTCGTTTATTAATCCTTAACGAGTGATATTGAATAAAGATTGTTAAACTTCACACAGTATATAGTTGTCTTTGTCTGTTTCACTTCCCGTTACCTCTATTTAATACAAGTATTTTACAAGTATCATAATCATCTCTTCATTACTATTAAAAGTCATACCTATATTTTCGTTTTAAGATTAACACTCAATTGAAAAGGTGTCCACATCCACAACGTAGAGGTGTTAGAAATATCAAAAGGTCATTCATGAGGTTATGTGATTCCCCCAACAGATTTCCAAACATTCTGTGTTTCAAGAATGTCGTAATGTTCATATTAGAAATTTGGACCTCCTCTGAAAAGGTTCTTTGGTGTGATAACCAAGAGTCACAAAACGGACTTGTTGACTTACTATCCTTTATGATGTACAATAAAAATATTCGTTTCTACGGAAAGAGTACTATCACGTGAGGGTTTGTAAGAAACGACTCATCATACCACACACACACACACACACACACACACACACACACACACACACGAGTGTCGTCTCCCGCCCCCCGTGTTTGTTTTAATGAGACATATTGTTTACTCTTTTTAATGGTCACCAAACCACCCCTTTCAATACTTTATTTACTGTCGTCCCCGAACTCTTTCCTATGTAGTCAACTCTGATATACACATATACCATTATAAGAAGGTCCAGAGGGAATCTTTTGGAAGTCATATTATTTATACTAACAAGAGACAGTGTGTCTATCCGGTACTGGTCTCGACAATGTAACTTTGAAGTTTATCTGTTTAATGTTTATCAGTTTAATATTTAAACAACAACAAGTCAGTGAGTCAGTACAGACTGAGAAACACTGAGGTACCTGACATCGTGTGGTCCGAAAGGTCAGGAAGTGGGACAGGAAGGGCCAGGAAGTGGAAATTAAGATAAATATTGAGAAAAATATTTATCTTAATTTCGTTTCTTTACACATTGAGACTAACCTATTCTTCAAAGAAGGAACCTTTGTTGGACTGGAAAATTTCCGACTGTATGAGGTTGTGGGATCAAATTTCACTATATTTTAGGAACAAATATAGACTGGACTGACTAAGGGGAAGATACGGTGTATGACTCGGGTAGGTTAATAACCACACGGAGGGACTACTTGTAATTCTCCGTAACTCCCTGACACACGTGAGAAAAATAAGAATTGACATCCGTGACACTTAACGAAAAGTGTTTCACTTTCAGAACTCAGTTTAGGTTCAGTAGGGAGAGGTCGAGCAGTTTGGACTTGGACGGAAACACCGGACCGGATAAAGTGGGAACTTAAGCTGTAAGAGACCCCTTTATATTTGTGCCTACAGACGAAATCAAAATCATCCACCCACTTTTGTCCCATGTGGACTTAATACCCTTTTTGATTTCTTCCGGTATAAGTGATTTGACGACATTTCTTTCCATGTCTCCTTATTTGTTCTCAAATAAATGTTAAACTGAGACAGGGTTAACTACTCAAACGAGGTAGCGAGTCGACACAGGTTGAGAAAGTACTGGAGTACCTGACATCGGACGATCCGAGGAGACAGGTACCTTAAAAGGTCCGTTTTGATGACCTCTTCCTACCGTAAAGGAGGAGGTTCCCTAGAAGGACTAGATCCCTACATTTGACACGGAGGAGTAACCGTCCGTCTAAGAGATGGTGACTCGGTGGGTCCTTCAGGTGTGTGTCTTTCAATATTTCTACTTTTTCCCCCTCCCCTTTCTTTATCCTCCATTCTCCCTTTTCCCTACTCCACCCCGATCCCTAACTTTTTAATCACTACAAATTTGAAAATTTAGAGTGGTACTAGGTATAGTGTGAACGATATACAGAATAGTAGATATCCGGTAACTGAAGGTGTAAATAGAGGTCGACGTCACGAAGAGTACTTAAGATCTGATTGTATAGGTACATAGCCACTATGAGATATAGAGACCGTACAGACTACCCGTAGAATAAATGACCAAGTTTTGATTTGAAACCTATAAAAGAGAGGTTACTTTCTAGAGACAATACTCCAGAGGGTAGTGAGTCTACAGCTTTGTTATATTTCACTTGATAACACAACTGTACCTGTCTATAACATACGAAACCACACGAAAGAAATGGACGAAAAAATATAAGAAGAGATAAAAGTATAAAGTAACTCTTAAGACAATCGGATTTTATAATATTTCGGTTACCTTATATTTGATAGACTCCAGTTCCTGAATCATTTTAAATAAGGGACAACATAAAGACTATGTATCTTATCACTGAGTCACGAGTTAGTTGTAAATAACTTATAGCTTATAGTCAACTAAGGTATATAATAATACTAATCCAAATGTTTAATATCAGACAACGGTAACCCTATATACAACCTACCCTTGACCTACTCACTCATTTAAAAGATTCTACAATATTCAAACCGTACAAAAGTAACTTTCTACAAATTTTAAGTTCCATCACAATACTTATATGTAAAATATATAAAACTAATTACATGTAAAGACTGAAACATTTGATGAATGTTTTAAAAAACAAACGAAAGTATAAAAAATAACTTCGTATCAAATATATTTTATAATATATTCAAGTCAAGTCAAGTCAGTGAGTCAACACAGGTTGAGAAACACTGGGACACTTAGCGTCGTGCGGTCCGGAGAGACAGGTAGTTGGTTGAGGACCTCAAGTGAGTTTGAGTACAAGTAGTTCAGCCACTACGGTAGGTCGGTAGAGTAGGAGACAGTAGGGGAAGAGGAGGACGGGGCTTGGGGAGGGTTGTAGTCCCAGAAAAGGTTACTTGGTTGAGAAGCATACTCCACCGGTTTCATAACTTCAAAGTCGAAATCGTAGTCAGGAAGGTTACTTGTGAGTCCTGACTAGAGGAAATCCTACCTGACCAACTTAGAGGAACGTCAGGTTTCCTGAGAGTTCTCAGAAGAGGTTGTAGTATCAAGTTTTTGTAGTTAAGAAACCGTGAGTCGAAAGAAGTGTCAGGTTGAGAGTGTAGGTATGTACTCGTGACCTTTTTGATATCGGAACTGATCTACCTGGAAACAACCGTTTCATTACACAGACGAAAACTTATACGACAGATCCAACCAGTATTGAAAAAAGGTTCCTCATTCGTAGAAAATTAAAGTACCGACGTAAGTGGTAGATGTCACTAAAACCTCGGGAGGTGTTATTTCAGACTGTGACAAAGGGGTAGATAAAGGGTATTTCACTACCTTTAATGTACACATGTTATATCAGTAAGAGTTACAATTTCCAATATGAGGTGAATATCAATAATATTTTTGTAAACGAAGTAAAAGTTTTTAAATTAAATAAATTTGATTTTTTTCGGGGTATATTAAGTGGTTAAAGAGGGTAGATAGTGAGAGACGGAGACCGTTATTAGTCAGAAAAATTAGATACAGAAAACTAACCTCTTAAATCAAATAAATGTAAATTTTACTTATAACTGTTCATCCACGAATAACGACAAAACAAATAACAAAAGACTGACAAAAATATCAAAAACAAAGAAAAAAGAAGAGAACGAGAGAAGGAAACACCAAATTACTGAGAAGACACCTTATGAATGTAAAAGAAATAGAAAACACAGTAATGGTATTCAAAAACTAAACCCAATGGAAATTCTAATGGGAACCCCGAAGGGACCACTGACACCAAGTCACCATTTCTTAGGTAGACGTTACGTCCTCTACACCCAAACTGGGGACCCAATCCTTCTAGGAGACCTCTTCCCATACCGTTGGGTGAAGTCATAAGAAAGGACCTCTTAGGTTACCTGTCTGCACGGACCGTCCGATGTCAAGAACCCCAACGTTTTTCAGTCTATATTGACTTCACTGACTCGTGTGTGTGTTCTTATTGGGTATTACTAAATGTTATCTATAAAATTCAACTATTGTTGAATTCAAACTAAGGTAATATCTCGAGTTATAATAATGAAGAGGGAGGGATACAAAATAATTTTTCGATTCATACTTACTAAATCTTTATTATTACTTAGAATATCGTTAGTTAAACTTCCGTTTTATTTAATTTCATCGAAGTAAATATTTCAGTAATATTGTGGAGTGGTAAATCCCACTTATTAATGAATATGACGTAGTAAAAGCTATCAATTAACGATACTAAACCGTTCTTACACTCATACTTGTCAAACGATTCTACTTTGTAATAAGTGGTGACGAAAAGTGACTAGATAAAACTTTATTTATATCTTGAAAACTTAATTCAGGTTTTTTTAATTAATAAATTTTACTGACATCCCGAAACAGATTAGAAATATTTGTTCATCTTTTATTATCTTCTTATAAATATAAAGGACCAAATATTATCACATATCAAAATAATTCTTATAAAGAGAGTACATAGTTATTTATACGTAATTAAATTTCTAATCAGTATTCCGGTCTAAGGATCGGTACACACGAATGTATTGTTCTCACCTCCTCTTTCCGTCTTTAGTGTAAACTGACTTAGAACTTTAAGATGTACGTCTTTTTAACTCTGTAAAGTGGGAGATTCAGTCGTTATCAGTGACAAGTACGACGTTCTCAGTTTATTTACATCTACGAAAAGAAACCTGATAAAGGAGTTTTATCACTCCTGGATATTTAATAAATACAACAACATATTATCAAAGTATTAGTTTTGACTAGTTTGATTTTGTAAAGTCTCACTATCTACATTTTAAGTGTTTCGATGTGATTATTAACAACGTCAAACCGTAAATGAACCGATGAGTCTCTACTATGAACTATGACGTATGTCTTAACGACAGTCACATACCACAATTACTTAGATATAAACGGTAGAGACTTTGAAAAAAGTATCCCAACTATTTGTCAACACCCACAAGTGAAGGAGGGAACCAATGTATTTCGGTAAATTTTTATAAGAGAGGACTTATACTATAAAGAAAGAGTAAAATAAAAAGAGAGGTCATTAATCCTGTTACGATAGTAGTCAAATATACTTCTTAGAAATAACATAAAGAGACACATAACATGAGATAACATAATAGAAAGGAAAAGGGGCTAACGGAAATTAGGATGAAAGAGACAGGTTATTGTGAGAGAAATTATACGTTTAATATATACTTGTATAATATTTTACATAAAGACTTGATAAATAGGTTGGTATGTTTTGTGTATCAAAAGAAGTACGACAAAAGGAGAAAAGATAGTAAAGTTAGTCAAGTCAAGTCAAGTCAGCGAGTCAGCACAGGTTGAGAAACGGTGGGGTACTTAGCGTCGTGTGGTCCGGAGGGACAGGTAGTGGTTGAGGGCCTCAAGTTAGTCTGAGTGTAGGTAACTCAGTCACTACGGTAGGTCGGTAGAGTAGAAGACAGTAGGGGAAGAGGTGGACGGGGGTTAGGGAGGGTCGTAGTCTCAGAAAAGGTTACTCAGTCGGGAAGCGTACTCCACCAGTCTCATGACCTCGAAGTCGAAATCGTAGTAAGGAAGGTTTCTTTAGGGTCCCGACTAGAGGAAGTCTTACCTGACCAACCTAGAGGAACGTCAGGTTCCCTGAGAGTTCTCAGAAGAGGTTGTGGTGTGAAGTTTTCGTAGTTAAGAAGCCACGAGTCGGAAGAAGTGTCAGGTTAAGAGTATAGGTATGCACTGGTGACCCTTTTGGTATCGGAACTGATCTGCCTGGAATCAGCCGTTTCATTACGGAGATGAAAACTTATACGATAGATCCTACCAGTATTGAAAGGAAGGTTCCTCATTCACAGAAAATTAAAGTACCGACGTCAGTGGTAGACGTCACTAAAACCTCGGGGGTTTTTATTTCAGATAAAGGGTACTTCACTACCCTGGTCTACGGTACTAGAAGTAAAAGACTTACAACTCGAAATTCGGTTGAACAAGTGACAGGAGAAAGTGAAAGTAGTTCTCCGAAAAATCAAGGAGAAGTGAAAGACGGTATTCCCACCACAGTAGACGTATAGACTCCAATAACTATAAAGAGGACCGTTAGAACTAAGGTCGAACACAAAGAAGGTCAGGTCGCAAAGAGTACTACATGAGACATATATTCAATTTATTCGTCCCACTGTTATAGAGTGTACGATCATTTCATTACGAGTTTTAAGAGGTTCGGTCCGAAGTCGTTATACACTTGGCACTTGAAGGACTACAAGTTCGACCAAAATCTTTTCCGTCTCCTCGGTCTCTAGTTTAACGGTTGTAGGCGACCTAGTACCTTTTTCGTTCTCTCAAGGTCCTTTTATAGATAAAGACGAAATAACTGATACGGTTTCGGAAACTGACACACCTAGTGTTATTTGACACCTTTTAAGACTCTCTCTACCCTTATGGTCTGGTGGACTGGACGGAGAACTCTTTAGACATACGTCCAGTCCTTCGTTGTCAATCTTGACCTGTACCTTGTTGTCTGACCAGGTTTATCCTTTTCCTCATGCAGTTCCGACATATAACAGTGGGACGAACAAATTGAATATATCAATTCATGATAATTCTCGTAACGAAACAAGTTCTAAGGGTATGAAAAAGTTCAACCGCAAAATGTCACCGAGGTCATCAAGTAAGGAGACCAGATACAATTATTTGAGTAACTATATCTTATATTTACATAATAAAGTAAAAAATTTTAAAATTAACATAATAAAGAATAAATGTAAACAAAATCAAAGAAGTAGGGGGAAGAATAAAACTAAGAAAGGGTCTTCTACGAGATACAATAACTAAAAAGGTTTCTATAACGAAAAGTAGGAGAAAATTTTTATGAACATTAACCCTTAGCGGACAATCAGGTCGTCAATCCTGAGAGTCGAAAGTGAACTCTTCCCACATCAACTTAGGGACCAGTCCCCTGATTCTAAGACGTTCGGTGTACCACACAAGAGGGATTTAAAAACTTTTATATACATACATTAATTAAAGACGAGTGAAAATTATAAAGGGAAAAGTCAGAAAAAAAATTTCAACAACAACGAGAGAGTGACATCAGAACTTAATTTATAAGTAAAAAAGGAGGTCACCAACGAGATTCTTTTCATATTCTTTTCATGACGTACACGAATCAGCGAAGTCAACACAGGCTGACGCTGGGGTACCTGCCATCAGGTGGTCCGAGGAGACAGGTACCCTAAAAGAACCGTTCTTATGACCTCACCCAACGGTACGGGAGGAGGTCTTCTAGAGGGACTGGGTCCCTACCTTGGGTGCAGAGGACGTAGAGGACACAATGTCTACCCAAGTAATGTCGACTCGGTGGAGCCTTTGGGTACACTTCACATAATCTTCTAAATTTTTTTTAATTTTTTGTTTGGTCGTTTATTCGTTTTATTACAGAGAGTGTAATCTTCGTATAAAGTCTCAATCCCTTCTTTACATCCTTGTATCAGATCTTATACGTACATTCTAGTGTACACGATAATCATTTTTCTCTCAATCACGAGTATTGAAAATAAAAGTTTAAATAAAATTAATTTTAACGTGAAATTTGTATAATAACATAGAAATTAGACTATGTATTCTTAAGTGACAGGACAAGTAAACTTTGTTTATTCGTTTTTAATTCAAGTAGATTGAAGGAAGGTAAACAACAAAACATCGGACACTTAGGGAACCTGACGTTCGTCTAGATTGGTCAGGTAGGATTTCCTCTAGTCAGGACTCACAAGTAACCTTCCTGACTACGACTTCGACTTTGAGGTTATGAAACCGGTGGACGACGCTTCTTGACTGAACAAACTTTTCTGGGACTACGACCCCTTCTGACTTTCGTCCTCCTCTTCCCCTACTGTCTCCTACTCTACCAACCTACCGTAGTGGTTGAGTTACCTGTACTCAAACCCATTTGAGACCTTCGACCACTACTTGTCCCTCCGGACCCCACGACACCAGGTACCCCAGTGTTTCTCAACCTGTGCTGACTCACTGACTTGACTTGACTCGGACACTTAATGAAAATAACACAAATAAATCAAAGACAGACTGGTCGTAATGAAAGGAAGAGAACAGAAGGGAGGAAGGGAAACAGAAGTAAACCACCGACGAGGAAAAAAGGAAGTCGACGAGATCCTCTTTAGTAGTTTATGAGTTTTTTAGATGAGAGACCGGTGTAAACTGACCTCAACTTTACATGTCAATAGTTTTAGGATAATATTGAAAAGAGACCCCAACACTGTGACCCTTGGACTTTTTCCGTAGTCGAAGGACTACTATGTTTAGAGGTCTACACTCGAAGAGTTTGAGAAACCTGGACACAAGGGTGATACTCTTCTTTGTTCTGACTATAAGAAATTTCTCTTTCCCTTCCTTCCTCTCTCTCTATGTCTCTCTTATAACCACCTCTCAAACAGAATACTTCCAAGACCACTGACCGAGATCGATAGGGGTGTCGGGTCGGAAGACAATAAGAATCAAAGAAACAAGAAAGGCAGGTATTAAAGACATTACGTTATTGAAGAGGAATAAGGGATACGATCCAACACAAGTCAAAGACAATGAACGGTAGTTGTGAGAAGACTGATTATACGAATTAGAAATACGTCGTCTTTAACGTTTGTAGATTAGTACACTATAAAGTATTTCGGTGGACCCGAAAGGTCCACTGAGTCGGTTATTTCATAGACCGACGTTACGTCCTCTGGACCCAAACTAAGGACCCAGTCCTTCTAGGGGACCTCTTCCCGTACCGTTGGGTCAGGTCATAAGAACAGACTTCTTAGGGGTACCTGTCTCCTCGGACCACCAGACGTCAGGTACTCTAGCGTTTCTCAGTCTGTACTGGTTTACTGATTATGAAATGAAAAATGAGTATTTCGATTTGTTACCAGTATGGATTCCTCTTTATCATATGACAGATGAAGTGATTAGACTCGGGTTGACTCACTGTAGATAAAGTATATTCTCTAGTAGTTAGACGACGAAGTTATCTTCGGGGTGTACCTTCCATCCTTTAGCCCTTGCTTGTGAATATGAAAGTTCATTTATGTCTATGTTTATTTGTTATTTCTTTATGTTTATTTGACACGAATACACAAACTCTTCGAATTATTGGGAGATTTATTAGTAACAGTAATTAGGTCTAAGACTGGTTCTTAATACTTAGTTTAGGATAGAAAAGGTAAATGGTCCTCTCTTTGAATCCGTACAATGAATGAAAAAAGACCCGAAGTAATAGTAGTTGATAATTTACCGTAGTTAAAATCATCTAAGAATCTTATTAGTACTCCAAATTTACTGATCTACGTATCTATCTCTATACTCATTCTTACATCTATATATAAATAGAAATAGTTAATCGTTACAGAACCTTCTCATTCACGACATGTTATAGCAAATAATAAAAGTTAGTGACGATTTACGATGGAGACATAAAGAGAGGATACTTTCCTCGGTATATTCATAGATCATTAAGGGTAATAAAAAAGGATCTTGTGTAAATCTTAAGGATAGTTATTAAGAAAGGAATAGATATGGGATAGTGGAGATAGACTCCACTTTGGGTAATTTTTTTTTCATCTTTTCGTGGTAACTGTCATTGGTTTTAACGGAAAAAACACTACCAATGATGTCCCATGAATAATTGAAGTAAAAATTGAACCCTAAAACAATACTGTAAAAGAACATAGACGTATGACATTGAACGTAATAGATAAGAAGATTTATAATGTCTACTCAACATGTATATATGTGCAAAATATTTTAACGTTTAGAGTGTACAAATCGAAAGTCACATACTCCGGGTGACGCTTGTCTTAACTACCTATAAATGATCCGACATGAATTGTTACTTTTGTTCGATCACGATAAATAATGTAAAGAAGTCAGTTCATCTTTCATTTGTTTGGATATTTAAGGGAACTATACACAATAAATTCCACATATCGTATAAAACTTTTGAAATTCTTATTCATTCAAACATTATTTTAAAGTCTTCAAGTAGACTCAGAGTCTTGTAATTAAAAACATTTAATCTCCTATTAATGAATTGTTATAACACTACTAAAAACGGTATGTAGTTATACTTAACCGTTATCCATATGTAATTAAAACATGATATACTTAGTTATATATAAAGAAAGATAGAACACTTTTTCATTGTCATTCTTTTCTAACTTCGAAATAGTGATATTCCTTAAAGTAATTAAAGTGTTCTCAACTTTATCTTATACTCACAAAAGACACACGTATACTGAAGTATATAGGTTTTATACTTGAAAATAGTAAATTTTATGTGTAAATATATAATTCCTACACATAAAGATCCTTCATTAAATTCTGTGAATTATATTTATACACGGTTTCTTAACTACGAAAACTTGACCCCACAACCTCTTCTGAGAACTCTAAGGGAACCTGACGTTCCTCTAGGTTGGTCAATTAGAATTTCCTTTAGTCAGGACTTACAAGTAACCTTCCTGACTACGACTTCGACTTCGAGGTTATGAAACCGGTGGACTACGCTTCTTGACTGAGTAACCTTTTCTGGGGATACGACCCTTTCTAACTTCCGTCCTCCTCTTCCCCTACTCTCTCCTCCTCTACCAACCTACTATAGTGGTTGAACTTCCTGTACTCAAACTTGTTCGAGGTCCTCAACCACTACCTGTCCCTTCGGACCACACGACTTTAGGTACCCCAAAGTTTCTCAACCTGTACTGACTCGCTGACTTAACTTATATTTATACTGATTTCTTTCGTAATTTACTAAAAAAAAATTACTCTCTTTGATTTTCTGTTTTTACCTCTTCCTTTACCGTTGGGTGAGGTCACAAGAACGGACCTCTTAGGGTCCCTGTCTCCTCGGACCACCCGACGGCAGATACCCCAGCGTGTCCCAGCCTGGGCTGACTTCGCAGAATCGTCGTCGTCGGATTTTCTCTTTTTATATCCAATTTTTCGAATTCACGTAGACCCTTTTATTTTCCTTTATCTTAGTCCCCTTAAGTTGTTTATATACTGTTTTAACATAATACTAATTACAATATTACAAACCACTTCTCCGAGTACCTCATTTTTTTAACCTCCAAAATACTAATCCTTTGACTCACTAGACTAAATACAGTGAGAGTTACATTCTAAATGTCACTTAAAACTTATATCTTTATACACTGAACTCTTTTATAGTATTTTCCTGACTCGTCTAGTTTAGTCACGGAGTGTCTAAAACATACCTCAGGATCGACTCTTTACCCAGTATAAAAGTCAGGTCACTTTATAAGTGTAGAATTAAGTATAAGACTTTCATTTTGGGAGTTTCTGGAAATCTAGGAGAGAATTATACATTTATCATAAGTTCAGAGGAGAAAATTTGGTGTATTAGGGTCAATCAAAAGAACTTTTAAATTTTTCTTGATAACTATATATATATATATTAGGTTAATAAAATCAAACTTTGTTATAAGTATGTACTCTCTTTGTGACGTCTTACAGGGAAAACGATAATTTTAATATAGTAGTCTTTTAAAAATTTGTAAATTAATACTTATAAGAATCTGTCTATTCAAAGATTAAAAGGGTCACATGAACTGTAGACATTATGAGGTACACTACTTTTTCACCTTGTCACTGATGTCTGGATTTAAATTTATGACGGACAGTTGTATTATATGTCAGCCCCTCACTTCTATTAACTACACACATCCCGTTAGTCTTATTCGGGTTTATGATTTAATACATAAACAACAACGACACGGTGGTTCTGGTAATAGGCCATACAAATATTTAAAATTTAAAAGGAACGTCCTTTCTATACGAAGATTATTGAGACCGAAGTACCACTTTACTCCGAAATCTTTGTACTACGGTTATACATGAATGAAAACTGGGATGTATTCTTCTATTAGAAAGACATAAGACCCGATTTATAAAAGACTCATAATTCATAAATTTTATGACATAAAGAGTTATTGTGTCGGTCCTTCCTTTGACGGTTGTCAGGATCTCATAAAAGTATACTTAAAATCAGGGGAAAAGTAGTAATTTAACCTTTAACTGTAACCGTAACCACGTAAATTTACAATTGACCACTTCTATACCTCCACCACTTCCGACTTCCCTTTCTCTTCTCTATCATATATTGAAGTTCCATAGAATCGCGATTGAGAAAAGATTCAACACTTAAAAATTAATCTTTATACCCCGTCTCTTGTCGATCTCCCCACCTCATCTATGACAAATTAAACATGTAGGGATTGTCGGTAATGACTTTAGAGAAGTTTTACGTAATGACAGTTGGACGAAGGTCGTACGTTTGTTCATTCTAATAGTTTCGAGTAAAACCATACAAACTCCCAAAACTTTACAATTTTATGTAAAAGAATACTTTTATATTATTACCGTAATATTACGATTTAACCATTAATCAAAAGATTTTGTTCGTCACATTAGATCAAATAGACGATATATCAAATCGTCAACCCGGTTACTTATGGTATCTTGGACTGATTCTAAATATTAGACAGACGTTACGTCTTCTGGGTCCAAACTAGGGACCCAGTCCTTCTAGGGGACTTCCTCTCGTACCGATAGGTTGAGGTTATAAGAACGGACCCTTTAAGGTACCTGTCTTCTCAGACCACCCAATGCCAGGTACCCCAGTGTTCCTCAACCTGAACTGACTCACTGAAAGTGAAAGTTGAAAGTTCTAAATATTTTAATTAAGGTACTTTACACAAAAGTTAAAGATTGGACCAGAAACTTTTTATATAGAAGAGAAAACTGAACCGTCACTCTGTAGATCTTGAGCATCAAGGTCACTTACTAGATATCTGAACATATCGGATATCTAGACTGATAAATTTCACTAAATCTTGACCTTCATTAACACTTGCTTAGTTGAGTTTCCGTTTAGTATCCAAGGAGGACGATGACACACAAGGTTAGTTCTACTAAAAGTCGACCGGAGTGACGTATTGTCTTTTGCATTTGGTGTCAAATGTCCACTTCTTTGTTGTACCTAGTTCCTTCACTAAAAGGTTCCATATGTCTCGAACATTTTACCATCTAGACTCCAGACTCGGTCGTCACGTTATTAGACTCCCCGGGTCACCTTTTACTTTTACGCTCCAGGGAGTAAGTTTTTAGTCTTTCTTTTTAAAAAGGGAAGAAGGTGTCGAACAGAGAGGTCAACAACACCACCAAAAGTAAACGATCCCGTACCCTTCTAAACTCCCCGTTCACATCCTTTGGGAATTGTCTCACACCCCAGTGTACGGATCTGTGTGATAAGGGGGAGGTACCCACCTCCCACAGTCATCAAAGACCCACCCCCGTCTACTACCTTTTTGGCGAGTCCTTGGGTGAGTCCTCTTCGTCTTTCCACCCTACGGGTACCTTCGTCCTACACCCACAGTTCCGTATGTCGGACGTAACGGGGTAGTTTGAAGTAAACGTTTCGTGTCTAAGTTTCTCTTTTAATTCTTAAAGTTCCGTCGATGACATCTCGTAGTCGAGGTTCCAAAGACTCGTACCCAAGGGCCCTTCTAGTGTACCTGAATTTCGACTAAAATAGGTCCTGTGATTTGGACTAATAAAATAAAGTTCAAAAAAAAAAAAAAATTAAAAAGGTGGTATCATTGACGGATAGATACAACTTCTAATAAACGTCTTACTGAAAGAATTTTACATCGTAAAGGTACCTCTCCCGGACTTTAAACTCCAGAATCCTCTCTCTCCGAATTTACTTGTCAAACGTTCCAAAACTGAAGACTAAAAATGAGACTTCCGTACGAGAAGTATATTTTCACTCACGAAAAATGTCGGAACGGTAGTCATTGGTGACTGGAGAGAATGGTTTGGTCGGGGACACGAAACTGTATTATTTTGAGTAGTTCGTGTTTTATATATAAAGTGAACCCTGAAGAACTTTTAATAAATAACTTTTCAGTCCTCGTCTTCAATCGAAAGTCAAAGTACATACCACGGAAAAAAGAAGGTGGTCCGTTTGAAACGGAGTAGACCGAAAATTTTAAATATTCGACCAAATAACATTATATAATCTACATAGTCCATGGGTAGGTATAACATCGAAAATCGATATAAACATACACACTACCCTCAACTATGTTTAACTCTCTTCCTTATAATAACCCTCTTCCTTTGTGATAAGTATAGTTAGAATTATTTACTTAGTTAATTATATCGTAGAAAATATTCTTATATACCTACTTTAAATGTACCGACAAAAATATAGTCAATCGTGAGTGTAAGACTGTCTTCCCTAAATTCTATTCACACGAACCAAGGTAATTACCTTTGTCTATAAACATAAAGAAGATCCTTTTAAAATCCCAAACTTTATAGTTCATAGATTTATACGACAGTTACACGAATGACTATCACAGAGGTGATGTATTCGTTAAACACTAGTAGAATCAAAAATAGTATTTCCACTGTCCGTAAAATTACCAGGACAGAACTAGATTTTATTATCAATGTCGAAAAAAAGGACAGAGAGTTTTCGTGAGATTTAGAAACATTCATTTCCTTCTATCAATACTAACTGGCACAAAAGGTTTAAACGACTCTGTCTTAAAAGATTTATAAAATATACGAGTCCACGGACACTTATCAACACCTAGATGTCATAAATAGACCTTACTTATTTGTAAGACCGAGTAGATCAACAAAAATAAACTACCTCCATCCATAAACTTCCACCATGTCGAAAAAGTAGAAAGGTGTTAAAAAGGAAGGTCAACGGGTTAAAAAGGAAGATCAACGTTGACCTCAACGGTTAGAGGTCAGGTAAGATTTCCTCTAGTCAGGACCCTAAAGATACCCTCCTTACTACGATTTCGACTTTGAGGTCATGAAACCGGTGGAGTACACTTCTCAACTGAGTAACCTTTTCTGAGACTACGACCCTCCCTAACCCCTGTCCTCCTCTTCCCCTACTGTCTCCAACTCTACCGACCTACCGTAGTGCCTGAACTACCTGTACTCAAACTCACTTGAGACCCTTAACCACTACCTGTCCCTCCGGACCGCACGACGTTAAGTACCCCAGCGTTTCTCAACCTGTACTGACTCTCTGACTTGACTTGACTAGACTTGACTTAATATATTTTTTCTTCGGAGGTAAATTTATAGAGGAGACATAATAGAAACGTCTAAGTGGTTTTTTTTTTTTTTTTTTTTAAAGTTTNTTTTTTTTTTTTCAAGTTTCCTCTCACCTTTACTTCATATTTACTCAGAGTGAAGAAGTCTAAATAAGTTACTCTTATAAGTTCTCATCCATTGTTTCGTAGACGTATTTATTAAGTAAAGTAAGCACAAATGACACATCAGTTGGGTTTAGATCGTATGAAAAAGTAAGTTTGAGGACCTTAGAAAGAAGAAAAGAAAGACTCTGGTAGTATACTAACGAAAGACTATAGTAAGTCCAGAGTTTTCAGGGAAACAACTTCTTAAAAAGGACTTGTTAGATCGATTTGTCCGTTAAAAAGTTATAAGTATGTTCCGTTAGGTTTTGTAACTAAACAGAAGGACTTTTTATTACTGTTCTTGTCATTCACAAAAGAGATCACAGAATAGAACCTCAATCTCAAGATGTAATTTATATTTTACTTCCGGTCCTTAAGGTTTTTTTAGACGAAGTAACTAATGTGATTTCCAAAACTGACATATCTAGTATTGTTTGACACCTTTTATGAATTTTTCTCATGTTCTGGTGGAATGGGTAGAGGACTCTTTGGACATACGCTCAGTTCTTCGTTATCTTGGTCCTGTTGTTTGACCAAGGTTTAACCCTTGATGTTCTGATGTATAACAGTACGACGAATAAATTTAAGATACGTCTCACGTGGTACATGTACGGTCCGACCTACTTGGTGTTCGACCTTAGTTCTAACGACCTTCTTTATAGACGTTGGAGTCTATACGTCTATTATGGTGAGATTACAGTCTTTCACTTCTCCTTGATTTCTCGGAGAACTACTCCTACTTTCTCTCTCTTTTTCGACCGAACTTTGAGTTGTAAGTTTTTTACTTCTAGTACCGTGGGTCAGGATGGTGAAGGACCGTTTACCTTTCCCTTTTTCACCTTCTTCACTGTCTAAAGTATAGGAACTCGAGGTTTTAGTGATACCTGTTACTAACGTCGGTACTTTAATTTTCTACAAACGAGAAACCCTCCTTTCGATACTGTTTTGACCTGTCGTATAATTTTTCGTCTCTGTAGTGAAACGACTGTTTCCAGTCATAACAGTTTTGATACCAAAAAGGTCATCAGTACATGTCTACACTCTCGACCTGGTATTTCTTCCGACTCACAGTTTCTTAACTACGAAAACTTGACACCACAACCTCTTCTGAGAACTCTCAGAGAACCTGACGTTCTTGAAGTTTGGTCAGTTAAGATTTCCTTTAGTTGGGACAAATAAGTAACCTTCCTGACTATATTTCAAGATTATGAAACCGGTGGACTACGTTTCTCGACTGAGTGACCTTTTCTGACACTACGACCCTTTCTAACTTTCGGTTTCTTCTTCCCCCACCGTCTACTACTCTACCAATCTGTCGTAGCGGATGAGTTACTTGTACTTAGACTCGTTTGAGACCCTTAATCAGCTTCTGTCCTCGTACCATACGATGTCAGGTGCCCAGTGTTTCTCAGTCTGTGCTGAATCACTGACTTGTTGTTATTGTTATATATTTTATCTATTAGTTGTTCCTGGATGACGTATCGTGTCTCTTGAGATGAGTTATAAGATATTACTGGTTTTACCCCTTTTTTAAGACGTTTTTCAGGGGTTCTTATATATATATGTATATATATATATATACATACATATTGGCTTAGTGAAACGACATATGAATTTTTATTGTATTGTAACATTTAGTTGATCTGAGATTATATTTTATTTTTGAATTTTTTTATTTTATTTTACTTCCGGTCTATTTTATACATTAATTTTACCTCTAACAATCTTGTTTTTACTCTAATAAAATATTATAAAGAAATGAATTATCTAAAAGTTTATCGAAGTCTTACTTATTTACGGAGTAAGTTTCTGTGTGACTAGATATCATCTCGATTCAGGTCCTGAATTTAAATGGTTAAACGATTGGATCGTTTTTCATAAAGGTGTCTAAAGAGAACAAATTACTCTTAAACAATACAATCTTTTAGTTGGGTTCGTTTCCCTTAAAAGAATGGTGTGTTTTCTTTCTCTTTCGACGGAAGTCAAGACAACACTCGGATCTATTCTAACACACACGAAAAAGAGAGAGGTACGTAGAGAAGAGACGAAGAGACCCTTACAACTAGAATCAAAGAGATTGACCACTATTCGAAAGAAATTACACCGGTCTCTGTTCTGGGTGGGAGTGGGATAGGATATTCTAAGGTCCAATCATTAATTAGGGTCACTTTCTGTCGGTCGTAAAAGGGGGTTTTGTATACATTTACAATATATGTATTGTTTTATGTTGTAGAGGTTCTCAAAGATGAACTCACATATGTGAAGAGACTTATTTGGTGATATCCTCTGTCTAACTAACACTGATCAAGTGTCTCAATATTTGAGTTAAAACAAAAGTTCTGTTGTTCCAAATAATTATTTCAAGTCAAGTCAAGTCAAGGTATAGAGTCAGTACAGACTGAGAAACGTTAGGGTACGGCACGTCATACGGTCCGGAGGGACAGGTAGTGGTTGAGGGTCTCGAACGATTTTGAGTACAGGTAGTTCAACCACTACGGTAGGTTGGTAGAGTAGAAGACAGTAGGGGAAGAGGACGATGGAAGTTAGAAAGGGTCTTAGTCCCTTACTCAGTCAAGAAACGTAGTCCATCGGTTTCATATGACCTCTAAGTCGAAGTTGTAGTCAGGAAGGTTACTTATAAGTCCTAACTACAGGAAATCCTAGCTGACCAAACTAGAGGAACGACAGGTTTCCTGAGAGTTCTCAGAAGAGGTCGTGGTGTCAAGTCTTCGTAGTTAAGAAGTTGTGAGTCGAAATAAATACCAGATTGAAAGTGTAGGTATGTTCTGATAACCTTTTGGTATCGAAACTGATCTACCTGTAAACAACCTTTTCATTACAGAGACGAAAAATTATACGACAGATACAACCAGTATCGAAAAGATGGTTCCTCGTTCTCAGAAAATTAAAGTACAGACGTCAGTGGTAGACGTCACTAAAACCTCGGGTTCTTTTATTTCAGACATTGACAAAGGTAACAAAGGGGTAGATAGACGGTACTTCACTACCCTGACCTACAGTACTAGAACCAACTTACAACTTAAAATTCGGGTGAAAAAGTGAGAGGAGAAAGTGAAAGTAGTTCTCCGAGAAATAAAAGCGAAAGACGGTATTCCAACCATAGTAGAGGTATAGACTCCAATAACTATAAAGAGGACCGGTAGAACTAAGGTCGAACACGAAGTGGGTCAGACCGTAAAACGTACTACATGAGACGTATATTCAATTTATTCGCCCCACTGTTATATGTCGGAACTACATGAGGAAAGGGTTAAAATTTGGTCAGGTATCAAGGCACAGGCCAATATGGACAACGAAGAACTGGACGTTTGTCTAAAGAGTCCTCCGTCCAGTCCACCAGACCATAAAGGTAGAGAAATTCTTAAAAGGTGACAAAGAACACTAGGTGTGTCAGTTTTCATATCAGTTACTTCGTCTTCATTTACAAAAAGATCTTAATAGAACGAAAAAGAAACTAGGTTTTTTACAACAGTTAATTTAGAGACCAAGGAGACGGAAAAGATTTAGGTTGAACTTGTAGATCTTAAAGTACCAAGTACATTATGACTTCGGACCACACCTCTTAAAACTCGTGATGAAACGATCGTCCACTCTACTCACGTTAACATACGAACTCGTAAGAAACTGTAACAGAAAGAAACCCTAACCTTTCTTTTGACTGGAAAAGGTCAGGACACTGGTGACGACACAAAAGGTTTATACGACCGTATAACCCACGTCGTGAAAGTGTCGTAGTAGAAAAATCCTAAACTTTATCGAGTCGACCTTAAGGTAGTGGGGGTGATCGAAACAAGTATCCCTACGAAGTATTCTGAGTGAACTGAAACGTGGGGTCCTACAGACCGAGATCCACTCACTAGTGTGGTAGTACCAATAGACCCAGTACTTCTAGAAAAAAACAAATCAAGAAGACACATAAGAACGGTGAAGAATTATAGAAGACGAAGACAATCCAGGTATGGTAGAGACATAAAATAACACGGGTAGAAACGTACTTCACAAAGGAACCATAGAAATTCAAAGAACTTCTGTAGAGATCAAAAAGGATAAGATAATAAAAGAAGATAAAGAAACGTAACTAGTGAATCCTTCCGAAAGAATAGAACGGAACGATAAGAAACCTTTAGATGTAAGTCTACCTATATAGAAAGAAAAAGAGGAAACGGAAAACGAAGGGAAGAAAAGAGACGATACACATTCCGAAAGAATCTTTCGGTAAAACGGAAAAACGTAAAGAAAAAGAACCCCCACCAAGACTAGTGACGAAGGACGTATTACAATACTTGGAGGTAGGTATCAAGAAGTCCGTGAGACAGATAGTTTAGATTAGGGAATTATATTGATCCTCTTCTTTTATAATATGTCTCCCGTCCGTTTTTGGTCACGATGGTGTTCGTCAATAAGTAAATAAGAAATGTATGTGTAATGGAAGGTATATATGTTCCAAATACGTTTTACGTAAGTGGTTTACGGAAGACGAACTAATCAATAGCCGAGATTTAAGTCAATAAAGACACATAAATTTTGAGGACTGAAAAGAAAACTCTAATAGCATATAAAAGAACGACTAGAAAAGATTCTATGTAGGATTTTCTCTATATTTTAACATAACAAACTTATATGTAGTATTAAGTTTTCCTTATTAACTTATGGAATTATCTTCTCTTTTTTACATTTTTGATTAAAGTCTATTATTCATAATTAGTTAAAATCCTTTTCAAAATAGGTATCGATAATTTTTGTCAAAAAGTATAATAAGATTTTAGGTTGAAGATCCCGGTAGTGAACCGGGCTTATATAAGTGTCATAAATTCTTTTTTTTTTGTTTGGAATGAGAAAACATTCTAAGGTAGATAAAAATTAAAGAACGGCACGACTTGTAGATACGAACTAGGGAGATGTTTGTAACGGGAAAGGTAATAATTTCCACAGGAGTGATATTTCCTTTGACGAGAAAACATAGTCGGAATGGGGGTCGTTTCCTAAGTGTCAGAGGAATTAAGAAGTGTCCTATCAGTCGAGATCAGTAGTGTCGACTGTTCTTAATGTACTTCCAGATCTTAAGACTTCCTCTTCATTTATATGGAACATTCGTCTACCGGTCTTAAATATGAAAGTCTCTAGGAAGTATAAAATGGAGGGACTAGACGAGGACATGGTATTGAGACACCGTAACCCTCCCTATATATACGACGGTACAAAGTCTTAGGTCTCTTTTTTACCTGAGGTTATGAATTTCACTTCAAGAGAGTGAAATCAACTTCGGGTTGGAGGACTCAGGAATGAAGGATCTTTTAAAGGGTCTATTAGACGTTATCTATTTATATTATAAATTTCTAGAAAAACACCCCCGGTAAAAATTTCAGAAACAACTTAAACAGAAATAACTTGAACAATGTTATACCGAAGACAAAAAAAAAAAAAAGGTACTCCATACACCCTAGACTCGAGGGTTAGTCCCTAGTTTAGGTGTGGGGGACGTGACCTGGTGGTCCCTTCAGGTAAATTAGAGAAAAAATTTTTGGAGTTGAGGGTGTTCTGACTTCAGTCCCGAAGACGTTCATATAGGTTCCAAATACAAACTTAACCTTTTTACATAGAACAAGTCGGTTTCTCTTTTTACCACGGAGAGTCTCCTAGTCGAGGTGTACCAAGTGTCTAGGAACTCATCTAAAATGAGACACGTTTGTTTTGTTTTTGTTTGTTTGTTTCTTTTATTCCTACGAGGAAGCAGAGAACACTTGGTCAAGATACGATCCGACGTAAAGTTAGAGATAGACAAGGGTCTGTCCGACGTAAAAGTTCCACGTGTCTAACGTGTCGACACGTATCGTCGAAACGTTTTCAATAGTTTTGTCATTAAGTTGTCTCATCTCAAAGGGTAAAACATTCTTTAAGTCAGTCTTTATTATCGTGGTCACAGGAGACTCGGATGATTTAACAGTAAGACTCCGTCCAACACGAGTCGTAGGATCAAGGAACAACAAATGTAGCTGAGGAGATACTCTGTTCCACTTCTCGTATAGTCCAGACCTTTAGGATAACAAAAATTCCCAGATGTAAAGTCGAGAGGGTCCTCGTCGACAAACTTGTTATCGTACGGGTTGAGACATTCTTGTTCAGTAGCTATTGAATTTAAGAAGAAATCTCTTTTAGTAATTAGATTTACTTCTGATACGTCCTTATATTTAGACGATATTATTTGTCATTTAAATGTAATGATTTATATTGGGAATTTACAAACTCGGTATTTAAGAAGGAAAGTCAGCGAAGGAACGTATTTCCAGAACGGATTGAGTGTTTCAAGATGTCTTACTAAATAGAAAGTGGTAGGTTCCCCTTTATCGGTTTTCTATTTAAGTTCAAAGAATCATTTGTCTTTAAAGAAAGTTGTAAATAATTATTCACTGTCGGAAGTGTTGAATTCTACTCAGTGAATCTGACTAAAAGGTTGATCCTTTTAAGGAGGTAACAGTCTTTTCTGACAACACAGACTGAGAAACACTGGGGTACCTGATATCGGGAGGTCCGAGGAGACAGGTACCCCTAATTAGTCTCTATATCTCTTCATTACATCCTTACTTAAGTAGTTCAAAGATTTTACTAGAACTCTTATTGTCTCAACAAGAAAGAGGAAGAATGAGGAAGAAGAGAGGGAGGAAAAATTATCTAATCGACACTTTATGAGAAAGATTTAAAACAGTCGAAAGTATTTACACGAAGATCCCTTTTTGTGACTTCTGTTATAACTTAAGACATTCTTCATTCTCCCACTAGGGTTCTACACCTAAGTCAATAGAGGGATAAATGTTGAGGGATAAATGTTCGACCAAAATCTTTTCCGTCTCCTTGGTCTCTAGTTTAACGGTTGTAGCCGACCTAGTACCTTTTTTGTTCTCTCGAGGTCTTTTTGTAGATAAAGACGAAATAGCTGATACGGTTTCGGAAACTGACACACCTAGTGTTATTTGACACCTTTTAAGACTTTCTCTGCCCTTATGGTCTGGTGGATTGGACGAAGAACTCTTTTGACATACGTCCAGTCCTTCGTTGTCAATCTTGACCCGTACCTTGTTGTCTGACCAAGGTTTATCCTTTTCCTCATGTAGTTCCGACGTATAACAGTGGGAAGAATAAATTGAAGATACGTCTCATATAGTACTCTTTGCGACCCGACCTTCTTCGTGGTCGACCTTAGTTCTAACGTCCCTCTTTATAGTTATTTGAGTCTATACGTCTACTGTGGTGGGAATACCGTCTTTCACTTCTCCTTGATTTTTCAGAGAACTACTTTCACTTCCTCTCACTTTTTCAACCGAAATTCGAGTTGTAAGTCTTTTGATTCTAGTACCGTAGACCAGGGTAGTGAAGTACCGTTTGTCTACTCCTTTGTCACCTTTGTCACTGTCTGAAATAAAAACCCCCGAGGTTTTAGTGACGTCTACCACTAACATCGGTACTTTAATAAAAAAAAAATAAAAATAAAAAAATTTTCTGCGAATGAGGAACCTTCCTTTCAATACTGGTAGGATCTATCGTATAACTTTTCGTCTCTGTAATGAAACGGTTGTTTCCAGGTAGATCAGTACCGATACCAAAAAGGTCACCAGTATATACCTACACTCTCAACCTACCACTTCTTTCGACTCGTGGCTTCTTAACTACGAAAACTTGACACCACAACCTCTTCTGAGAACTCTCAGGGAACCTGACGTCCTTCTAGTTTGGTCAGGTAGGACTTCTCCTAGTCAGGACACACAAGTAACCTTCCTGACTACAACTTCGACTTTGAGGTTATAAAACCGGTGGAGTACCCTTCTCAACTAGGTGACCTTTTCTGGGATTACGACCCTTCCTAACCCCCGTCCTCCGCTGCCCCTACTGTCTCCTACTCTACCAACCTACCGTAGTGGTTGAGTTACCTGTACCCAAACTCAACCACTACCTGTCCCTCCGGACCACACGACGCTAAGTACCCCAGCGTCTCAGCCTGTCCCGACTCGCTGACTTGACTTGACTTCTCAGGACAGAAACCAGATTTCAATTAGAAAACCCTTGACTAGGGGTATTACTCACACTAAACCGTAGGTACTCTAGCTTTCCTAAAAAAAAATTTTAAACTTAAGACTTGTTTATGAAAACGTTATTTTAGGTCAAAACGGAGTCGGGTCAAAACTAAACAGTCGTACAATCCCACAGGTTCCTTTTTCCCTATCTTTTTAGAGATCGTGGAGTAAAATACATTCTTGGGATGGACCTTGTTGTTGTTGTTTTTTTTAACAACCCCCTAAAACTGAAAGAGAACTTTATATTAATAAAGAAAGAGAAATTTACCTACTTAGAACGATTGACGTTTTAAACACGTTAAACTAATCTTAAATTATAAAAATAGGTATAAAAAAGTCTCTCGTATTAATACCGATAGATCTCCTCGGGTTCAACGACCTTAAAATTAGGTGTAAAGTTGTTAAATTTTACCCACAGTGGAGATAACCATATAGTTATCTTCTCTCCTTTTATATTTTAACTTCTCTGTGAACTACTAACTCGATTATAACGACCGACCTAGGTATACTTTAATAATTGGATCAAAACACGTCTCTTCAGTCATCGAACAAAAAGATTATAAATAGTACGTTTAACCTAATAATAAATAATTATATTTCGTTATGAGTTTCTCGTCGTGATTTAATGAAGGTTGTCCTGGTTGGTAACTCCTATACGGTCAACGTCGTTTAATTTAACGTCAATTAAAGCTACTTGAGAATAACTAAGCATTAGACGATATTAATAAAAGGAATAGATACCTTATTCTTATCAATAAAATTTAAACGATTTATTTTTCTGTCTTTATCTCATATTCGAGGTTAATAAAAGAACTTATAATAAGTGTAAACAACGGAAGTTTTTAAAAAGTAGTCAACTCTAACAGAACGACGACGACGATTCAGTGAAGTCAGCACAGACTGAAACACGCTGGGGTATCTACCGTCGGGTGGTCCGAGGGGGTAGGGACCCTAAGAGGTCCGTTCTTGTGACCTCACCCAACGGTAAAGGAAGAGGTCTCTAACAGAATAAATAATTCAAAAATAAACAAATGTAAGACGCAAATGGTTAACCTTACATTTGATCGTGTAGTCAAAAAGTAAGATTTATCTTATTATTGTCCCGTAGACATCGTGGATAACGTTGAAACTGTGTATGAATATGTGGAGTATCCCGAAGGGGGTCACCAAGACGTTATTTCTTAGGTGGACGTCACGTCCTCTGTGTTATCTACGACCGAACTAGGGACCCAGTCCTTCTAGGGAACCTCCTCGTGTACCGTTGGGTGAGGTCATAAGAACGGACCTCTTAGGGTACCAGTCTCCTCGGATCCCCCGATGTCATGTATCCCAACGTTTCTCATTCTGTACTTACTTCACTGAATCGTTGTGTAAGTCCGTATGTGAAGTATTTACAAAAAATTATTTTGTTACCTATTACTTAATGTGAGTCAAAACCTATGTGACTTGACTTGACTTGACTTGACTTTGTAAAAACTTAATTTATCTGTGAATAAAAGTGGATAATCTGTCTTTCATAAGAATACTTTTTTTATACAATAGAACGTTATCTGTACGTCTTTTTTATCAATACGTCCGAATCGAAAGTTAGTACGACATACGACACAAATCCGTGAGTGAACGCAGACTGAGAAACGCTGAGGTACCTGGCATCGGACGGTCCGAGGAGATAGGTACCCCAAAGAGGTCCGGTCTTATGACCTCACCCAACGGTACGGGAGAAGTTCCCCTAGAAGGGTTGTGTCCCTAGCTTGGGTCCAGAGACGGTAACGTCCGTCGAAGAATGACAGACTCGGTGGTCCCTTAGAAAGTTAGTATGACTCTAAATAAAATGAATCTAATCTCAAATCTAAAAACCAAATTCTTAGTCATTCTCTAGTTCTTTTCGTTGTTCTCATTTGACAATGACGGTCAATTGTCTCATAATCTGAAGTCTTTTATATTTGTCTTGCCTTTTTTTAAATTTAGTGTCTAACGAAATTCTTTGTTACTATTCGACAAAGAAACTTTATGAAATTTCACTATTTTTAAAGTGGTTCTTTTCTTTACAAAACTGAAGGTTAGAAATTCTTTCTTGATTTTTCGATATACATATAATTTTATACCTTTTTGTTGTGAAAGTTTCCTATGTAGACCAAACGAAAGTTAAGTAAATTTTGAGACCAGTAAACAACTTGGTTGTCCATTATTTACAATGGAAATGATCGGTTGATTGATTACTTGATTGAGAGGATACTCATTAACAAAAATACATATATAGACATTTTCTAGAATTGTCATTTTCAACTAGGAGATGAAAAATTCAGATGTTAGGTTGATTTTCGTTAAACTACGATTTAACTATCATAGTACTTTGTCACTTATATATATTGTATACATTAATAGAAACACAACAGTAAGTAGAAAGTCCGTGTATAATAAGTATGTAAACAACTCACGGACGAGACACAGTCAGTAAATTTTGAAAAGATATCGTTATTTATGTCATTCACGAAGAATGTTTTTTTTAGGGTTTGGAATGTATAACTATTAATTTTATTTAGTGAATCATATGAGATTTTATTTCTTCTTTATAGATAAATGTTAACTGATACAAAGGGTAACACAACTTTATATCTACTTTAAATTGAGACTTATGAAACCTTTTTTAACCAGTCACTTCATTAAAGATATTAGTATTTTTTTACTGGTATATACTTTTGGATGTTATAGATGTTACAATCTAAAAACAATCAGTAATCGATGAGAAGTTAATTATGTATAAATACCTTATGGGTCGTTTTTGAGGGTAGTCATTTTGTATCTAAATATAGACAATGTAAAGTAAGTCATATTTATTCTTGAGAGTGGTTCCGAGTCCTAATCGGTACCCAATGACTTTCTATTTTAACTACATTAACCTATAGTAATATTCATCCTAAGAGTTCTTTATCACTACGAGTCCTCTCCTTTTGTAGTTACAATAAAGTTTCCAACACAGATGAGAGATACATACCTTTCATGTGAACATTATAAGGTAATGGGACTTTTCACGACCTAGTTCCAAAATAGTCCAGTGTTAAGGTAGTAGGTTTCAGTTACCTACGACAGATTTCTAAACGTCGATGTCGTCTCTGTAACTTTAAACAATGGTTATAAAATTGTCAAGGGTAAGGTTGAAGACGGTAAATTTCCTAATTACGACACGGTAAATTTTGTTACAAAATAGAAAGTAATTGAAAGAACTACTACTCACCTCCAATTTAGTTTATCCTATCTTTCTGGTCGATAAGTTTGATGACTTATGACTTTTCCAGTGTCGTAACGCCGTGTGAAGGTATTAAATAACAGAGGGTCATGTATGGTATTTTTAATAGTGTAAGGGAAGAGTTTCTGTTTTGTCATTGATAAACTGTATTTCAGTGGTATGAATAACTTAAGTCTAGTTAAAGTCAGTTTCGAATATTGTGATACGATGGACATAGTTCGTGACTTCTTATATTGTATCGTCTTAATATAGTCTCGTATGGTTTAAGTTAAATATTGGTATATAATCATCATAATCCTTCCATTTTACCTTTCATAACACACGAAGACTTATGTTTTTATAAAAATTTTTAGGACTACCGTATACAATTACTGATCTTTAAGGGTGAAAAGGTTACGTTGTAAGTTCTCTAAGGGTATATGTAGAAAGACAATTTCAACCTGTAAAGGTTGGTCACGTAACCTCTAAGAGGGACCTAGGGTAGGAACCCTACTGTAGGACTTGAAAAAAATGAAAACGACTGAGAAGTCGTTACAAGTGTCGTAATGGATATGTTATCATCTCATGTTGAACATTCACAATAATTAAAGGTACAAGTACCAGAGGAAAAAGTCCGTGTGATTAGACCTGGAATTCGTAATGGAAAAATAAAAATTAGGATCTCATCTACTAAACAAAATGAGAAGGGGTCTCGTGACAAAAATAAGAAAGTAAGAGGTTCACACTGTAGACTAACATCGACGAAAAAAAGACGGTAAAATACCTGGGTCCTCACCTTTTGAATCACGAAGGTAACCACGAAGGCTTATTGAAGTAAAACGGAGAGAAAGACTCTTTAATAGTAGGACATAGAATCAACTCTTCTTTTTTTACAATATTTCTATTCAAAATTCTTCTTAGGATTCACAAGTAGAATGTGATATTTATCTAAAAACCATCTCTCACTAAAAAATTTTCCTAAAACAAAAGTTGAAATAGTTTCCTAGTGTCCAAATATTACTTTTCAAAGTCACAGGAGGGAATACTGTTTGGGTTTACGACTTGTTTGAAAGTTAAGAAAAGTAAGAATAAAAAAAGTGACCACAAAGAGATTTATTATACGGACATAACGTAAAAGAGAAACGTGAAAAATGACGAAAAAAGAACTAACTAATTGACATGTCCAATGACTAAAAAATAAGACCATTTAATTCTAATCCTAACGGGACCACCGAGCCTACCATCTCTTAGACGGACGTTACACCCTCTGGGTCCAAACTAAGGACCCAGCCCTTCTAGGGGACCTCTTCCTTTACCGATGCCTGAGGTCACAAGAACGGACCTCTTAAGGTACCTGTCTCCTAGTACTATCCGATGCAAGGACCCTGTCTCACTGAAAATGAAAGTGAAAAAGTCCAATTCTAATTCTTATGAAGATTTGGAGGGGAGAGGAGAAGATTGTTATACATAATAAAGTTAAAGAAATAAACTATAAAGAGAGTGAAACTCATTATGTGAATAAGTCTTATATAAGACGGTAGTCGAACTCTGTCGTAGAGAAGTGAGGAGTATAAAAGTCTTATATAACACTCGAGAACCTAGGGAAGTTAAGAAAAAAGAAGTGACGAGAGTTGAAAAAAACGAAACACACATACATATATAAAAATAATAGTTCCCAATTACAGAGTATAAGGAATAAGTATAAAACTGATATGTAATAAAGACTTTCAATCTTTAATCATCTACACCAAAAATATTACCAGTAAATTTATGTCAAAGAACATATAAGTTTATCATATAGATATAAAGGAGAATTTTTAAAAAAGGGACATGACATTTAATCATTCTTATCATTTTAGAAGGAAAAGGAGAGACGGAGAGACAGAAAAACAGACAGACAGAGAACGAACGTAAGAGCAAGTAAAAAAGTGGAGTACCTGTATATCGAAGGAGAACGTCAAAAGGTAAGAGAACGATTTTAAGCCTAATAACGTAAAATCGGATCGACGTGTTGATGTGATGAAAGACCTGATCGAGTAGAAAAGAGAAAAAACTACCTAGGTAATAAAAGATTTGAGGTATAAAGTAGAGAGGACAAATTGGAGTCAAATGGTCTTGTATAAAAATCGTATTGTAAAATTATTGTCCATGTACTTTTACACGAAAAAACTTTCAGAATTAAACTTACAGAAATTGACTATCAAATCAACTTATGACTAAACCGAGTGATTCAAAGGTATGACAAATACGTCTGGGATTTATAGTAATCCTAAACACACCAATACAGAAAAAGGAAACAGGTCTCACACCATCCTGGTGCAGTTTTGCTTCTGTATAAAAAGTTGTAATAAAAGAAAACTGAATGCGATAATTAATAAATGTATAATTAATATTTGACAGATTAAAATTGTACGATGTGACACAGAAAAGACCCATCATAAAGGTACTGTGTTAAAAGGGTAGACAAATTTCGAAAGTATAATATAAAATTTACACGGAAAATTTTTGACCTCTCGACCTAAAAGTAACTTGAGTTAAACTTAGGATATTGAATTTGTCCTTTAGAGTTAAGTTTATGTAAATAACCTAATATTTATATAAAACTGTATCGATAGAAAGATAAAACAAAAACGAATATACCAATTAAAATAGAGTGTATGTCTCTAATTTTTTATATATCATAAACGATATATAAGAAGATCCCGACGACATTGTCCTTTAGTCTCTGACCCACCGAATTTGTTGACTGTAAATAAAAGAATATCAAGATCTCCGACCTTCAGATTCTAGTTCCATGATCGTCCTCACTAAAGACCACCCTGGAGAAGTACTGAAACCGTACCGACACAAGAACAACATAGAAGTGTACCGGAAAGAAGACACGTGTCCGTGAAGACCACGGTGAAGGACAGGAAAATTTCCATGGTCAGTATAGTCAAACCCTAGGTGGGAATAATAAAGCAAATTAAAATTAAAAGACGAATTTTCGGGATGGAGGTTTATGATTGTGTATTCACTTTTACAATCAGTGAGTCAAGTCAAGTCAACTCAGTTAGTCAACCCAGACTGAAACGTTTGGGTACCTGACCTCGTGCGGTCAGAATGGACAGGTAGTGGTTGAAGGCGTCGGATGAGTTTGAGTACAGGTAGTACAGTCACTACGGTACATTGGCGAGTTGGGAACAGGAGGGGAAGAGAAGGGAGGAAGTGAGAAAGGGTCGTAGTTCCATAAAAGGTTGCTCAACCAAGAAACGTAGTGCACCGGTTTCATAACCTCAAAGTCGAAGATAGATGTAGTCAGGAAGGTTTCTTATAAGTCCTGACTAAAGGAAATCCTACCGGAGTGACCTAGAGAAACGTCAGGTTCCCTGAGAGCTCTCAGAAGAGGTTGTGGTGTCAAGTTTTCGTAGTTAAGATACCACGAGTCGAAAGAAATATCAGGTTGAGAGCGTAGGTATGTACTGATGACCTTTTTGGTATCGAAACTGATCTGTCTGGAAACCACTGTTTTATCACAGAGACGAAAAATTATACGACGGATCCAACCAGTATCGAAAAGAAGGTTCCACGTTCCCAGAAAATTAAAGTAACGACGTCAGTAGAAGACATCACTAAAACCTCGGGTCCTTTTATTTCAGACAGTAACAAAGGCAACAAATGGGTAGATAAACGGTACTTTCATTACCCTGGTCTACGGTACTAAAATCAAAAGACTTACAACTAAAAAGTCTGTTGAAAAAGTGAGAGGAGAAAGTGAAAGTAGTTCTAAAAGAAATCAAGAAGCGAAAGACGGTATTGACACCGTAGTAGACGTATGGACTCCAATAACTATAAAGAGGACCGTTAGAACTAAGGTCGACACAAAGTAGGTCGGGTCACAAAGCGTACTACATGAGGCAATCTTGAATTTATTCCTCCTACTGTTATATGTCGGAACTACGTGAGGAAAGGGTTAAACCTTTGTCAGACAACAAGGTACATGTCAAGATTGAGAACGGAGAACTGGACGTATGTCTAAAGAGTCCTCCGTCCAGTCCACCAGACTATAGGGGTACAGGAAGTCTTAAAAGGTGACTAAGAACAATAGGTGTGTCACTTTCCGAAACCGTATCAGTTATTTCGTTTTCATCTACAAAAAGCCTTTAAGAGAGTGGAAAAACTACTAGGTCACCTACAACTATTAAACTAGAGACCAAGGAGACCGAAAGATTTATGTCGAACTTGTTGACCTTCAAGTACCAAGTGTATGACAACTTCGGACCGAACCTCTTAAAACTCGTAATGACGATCACACACTCTCCTCACGTTAACACACCATTAAACTCGTGAGAAACCGTAACGGAAAGAAACTCTTTTATTATATTTCACTGGAAAAGGTCAGGACAACGGTGACGACTCAAAAGGTTTAAACGACCGTATAACTCACGTCGTGAAAGTGTCGTAGTAGAAAATCCTAAACTTTAATGAGTCGACCTTAAGGTGGTGGAGGTGATCGAAACAAGTATCACTAAGAAGGATTCCAGGTGAACTGAAGTGTAAGGTCCTACAGACCGAGATCCACTCACTAGTGTGTGGTAACACTAATAGACGGAGTACTTCTAGATAAAATATGTTAAGAAGACACATAAGAACGGTGGAGAAGAATTATAGAAGACGAAGACAATCCAGGTATGGTAAAGACAGGAAATGACACGAGTAGAAACGTACTCTACAAGGGAAGTCAAGTCAAGTCAGCGAGTCAGTACAGGCTGAGAAACACTGGGGTACTTGACGTCGTGCGGTCCGGAGGGACAGGTGGTGGTTGAGGGTCTCAAGTGAGTCTGAGTGTAGGTAGCTCAGTCACTACGGTAGGTCGGTAGAGTAGGAGACAGTGGGGAAGAGGAGGACGGGGGTCAGGGAGGGTCGTAGTCTCAGAAAAGGTTACTCAGTTAAGAAACGTACTCCACCGGTTTCATGACCTCAAAGTCGAAATCTTAGTAAGGAAGGTTTTTTAGGGTCCCAACTAGAGGAAGTCTTACCTGACCAACCTAGAGGAACGTCAGGTTCCCTGAGAGTTCTCAGAAGAGGTTGTGGTGTCAAGTTTTCGTAGTTAAGAAGCCACGAGTCGGAAAAAGTGTCAGGTTGAGTGTAGGTATGTACTGGTGTCCTTTTTGGTATCGGAACTGATCTGCCTGGAACCAGTCGTTTCATTACAGAGACGAAAACTTATACGATAGATCTAATCAGTATTGAAAAGAAGGTTCCTCATTTACAGAAAATTAAAGTACCGACGTCAGTGGTAGACGTCACTAAAACCTCGGGGGTTTTTATTTCAGACTGTGACAAAGGTGACAAAGGGGTAGATAAAGGGTACTTCACTACCCTGGTCTACGGTACTAGAAACAAAAGACTTACAACTCGAAATTCGGTTGAAAAAGTGAGAGGGGAAAGTGAAAGTAGTTCTCCGAAAAATAAAGGAGAAGTGAAAGACGATATTCCTACCACAGTAGACGTATAGATTCCAATAACTACATAAGGGCATCATCGAGATTAAAAGAACTCTCCAGAAATCGGAAAGAGTAACATAACAAAAGAAGATAAAGAAACGTAGCTAGTGACTCCTTCCTAAAGAATAGAGGGGAACGATAAGAAACCTTTAGACGTAAGTCACCCATGGAGAAAGGAAAAGAGGAAACGGAAGATTGTGAAACACTGGGGTACGTCGGATGGTCCGACGCAAGGTATCTTAAGAGGTCTGTTCTTGTGACCGCACCCAACGGTAAAGGAAGAGATCAACTAGAAGGACTGGTTCGTTAGCTTGGACCCAGAGGACGTAAGGTCCGTCCCAGAAATGGTAGACACAGTGGTCCCTCCGGGATATTCCTTCTGTATATTCCCCGAATTGTATTAGACCTTTCCCTGTGTTAAATCGGGTATAGGTATACATATAAAACGTTAAATGTCAAGAGTCAGTTATCGTGGGAAGGATAGAGGTAGATAACGAATAGTACGAGGTATTAAAAAACAAAACTCTTATACGGAGTTAAAAACATGGACGGGATACAAACTACCTATAAACTCTGATTCCAGGCAGATCAGTTCCGATACCAAAAAGGACACAGTACATACCTACACTCTCAACCTGACACTTCTTCCGACTCGCGGTTTCTTAACTACGAAAATTTGACGCCACAACCTCTTCTGAGAACTCTCAGGGCACCTGACGTTCCTCTAGGTTGGTCAGGTAAGACTTCCTCTAGTCCGGACCCTAAAGAAACCTTCCTTACTAAAGATTTCGACTTTGAGGTCATGAAACCGATGGAGTACTCTTCTCAACTGAGTAACCTTTTCTGAGACTACGACCCTCCCTAACCCCCGTCCTCCTCTTCCCCTGCTGTCTCCTACTCTACCGACCTACCGTAGTGACTGAGATACCTACACTCAGACTCACTTGAGACCCTTAACCACTACCTGTCCCTCCGGATCGCACGACGCTAAGTACCCCACCGTTTCTCAGCCTGTGCTGACTCACTGACTTAACTTGACTTGACTTGACTCAAAAAATTAATCATAAAATGATAATGATCTCATGGGGCGTAGGCTCCAGTCCCCGCCACCGGTCCTTCTCGATGGGAGACGGGTTCCCACCTCCCACGGCGGACGTCTACGATGGGGTGTAGGTTCCTCGCCACCGATGTACCCGTGTCCTCCCAGATCTCTTCGATGACGTACAAGTTCCAGTCCTCCCCACCGTCACTCCTCTATAGGGAGCAGGTTCCATTCCTCGTCACCGACGTGAAACGACCTCGTCGGCACTTCTCTATGGGGTGCGGGTTCCATTCTCTTTGGGTTCATTTTGTTATCCACAACGTTCTCCCGTAGTCTTCCCTCTGTGTGACTTTAGTATGAGTGTCTTTTGATCAGTTAGATTAGTGTGATCCTAGTGTCGGAACAGATTGAGTTTGATTCGGTACGGGACACCCCGGTGGGTTCTACTCACCCGGTACCACCTCTCCAGACTGGTTTACACCAAGTGACCTCTTCCCTTACCGTTTGGTGACGTTATAAGAACGGAAGCCTTGGGGTACTTGTCATACTTTTCCGTTTTACTATCCTATGACTTTCTTCTTGAGGGGTCGAGCCATCCACGGGTTATACGATGACCTCTAGTCACCTCTTTATTGAGGTCTTTCTTACTTCCTTACCTCGGCTTCGTTTTTGTTATGGGTCAACACCTACACTGACCACTATCTTCGTTCCAGACTACGACATTCTCGTTATAACGTATCCTTGGATCTTTCAACCAGGTACTTAGTTCCGTTTAACCTTCACCAGTTTGTCCTCTATCGTTCTCACTTGAAAATGTAAGATCCTTAGTCGTTTTATTTTACCTGACCTTACCCATTTAAATTAAGTCTACTGGTAATATAGATGATGACACCCGTCCTTAGGGAGTCTTCTTTACCTCATCGGTAGTACCAGTTGTTTTCTTAGACTTTACGCCATGAACCTACGTTAGAGTTTTTGCTGTCTTACTAGAGACAAGCAAAGGTTCCGTTTGGTAAGTTATAGTGCCATTAGGTTCAGATACGGGGTTGATCATTGTGACTTCTTCGACTTCAACTTGCCAAGATACTTCTGGAGGTTCTGGAAAATCTTGATTGTGGGGTTTTTCTACAGGAAAAGTAATATCCCCTGACCTTACGTTTTCATCTTTCAGTTCTTTGTGCACCCCATTGTCCATTTAAGTCGGAACCTTATGTCTTAATTCGTCCCGTTTCCGATTGTCTCAAAACGGTTCTCTTGTGTGACCAGTATCGTTTGTGGAAGAAGGTTGTTGTGTTCTCTTCTGAGATGTGTACCTGTAGTGGTCTACCAGTTGTGGCTTTAGTCTAACTAATATAAGAAACGTCGGTTTCTACCTCTTCGAGATATGTCAGTCGTTTTTGTTCTGGTCTTCGACTGACACCGAGTCTAGTACTTGAGAAATAACGGTTTAAGTCTGACTTCAACTTCTTTCATCCTTTTTGGTGATCTGGTAAGTACATACTAGATTTAGTTTAGGAAATACTAATATGCCACATTCATTCTTTATCTAAATTCCCTGATCTAGACTATCTATCTCACGGACCACTTGATACCTACCTCCAAACACTGTAACACGTCCTCTGTCCCTAATTCTGGTAGGGGTACCTTTTCTTTACGTTTTTTCGTTTTACCGACAGACCCCTCCGGAATGTTTATCGAAACTTGTCTTCCCTTCACTTTTCGTTTCCTCTTTAACTTTCTATATGGGTAAACTTACGTCTCAAGGTTTCTTATCGTTCCACTCTATTCTTTCGGAAGGAGTCACTAGTTACGTTTCTTTATCTCCTTTTGTTGTCTTAACTTTCTGATCTCGAGAGAAGTTCTTTTAATCTGTATGGTTCCCTTATAAAGTACGTTTCTACCCGAATTATTTCCTGTCTTTACCATACCTGGATTGTCTTCGTCTTCTATAATTCTTGTCCACCGTTCTTATGTGTAATCTTGACATATTTTTTCTAGAAGTGTTGGGTCTATTAGTACTACACACTAGTTAGTGGATCTCGGTCTGTAAGACCTTACACTTTAGTTCACCCGGAATCCTTCGTAGTGATACTTGTTTCCATCATCTCCACTAACTTAAGGCCAAGTCGATAAGTTTAGCACTTTCTACTACGAGACTTTCACAACGTGAGTTATACGGTCGTTCAAACCTTTTGAGTCGTCACCGGTGTCCTGACCTTTTCCAGTCAGAAGTAAGGTTAGGGTTTCTTTCCGTTACTGTTTCTTACGAGTTTGATGGCGTGTTAACGTGAGTAGACTGTGCGATCCTTTCATTACGAGTTTTAAGAGGTTTCGTCCGAAGTCGTTATGTATTTGCCACTTAAAGGTCTACAAGTTCGACCAAAATCTTTTCCATCTCCTTGGTCTGTAGTTTAACGGTTGTAGACGAACTAGTTGTTTTTTCTTTCTCTCAAGGTCTTTTTATAGATAAAGACAAAATAACTGATACGGTTTCGGAAACTGACACACCTAGTGTTATTTGACCTTTTAAGACTTTCTCTACCCTTATGGTCTGGTGGACTGGACGGAGAAGTCTTTGGATATACGTCCAATCCCTCGTTCTCAATCTTGACCTGTACCTTGGTGTCTGACCAAGGTTTATCCTTTTCCTCATGCAGTTCCGACATATAACAGTGGGACGAATAAATTGAATATACGGTTCATGTAGTACTCTTTGAGACCCGACCTTCTTCGTGTTCGACGTTAGTTCTAACGGTCCTCTTTATAGTTATTGGAGTCTATACGTCTACTGTGATGGGAATACCGTGTCTCACTTCTCTTTGTTTTTTCGGAGAACTACTTTCACTTTCTCCTCTCACTTTTTCAACCGAATTTCGAGTTATAAGTCTTTCGATTCTAGTACCGTAGACCAGGGTAGTGAAGTTCCCTTTATCTACCCTTTTGTCACCTTTGTCACCGTCTGGGATAAAAAGGCCCGAGGTTTTAGTGACGTCTACCACTGACGTCGGTACTTTAATTTTCTACAAATGAGGGACCTTCTTTCCAATACTGGTTGGATCTATCGTATAAGTTTTCGTCTCTGTAATGAAACGGTTGTTTTCAGGAAGATCAGTTCCGATACCAACAAGGTCACCAGTACATATCTACACTCTCAACTTGACACTTCTTTCGACTCGTGACTTCTTCACTACGAAAACTTGACACCACAACCTCTTCTGAGAACTCTCAGGGAACCTGACGTTCTTCTAGGTTGGTCAGGTAAGACTTCCTCTAGTCCGGACCCTAAAGAAACCTTCCTTACTACGACTTCGACTTTGAGGTCATGAAACCGGTGGAGTACACTTCTCAACTGAGTGACCTTTTCTGAGACTACGACCCTCCCTAACCCTCGTCTTACTCTTCCCCTGCTGTCTCCTACTCTACCGACCTACCGTAGTGACTGAGCTACCTACACTCAGACTCACTTGAGGCCCTCAACCACTACCTGTCCCTCCGGAACGCTCGACGCTAAGTACCCGAACGTTTCTCAACCTGTACTGACTCGCTGACTTGACTGACTAATGATCTCATTTTACGAGAGTCCTTGAAAGGATATCTAGACAGTTTACGTATACACGTTTTAAAAAAGATATCGTGTGTGGATAACAATCTAGAAGACTTAGAAGTTTAAAGGATATTTAACGGTTTATAGAAGGTATACTAAATGGTTGAAGGGAAGTGGGACTTTAAAGATTCGAAAAAAAGGAACAACAAGGTATAAACAATTTTGGGATCTAACAATCTGAAAATTTTATAGTAGTGGTAAACTACCTTACTATTTTATAGTAAAGGTCAGATACCTACATACTCATATAGAATAACACCAAATTAAACGTAAAAACTAACGATTGTATCAACTTAGGGAAAGTATAATAACCGTGAAACCTAAAAGATAGAACACTTCACACATTAATTAATAAAATGGATAAAAAGATAACACAAAAGAAAAGGAATAATTAAATATTTACACAAATAAATTTAATATAAAACGTACAATAGGAAACGACCGATCTACAAACCTTTTATAGAGGACGGTAAGACACCAAACGGGTGTTAGAATTTTTACATAAAATTACATACATTTAAGAATTTAAGATGAATTAACTTCAACTCAGAAAATGAAATACCATTCCAGGAGAAATACGTGTGACTACTGTGTTTAAGGTATTCAATAGAAGATTTTCAAAGTACCAAAACTAAAATACAAATCTATAAGGTTAACGGATCAAAATTAAAAACACTTACCACCCTTCCCTTCCATACCCTAATGAAAATAAAAAGAGGGGTTATCCCTACGGTTTTATAAGATTGTAGTAAATAATTTTGAAACATGCAAACCGTCACCAGAAATGAGACATTACGGTCAAGACGTCATTCAGTATACAAGCAAGTACACAACGACCCGAGACATCAGACAAGAAAACCAGACAAAAAGATACCGTCTGGATCATAAGAAATAAATACATTTGTTAGGACGTTAGAGATCCAATTTAACAGGGTTAAAACATAAAAAGTCCTTCCTGAAACGATAAGGACTTTAATTGTAAAATCTTATGTCTGATCACAACCGAACAATCCAAAAGTGTGTACGTGTGTGTGTGTGCGTGTGTGTAGAACAACCCTAAAATAATGTATATATGTCTTAAGATCTCTATTAACCGTTAAAATTTCATAACTCAGTAGGTTGGGTATTTGTGCCAACTATCGATATAGTAAAATTGGAAATACCAATAAATAAGTTACGGAAAATTTCAAAAGAACTATGTTCAGAACGTTTTCATAAAAACGAAATATAAAAACTCGATAAACTTTTTTATGTGAAAATGCAAAATAAAAGATTAATAAAATACGAGAATCCATCTGTGCGTTATATGATAACGAGTAATTATTATTGACTATAAACTTTGTCGTTAGAATTATTTGTAATTAAGATTGTTAAATATATTAGGTAAACTAAAAGATTCATATGTAAGTATAGTAGACACTTATTACTGTCAAAACACGGTAATAAAGGTTAAGAGTACGTAATATTAGGGTAAATGTACAGAATGGTAAGTACAATCTCAGAGGTCACACTGCATCTTGTCTTCACAACGGTCACACGCAGGAACAGAAAAAGGACTGTAGTGTCCTTTACGAAATCTGCAGAGTGATTTACAAGACATACAAAACATCGAAGGAACACAGCCAATCCTTGTAGAGGAAGTAAAAAATCAAACAGATCCAAAAAGGGCTTAAGAGATGACGACCATAATTTATGTATGTCCCCACTCTCTCCTCTCACAGAATATTGGACTTCTTAGCGGAACACCTGTCAGGAAAAGAAATAATTGAACTAAAGATGTGGACAAGGAAAGGAAGGGAGACACAAACGAACGAGGTTCAACCCTCGGCGTAGTGACAAAATAGTCTTTTCCCCGTGAATATCGTCGATTGTTGAAGAAACACACAAAACCTGACACTAATAGGTATACTATTCTTAGTAAAAGATAGAGGGGTTTTCAGTAGTTACAGGGTTAGGTCATTATCACTGAGGACAAAGAATCACGGTAGTACTTACTGAGAAAAAAAAAATACTATTCTTATAGTAATTGTTATATTTGGAAAGACCTGGGAATTATTCATAGTCTCTGATGTGATTTTCAAAATATAAATAGTTTAGTAAATTGAAAACGAGTAAAAATACTGAAACACACTAAAATTAACCTAAGACCGTATCACCTCATACGGATTCAGTAGAGAATTTGACCTTCGAGTAAATTCAATATTTAACATTAAGATAAAAAGAATATTTAAAAATGAAGACTATCAAAAAGTAATAATTATAAAATGACATTATCGATAAAACTATATGTCAACTGGAAACTCGTTATGTGCAACCCCTATGGTTATAAAGGTGTCAGGTTTTAGGTGTGTATTGAAAACTGAGAGGGGTTTGAATTGTCGATTTTCGGCTGACAATTCCTTCAATCCAAAAGTTTTTATGATAACGAGGAGATTTTTTTATATAAAAGGTTTGACAATACCGGTATACAACATCCTGAATATCTTTCTCTTGTTTCACCCTTCCACAGGTTACTCCCCACAATTGAGGAGACCCGGGTAGTCGTATTATTTGGACTCAATAGGTTGAGAGGTTCACGACGAATCAAAGACCTAATGACCAAAGACGTCGTAAAGTCGTCAAAATTATCAATCTTAAAATTAAAAATTTATTTCTCGTACTCTTATTTTACTTCTTCTTTTCTAGTTCGATGTTAAAATTCATTATTCTTCGTGACGTACCACCCTACGTAAATACTTATAATTTATAGGTAATTTTATTCATTTAAGATCTTTAGAATTCCTATAGTTCCGAATAAAAATGATTTTTAGACTCTGACATATCGTCAACTAAAAATAATATCACTATCCTTTTATCAATATTTTATCCTTTTTAATTATAAGAAACCAAATGGATCTGTTATATATATATGATTTATTTATAAAGGATACGAAGACGACTATTTATAGAGTTTTTTTTTCGTCGTGTAGAAATACTGTTCCATTAAGTTTCTAGTCATCTAATAAAAGTAGAAAAATACAGTAACTGTTATCAATATTTTATATTAAAATTTAATATAATACACGTCTCACCCATTTTATTAGGAAACTCGAAATAAAACTTAGATAAAGTTGATTTATACCGAGTTTTTATTGCTAAACACAGATACTAACAGAGACTTTACAATTTTAAATCAAGTGTGTAACCTCTTAAAAAATTCTACTTTGATGTAAGTCTTGTTCTAGTCACTAACACTACAATAAAAATCATGGTAGACTTGTTATAAAATCAAACTTGTCAAATCGACAAATAGACAAAAACGGAAAAGAGTACTGCAGTTACCGGTTTATTGACTAGGTATCAAAACTTCACGATCTCAAACTTAAATCCACTCAGCAAGTCACAGAAAAAGTTATTTAGAGTATAGTGAACTCTCTCTAATTGTTTGTGTGAAAAAGTTTAAGGACTATGACATGAAAAGGAAGGTTCGTCGAACAGAAACTCTTCCTTATGCCGAATTTTTTTCGGGTAAATAAAAATACTAACAGATTCTTATCATCAATAACTTTAAACAATCTACTAAATGATACATAAAATAAACTTTTATAAAGACGAATGTTCGTCAAGTATTTAATGATAATGGGTATTTTGAAAATTATCATAAAAATTTCCCCGATAAAGTTTCTTCTGTCAACTTACCGTTTCACCCTATTTGTTACCTGTCTTTACAACTGACGAATACTTAATATATAATTGAACGAAGATTATAATCAGTCTGTTGTATTGATGGAATTCAAAACGAATAAAGTAGGAGTAAAAGGAGATTGTATCATTTTTCTTACGTAATTTTTAACTTACAGTATTAATTATCTCCTTCCATTTGTAGTACTAATATTCTTCTTTGTATAATCGTCTTAACAATTTTTTGTTTCTGATCTTAAATAACTCGTAGATGATTCGAAGTCTATGAGAAAAATTTAAGATAAAATGAGTTTATTATTAACACACTTATTGGTACTAAAGATAAACTCGATACTTCTTCCACCCCCCCTTGTGGACTATCCATTTAAATAACCGTACCTATTTGATCATTCATCTATGAAATAGTTATAATAGTTACGAAGGTTTCTTCCTCTAAAAAGTACACAAAATAAACACTTTGACGATAAAAATTGAATAAGTATAGATGAAAATAAATAAATATGAAAATTATATTTAAATAAATAAAATAACCTCCGATTAATGAAATGTTATAACATAACCAAAACGGTATGTAGTTGTACTTAGGTGGTGCCCATATGTGCACAAGGGGTAGGGAGGGGGGAGGGAGGAGGGAGGGGTATAGTAGGGAGACCCACCAGGGTCACGTGGTCGGGGTTCGTATGTCATAGTACGTAGTTTACACCTGACCACTAAGCAAAGTATATATATGTACAAAGTCACGGTAAGAGACTTTAGTAGGGTAGGAGTGGGAGAGGGTGTCTCAGGTTTTCTGACAAGATATGTAGACACAGAGAAAACGACAGAGTGTATGTCCCAATAGTAATGGTAGAAAGATTTAAGGTATATATACGTAATCACATGGTATAACCACAAAAAGAAAGACCGAATGAAGTGAGACATATTATCCGAGGTCAAAGTAGGTAGAGTAATCTCCACTACTTAGGTAACTTAGTAATCTTGATTAAGTTTACATAATAAAAATTACCGACTCATTATGAGGTAACACATATACATGGTACCGAAAGAATAGGTAAGTAGACGACTACCTGTAGATCCAACGAAAGTACAGGACCGATAATATTTGTCACGACACTACTTGTAACCCCACGTTCACAGAGAAAGTCAAGACCAAAGGACCCACACATACAGGTCGTCACCCTAACGACCCAGTATTCCGTCAAGATAAAGGTCAAAAAATTCCTTAGAGGTGTGACAAGAGGCATCACCGACATGATCAAACGTACCGATGACTGTCACATTCTCCTAAGGGAAAAGAGGTGTGGGAGAGGTCGTAAATAACGAACATCTGAAAACCTATCGTCGGTAAGACTGACCACACTTTACCATGGAGTAACACCAAAACTAGACGTAAAGAGACTATTACTCACTACAACTCGTAGAAAAGTACACAAACAATCGGTAGACATACAGAAGAAACCTCTTTACAGATAGATCAAGAAACCGGGTAAAAAACTAACCCAGCAAATAAAAAGACCTCAACTCGACGTATTCAACGAATATATAAAAAATCTAATCAACAAACAGTTAACGAAGTAAACGATAATAAAAGAGGGTAAGACTTCCGACAGAAAAGTGAAACGAATATCAAAGAAAACAAAAAGTCTTCGAAAATTAAAATTAATCTAGGGTAAACAAATAAAAACGAAAATAAAGGTTATAAGACCCTCCACGCAGTATCTCCTAGGACGACACTAAATACAGCCTCTCACAAAACGGATACAAGAGGAGATCCTCAAAATATCAAAGACCAGAATGTAAATCTAGAAATTAGGTAAAACTCAAATAAAAACACATACCACAATCTTTAACAAGATCAAAGTAAGAAAATGTTCACCAACTGATGAAAAGGGTCGTGATGAACAATTTCTCTAACAGAAGAGGTAACATATAAGAACGGAGAAAACAGTCTCTATTCCACAGGTATCCACGTACCTAAATAGAGACCCGAAAGATAAAACAAGGTAACTAGATATAAAGACAGAAACACGGTCATGGTATGACAGAACTACTGACACCGAAACATCATCTCGGACTTCAGTCCGTTCAACTAAGGAGGTCAAGGTAAGAATAAAGAGTCTAACGAAACCGATAAGTTCCAAAAAACATGTTTATGTTTAACACTTTAAAAAACAAGATCGAGACTTTGTATAGCAACCATCGAACTATCCCTAACGTAACTTAGATATCTTACAAAACCCATCCATACGAGTAAAAGTGATATAACTAAGAAGGCTAGGTACTTGTACCATATAAAGAAGTAGATAATCACAGGAGAAACTAAAGAAAGTGGTCACAAAATATCCAAAGATATATATCCAGAGATCAAAGAAATCCATCTGTATAAGGATTCATAAAATAAGAAAAGTAACGTTACTACTTACCTTAACAAAGGAATTAAAGATAAAAGAGTAATAATCATATATCCTTACGTTCCCTAAAGACACACAACTAAAATATAGGACGTTGAAATGATATAAGTAACTAATCGAGATCATTAAAAGACCACCTCAGAAATCCTAAAAGACACATCTCCTGGTACTGTAGACGTTTGTCACTCTCAAAATGAAGAAAAGGTTAAACTAAAGGAAAATAAAGAAAAAGACGAGACTAACGACACCGGTTTTGAAGGTCTTGATACAACTTATCATCACCACTTTCACCCGTGGGAACAGAACAAGGACTGAAATCCCGTTTACGAAAGTTAAAAAGTGGTAACTCCTATTACAAAAAACGCCCAAACAGTATATATCGAAAATAATACAACTCCTTACTACGATTTCGACTTCGAGGTCATGAAACCGGTGGAGTACACTTCTCAACTGAGTAGCCTTTTCTAAAACTACGACCCTCCCTAACACCTGTCCTCCTCTTCCCCTACTGGTTCCTACTCTACCGACCTACCGTAGTGACTGAGCTACCTGCACTCAGACTCACTTGGGGCCCTCAACCACTACCTGTCCCTCCGGACCGTACGACGCTAAGTACCCCAACGTTTCTCAGCCTGTACTGACTCGCTGACTTGACTTGACTTGACTACAAGGAAAATAAGGACGAAAGACCTCTCCAAAATAGTATTTACCTACAACTTAAAACAGTGCCGAAAGAGACGTAGATAACTCTATTAGTATACCGAAAATAAAAAGTTAAACAATTACACTACATAATATAACTAACTAAACGTCTATAACTTCTTAGGAACGTAGGGACCCTATTTCGGGTGAACCAGTACCACATACTAGAAAAATTACACAACAACCTAAGACTAATGATCTTAAAACAATTCCTAAAAACGTAGATACAAGTAGTCACTAAAACCGGACATCAAAAGAAAAAAACACCGTAGAAACAGTCCAAAACTATAATCCCACTACCACCGGAGTCTTACTCAAACCTTCAAATGGAAGGAGACGTCAAAAGACCTTCACAAACTCATCCTATCCACAATCGAGAAGAGCTTTAAAAACCATCTTAAGTCGACACTTCGGTAGACCTGGACTCGAAAACAAACGACCTTCTAAAGACTAATGTCAAAGTTAAAGGTACGAACACTACCCAGACAATTCTAAAAGATAAAGAAGGACCAAGTCAAAACCTTTCAACATGAAAAGATTCTTAAACAGGTAAAGAAGGTGCAACAGGTAAAATAACCGTATATTAACAACTATCATCAGAAAATACTAGGAAACATAAAGACACAACAGACAACACTATAGAGGTAAAAGTAAAGATTAAAATAACTAAACTAAAAAGAGGGAAACAAAGAACTACTCAGACCGATTACCAAACAGTTAAAATAAATAGGAAAGTTTCTTGGTCGAAAACCGAAACAACTAAAAACGATACCAGAGAAAACAAAGAAAACGTGAATAAAGACGGGATTAAAAATTCTAAAGAAAGGAAGATGATTGGGACCCCAAGAATTAAAGAAGGAAAAGATCAACGAAATCCACATCTCAATCCAGTAAATAAACTGAAAAAAGAACAAAGAACTCCATACGGACATAACGATACTTGAAAGGGGAATCGTGACGAAAATGTCACAGGGTGTCCAAAACACAATAACACAAAAGTAAAAGTAAGTAAAGATACGTATAAAACTAAAGAAAAAACTAAAGAAGACACTGAACAACCAATAAGTCTTCGTACAACAAGTCGGAGGTATACAACCTTAAAATTTATCAAAAAGAGGACATTAACTCTAGATTAGAATGACGTAACACCAGTCTTTTCTACGAACCTTACTAAAGTTAAAAAAACTTAAATGGTTCCGATCTAAATATCAGGTCCCACACTAGATAAGACCTCTTCCAAGGTACACACGAACTCTTTTTCCACTTTAAGTAACAAAACCCCACTTTACAGTATATCTATAGTTAATCTAGATTGACGAGATAACACAGTAAATTTCAAACACAAAGGAACAATTAAAAAACAAATCAACTAGATAGGTATCCACACTCACCCCATAATTTCAGAGGGTGATAACACAATAACAATTAAAGGGGAAAGTATGAACAATCGTAAACAGAATGTATAACGCCACGAGGATACAACCCACGTATTTATAAATATTAACAATATAGAAGAAGAACCTAACTAGGAAACTAGTAATATCTCACAGGAAGAAACAGCGAAAAACGTCGGAAACAAAATTTCAGATAAAATAGACTATACTCATAACGGTGAGGACGAAAGAAAGTCAGAGATAAACGTACTTATAGAAAAAGGTCGGGAAGTGAAAGTCAGACATACACAGGGGACAAAACTCCACCCAAAGAACATCTGTTGTGTATATCCCCAGAACAAAAACATAGGTAAGTCGGTCACAAACAGAAAACCAACCCCGTAAGTTGGGTAAACGTAAATTCCATTAATAACTATTCATACTAGGGCAACGGTAAATGAAATAACAAAACCCAAGTTCAAATATGTGAGAAAAACACAAAGAAGGAAATCGTAAACAACCTCTCGACCAAACCACCACGACTTAAGAGAGTCGAAAACGAACAGACATTTCGACAACTAAAGAGGAATAAACTTACTCTAGGAAAGACCCATGTCATTAGACCCGACTTCCAATAAAAGAAAGTTGTGAAATTGACACAGAACGGTAAGGGAGGACCGGACTTTTCAAAGATAACTTTCTAGTCGACAATAGGAATACCCTTAGGGGAACACACAATAAACAACAAAAAGGGAACGACGAAAATTATAAACAAGAAATACAAACTAGAAACAATTAAACTAATTATACACAGAACCCCACAAATCGGAACCCAAATAGAACAAACCCTGAGAGACCCAAAGAACCTGAACCCACCAATAAAGGAAGGGGTAAAATCCCTTCAAAAGTTGATAATAGAGGAGCTCATAAAAGAGTACCAGAAAGAAAAACAGAAGAAGAAGACCCTGAAGATACTAAACTTACAACCCCGTAAATTGTGACAGGACCTCCAGAGACTCTAACGGGAGTAAAGAAAATTAAGTAAAAAGAAAAAAGGAGAGACTAAGTAAATAAAGATGGTAAGATAGAAGATGAAGTGATTAGGATAGAAGACGGAGACAATAAGATGATAAACAACGGAGGTCTCACAAAAAATAGAGTAAATAACGGAATAAGTAATATATAACTGAGAAAAAATAAAGAAGATCCAGGAAAAATTTGGAAAGAACGTAGAAGAGTCAGGAACAGAGATCCGATAAATAGACACTAAGGTAAAACTAAAGTTCTAAAACCTAGTAAAAGTGATAGTAATAAACCTTTGGAAAGAGTCCATCTAAGGGATAGAGAAGGAGAAAACAAACCAAACCACCCGTAAATAGGACAAAGAAATGGACGACCCATAAGGAAACAGAGAAGTAGAACAAATATAACGACTCAAACCCCACCGGAAAGACATAGGACCGTCAAACACCTCAAGCGAAATAACACCTCAAAGGAGTGACACCCACCCAAACATGTCCACCGAACAGTTCCAAAGAACCAATCCCTTCGAACACAGTCACAAGACCACCCATCTCGACCTAAAGAAGAGAGACCTCACGTTACTTCACAGATCATTACTCAATACTCTACAGTTACCCAAACCTCATTGAAATCCGTCGGACATATAACTTCGAATCCCGACACAAGGACACAACGACCTCTTAAACGCACCATACAGAACGAGACCTTGAACAACCGGGAACCCACCACGAACCAAAGTCACATCCATACCTCCATAAACTACTCGAGGATAACTAATTACAAGGGACTTCAGTCCTCAAGAGACCACAAGAGTCCTAAACCTGAATTCGGAGGACGAAGACCAAAAGTCAGAACAAAAATGTCATCAGAGTTCTGAAGAGGATATGTCGTGGTAACTATTTTGTAGATCCAATTTCTACTTTTCAAAGAGGTGTCACTCCCTGTGGGTACCTCCAAGTGTCTGAATGTACCTCTTCTCTTCCTCTTCCCTCAATCTCCATTGGGTTTACTCTACTCCACCTTAGTTATCTCTCTCGTTCGATCGGTCATTAGTGAAGGAATACACATGAGGTGTTGACCTGGTGAGTCTCTACAAGTACCTCAATATGTCTCTTTTCTTCTCCCTCCTTCCTCTGTCTCCACCAGTCTTCCTATTTTCCCCCTTTACTTTACTCTCTCTGTCTAGGTCGGTCATTAGTCAAGGGATTCACAAGAGGTGACAGACCTTGTGTATCTCTAAGTGTCTCAACCCATCCCTTCCCTTCCCAATCCATCCTCTGTCTCCGCTGGACCACCTCTTTTTCCTCTCAGGTTTCCCCTTCTGTCGTCAGTTCGGTCATTAGAGCGAGGGTTCATTTTTACCCATAACTTCTAACCCAAGAATTTCTATGTTTTAACTATTGTTAATGGTTTTTCGTTTCTAATTTTTAGATCTCACCTAAAACCTTAAAATTTTTATGTTATAATCTCTTTTCTACTTTTTTTTTTCTTTTTTCATTTCAGTGTGTGTGTGTTTTTTTATATATATCTTCAAACGAAATTTTTATCCCAGAAAAAAAAAAAAAACGTTTCATTATCATCCAATATTTTCACTTTTAATTTCCTCATTATCTCTGGATTTTTAATTTTTTTTTTTTCTTACTAGTATTTTTATCATTTTTATATAGATCCTGAAAGAGACCACAACAACACCCATAACACCCCAGTCAAGTAAAAGCCTATCAAGAACCAGGCCGAATATAAAGAGTTCTAGATATCCGGGGAAGGATACATCAGCCATGATTGCTGTCCCAAAATTAGATAACGTGGACAGTGATGGTTCCGCCAAGGGAGGCAAAATCGAAGAAGACAAACGACCAGAGAAGTCACAGACTAAAGGCGGGACTGTGTTTTTCCCGCCACCACCTGTGAAAAAATCCGAGTAAGCAAGTCAGCGCGACACCCCTCCCTCCCTGTGACGTCTGTTTATTGTGACCACACAAGAGTGTCACGGAGTCGGTGTGACCCGGACGGGACGAGTGCCTCACACACGGGACGAGCGGGTGTGACGAGTCCGAGATCCAACGAGGCGACCCTTGGAAGCCTCCGGGTGGGACCCGACGTACGTGGAGGGTCCAGATTCGGTGAGTCCAAGTCCGTGAGCCCATCAGGAGTCTCCGCGTCTGAAACAACCTGGACGTAAAACACGGGAAGGGTCCAGACTCGGCGAGTCCACTACTCCACAAACCGCTCGCGCCAGCGACGCTGAATAGTGGAGGGGACAGGGACGACGAACCAAAAGACCCACATGTTGGTCGTGTGGAAGAGTCCACCTACAACTGACAGGTCTTAGGGTTCTTCAGAATCAATCGTTTCTTCGGACGAACGTCAAACCATCTATTGCAGAGAGACCCCGACACTAACGGGGGAAGACCGAGACAGACGGACAGTGGTCTCCCCCTACCAGACGTCGGACGATCAAGACAAGTCAGGAAACAAGACACGTACCCGGACCGTCACAGAATCACGAAAAGCGCACCATCGATAGGGTGTCAGACCAAACGATCGGGTTCAATCAAACGAGTCTAATGGGAGCCCCGTAAGTCCGGTCTAGGAATGAGATTCGTTACGTCGGGTGTGGAGGGACGGGTCGGGGGTGAACGATCACCGACCACGTCCGCAGAAGTTACGAAGAGACGACCCCCTCAATGGAACCCGAGCATTAGACACCCCAAATTAATAAATAAATAAGAAGGATGGACAATACAACGGGAGACACAAAGGTTCCGAACGGTGTCTGAGCCGTCACTTTCACAAAGGGCCACAAACCTTTGAAGAGAGAAAAATTCTGAGGGAAGGGTCCTACCTCGAGACAGGGATGGAGAAAACAGAGAAAAAAACAGAAAATATAAAAAAGGACGGAGGAAAGTTTCTATTACCCGACGAAAAGACCCACGGACTACAGAAGACGGCCGTAAGTCTTCAACAAAACACCTTAAATAAGTCGCAAATTTACAAGAAAACTACTTAAACACCCCCTCTTTCGCCAGAGGGGTAGGATAAGGAGGCGGTAGAATCCTGGCGGAGGTATAAATGAAAATAAGAAAGAGAAAGAATTAAACGTAATTTAAACGAAAAAAAAAAGGATTAATAAATTTCACTTTCACATCGAGTAACCAAAGTTTGGTCCCCAACTTTATGATTTCGAAAGTCCTCTTTACACTCGGTACGGATAAAAAGATACTGGGAACTTTACTCTTTCCTAAAATATAAAAATTTCTTAATTTTGTTTCTTTTTGTACACTGTCTCTAATATCCACCTACTGTTCTGGACTTTATAAATGATAATCTGAGAGATGTCTTTCGTTACTTGGTCAAAGACCAAATCTTGTAAATATAACATACATTAATAGTATAACGACTATACTTTATATGACAGAAAAATAAACAAAAGATACACAGGGTAGATGTGAATCAGGAAAATAGGAGAAAAGGATGGTAGCAAATAAACTCATAAAAATACGAAGGTAAAGGGAAGTGTTGTAAAATAAAAATATTTAACATCGATATTTAGAACCAAAATTAAAAATCACTAACGGGATTCCGATTAATATACAGATAAACAGTGTCAAGAGAAGGTTTATTATAAAGTACGTGTGTTAAAAATGTTTTTAAAACGTCTTCATGTGGGGAGGATAAGAAACCGATAATAATATACAATGAAATAGTATGATCCTTCGTGTGTCATTTAATAATAAAAAGGAAATTCGAAAGTTAATTAAAACGAGTACGAGTAAGAGTCAACAAGTCTGTACATACTGAGAAAGACTAGGGTACCTGACCTCGGGTGGTCCGAGGAGACGGGTACATTAAAAAAAATCTGTTCACATGACCTCACCCAACTTACCTTATCTAATTTTTATTTTCATAAAATACCAACGGATATTTAAATGGTTAAGAGAGTCAGAAGTGAGTAAACATATCTTTGTGTAAAGGTAGACCATATAAAGGAAATAAGGATTTCTTAGAAGAAATTGTAAAGGAAATCATTTACAGACCAAAGTTAATTAAGAGAGTTAAAAAAAAAGATTTAATAGAAATTCAAGAATTAAAACAGTATAAAAACGATCAGTTTTAAAGACCCAACTGTAAAGAAAGAAACGTCCTAAAAATTTTACAAGGTAACATAAGACTTAACATATTAAAGTCTACTCTTTAAACGACATTAAGAATCAAAGAACCATGTTTTTCACAGTAAATATGTCACCTACAAAATTTTAAAAGAGAAGTAGTCTCGAAAATTTGTTAAAAATTTATTACGTCGACTTATATTAACTATACGTAACTAAAATGAACATGTGTAAAGAGTTTATTAAAACCAAATTTTTTGGACAGTCAAGATTCTTGAAAAAATATGTGTACAACAAAATAATCTTAGGTTGTAATTTATCAATAAAAGAATATGAAATTATGGGAAAGAAAAATGGAAGTAAACGAAAGTAAAAGTTGATAAAGAAAGTGAAGGACATAAAAAGGTCAAAGTTTGATAGACAAATAATCGAAATATTAAGTTACTATTGAACAAACTTATTTCATTAAAATCTGTGAAAGGGAGTTTTGAACAGAAAGTTCAAAGTTATTAAGACAAGATAGTTATAATAAAATACTTATGATAGAAAGTTTAAAAGGACTTTAAGTACATGAAATTTCAACAGAAGGAAATACAACACCACCTACGTACGTACGATTCAGTGAACTCAGCACAACTGAGAAACGTTCGGACACCTGACATCGGGTAGTTCGTGGAGACAGGTTCCATAAGAGGTCGGTTCTTGTGACCTCGTCCAACGTCACGGGAGGAGGTCCCATAGAAGGACTGGGTACCTAGTTTGTATACAGAGAATACAGAGGACGTAAACGTCCACAAAAAAAATGGTGATCGCGGTGACTTAATACATTAAAACCGAATTTTTGAATATCACACACACGAGGAGAAAATTCATACTTTGTAATAAAAAATTTATATTACTAATGAAAACTTTCACTCGATAACTCTCGTTGAGGAGAGTTTAAACTAATTTCTTGAATGACACGTTTATCATAGTTTTTTAAGAGTCTCCGTTCTCCAATTCTATTTTGTCTATAGTGTTTGATTCTGTCGTTAGTACAAATTTAGATATTAGAACCCAACTTAACTTCTCCCTACGGACGCTACTCTAAATGAGAATTCTAAGTTTCCTACACTCTCTTTTAGACAAATCAATTATTATAATTTGTCCGAGACGAATCTTGAAAATAAAAACGTATGTTCAATAATTCGAAATAATAGGATAGACCAAAAGTGAAAATAGGAAAAAATAGGTAAAATACATAAAAGTTTTAGTGTACCTTAGAAAAGAAGGAGACGATCTATAAAACTCTAACACGATTTACCAACAAAATTAATTGTTATTTTATAATGACTCTTTTTACATTGACCTATTAATAAATGGTTGATCAATGACTTTTTTTATTCTCGTGAATAACTAATGACAATGTCAGGGACACGATCCTTGAACTGTATGAAATAAAATACTTTTAAATGAAGTCGATAATCATAGAGGTAAGATTTCCCCTCTTTGGACCGAGTCCATTACTTCATTGGACGTTTCAGAATATAGATTAATTACCGACAGAAACATAAGTTTTAGTGTAAATGAACGAACGTTTACGACATGAGAAAAGTATTAGGTTACAATAGAAAGTTTATTCTTACTGTATCAAGAATAAGGAAAAAAAATTTTTTAAAAAAGTCCTAAACCATTCAATCTTATATTTCATCTAAACTTCCTTCTAGGACTATTAACCTAGTTTCTTTCTGTGTAAAGACGTTTACTTTATTAACGGATCTAGACTGACTAAACTTTTGAAGGTTCTCAATTTCTATCTTAAATCAGATATGTCTAGAATTTAATATTAATAAAAATAATCAAATAGACGATGAAGATTATTGATTTCGGATGAACTACTGTCCCTACCATCCACAAGACCAGGAGAAGTCTTCCATTACAACATATCTCTGATATTGTATCTTAAACACGAATCGATCGTGGAGAGAGGTCAAGTAGCTACCTTATGAAAAGAGAAACCTATCATTATTTTAGATGTTGATTCCTTCTTATACAAAAATCTGTGTACACAACTTTAAAAAGAGAAAAAGTCTTGTCATGGGTTATATTTTTTAATAATATAAAAGACTAAAATACGTTACATGATAAAAACTTTATTAAGTCGTTTGAGATCAGTATCGGAAATGTGTGTGATTGTATCTAAGACTCCAATAGAGAGGTAAGTGTAGTCAAGTCAAGACAAGTCAACGAGTCAGCCCAGACTGAGAAACGATGGTGTGCCTGACGTCGTACGATCAGAAGGGACAGGTGGTGGTTGAGGACCTCGAATGAGTTTGAGTACAGGTAACTCAGTCACTACGATAGGTTTGTAGAGTAGGAGACAGTAGGGGAAGAGGACGGAAGTTAGAAAGGGTCGTAGTCCCAGAAAAGGTTACTCAGTCAAGAAGCATAGTCCACCGATCTCATAACCTCAAAGTCGAAGTCGTAGTCAGGAAGGTCACTTATAAGTCCTGACTAAAGGAAATCCCAACTGCCCAACTAAGAGGAACGTCAGGTCCCCTGAGAGTCCTCAGAAGAGGTTGTAGTGTCAAGTCTTCGTAGTTAAGATACCGTGAGTCGAAAGAAATATCAGGTCGAGAGTGTAGGTATGTACTGATGGCCTTTTTGGTATCGAAACTGATTTCCCTGGAAACGACCGTTTCCATCATAGAGACGAAAAATTATACAACAGATCAAACGAGTATCGAAAAGAAGGTTCCTTGTTTACAGAAAATTAAAGTACCGACGTCAGTGGTAAACGTCACTAAAACCTCGGCGTTTTCTATTTCAGGGAGTGTAAAAGGTAACAAAGGGGTAGATAGACGGTACTTCCCTACCCTGACCTACGGTACTAGAATCAAAAGACTTACAACTCAAAAGTCAGTTGAAAAAGTGAGAGGAGAAAGTGAAAGTAGTTCTCTGAGAAATTAAGAAGTGAAAGACGGTATTCCCACCATAGTAGACGTATAGACTCCAATAACTATAAAGAGGACAGTTACAACTAAGGTCAAAGGGAATCCTTCTAAGGTCAAAGGATATACCTCCCCCTCCTTGATTTCAGTAAATGATTGAAAGGATTAATTTGTCCTTAGTCCTCGTCCTTCACTCACGATCTCTCTTCTAACTTACCCGGAACCCTATAGAAGATAGATTTTACTTTGGTTAATACCCTTTTAATATCGGTAAAATTTTATACAAATCCCACCCAAACACAAAAAGTCTTCCATTCTCCGTGTCATCATCGATATTGAAATTTTTGTGACCTTTTGAACGTGTCTGGTCGTTTTCAGTTATCAGTATGAAATGAGCATTCCATTTGTCACATTAATCAACTCTCTGTGAAAGAGATATAGTGTTTAAAGAACAAGGTGACTCCTATCCGGCTAATTAACGTGTCTTTAAATCAGTCGTCTAAGAGAAAGGTACTTTTCAATAAATTCTCTATTTGCAAAGAATTTCCAAGAGAAAAACAATTAATGAAATTTTTAATTTGACATCAATTTTATGGTTGTAATTATGTGATAATTAATTAAAATTACATAAAAATACTTATACGAAAATTTTTATAAAGAGAACCAATGTAACCTCTTCCACTACCGTAGGGTGAAGTCATGAGAACGGACCTCTTAGGGTCCCTTCCCCCTCGGACCACCCGACGGTAGATACCCCAGTGTGTCTCAGTCTGTACCGACTTCACTGAATCGTCGTCGTCGTCGAACCAATTCGTCGTCGTCGTAAGAACCTTTCTTACTTATAAAAGTGTAAGTAAAGGAGTCCCTTTCAGTAACATGAGTTTCCTTAAAAGTTGGTTATAAATTCGTATCTAATCTAGGGTGGGGTGAGGTCATGAGAACGGACCTTTTAGGGTACCTGTCTCCACGGACCTTCCGACGTCAGGTACTCCAACGACTCCCAACCTGTGCTGACTCGCTGAAGTGAAAGTGAAAAGTGAAAGTACTTGACCTCTTCCTTTACCGTTGGGTGAGGTCACAGGAACGGACCTCTTAGGGTCCCTACCCCCTCGGACCACCCGACGGCAGATACCCCAGCGTGTCTCAACCTGTGTTGACTTCACTGAATCGACGTCGTCGGATATCCCACATGAAGTCAGTCAAGTGGGAATTGGTATATATATATATATATATATATATATATATATACCAATTTACTTCGATATTTGTTGAAACTGTATGTTTACTGTGGACCTTTATTTACTTTACCTCTTATGAACGTTCATTTTATACCCTTTAAATTCTCTAATTTTCCACTTTCGACCATAATAAATACCGGGAACAGGATCTACGGAGTCTTAGTGTATGACCTTCGTAACTCGAGAACAATGGTAGACCGGGACGTAGTCTTTTCTAAAGGGGACGAATTACATCAGACGTCTGTAGTAGTAGTTTTGGACTTTCGTGAGTGTTGTGATTCATTGATGGAAACGTCTATCATTTTTTACTACACTAGGATGAATCGTAGACTTAAAGTAGACGAATCAAAGTCTTCCAGAATGAGGCCCCAATGTCTTCCTTATCCGTACGTCAATGTAGGTTATTTGAGATATGGAATACCGACTAAGATTTCCGTAGACCAAGATAATATAACCGAATTTCGAGACGAATTAAAAGTTGTTTACTATCAAATATAAACAGGGGAACTCGGATACCACTACCAAATATTCCACAATGTAATAAAAACAAGTGAACTCACCTATAAATATGTATATAAGAAACAGAAGTCCATAAAAGTAAAATACCAGTCCTTAAACCGTGCGTATACGTCTCTTTACGACTGCTCAGTGACGTAAGTAGAGAACGAGTCTTTCTACTAATGCCCGGCATTAGGATCTGTCATTTTGTTTATCGATCCTCTCAAGTAAGAAAATCCAAATTGGGGACGTACAAAAAGGATGGACGTTTCTTTTGTCCGTCGTGTTTTCTCAATCTAATTATTGGGGACTGTGTAATATAAAAGAATATAGTAACGATACGGTAGTTCATCTTGTCTTTAGTTACGTAACGAATAAAAATAACTCAGGAGTGAGACACCGTCTGTCAAGAGATTTACGGTATACACTTAGATACGTAAACTAGGAGTTGTAGTGAGATACTTCATTCATGATCGTAATAGAACTAAAACGTCTATTCTATTCATTTCGTGTCTCATATTATTAAACGAGTTGTAGTGTGTCAACCATCCACCGTCTCGACTCTAAGTACGGATCCTTCAAACCGATGTCTTAGGTATACCACTTGAGGGCAAGACACGACAAAAGACCCTAATGAACTGTGAACTTTCACGTCTTACTAAATAAAACTTCCTTACTTACGAATCGAACCTTTTCGAACACTCTTATCAGATGGGTTCAGCGAATAATGTTTGGAACAGACTCAATATTTTGTAGTGTTTTACGTCCTTAACCATTTATACTCTTGTTCCAGGTCCTTTATTCTCTTTTATTCTGTTTGTTAAAAAAAATTCCGACATTTTAAACATCATTTATGATATTAGTCTATGTAATTAACTCTAACGAACAAAAGACACTTTTTCAAGTTATGGTGTAACTATATTATCTTAATATTTTTCATCGTCTGTTATTGAGAACCTTTTAAAAAGTTTTTATGCTTTTATGATGTAGTTTTAGATGTTCCACAAGTGTTCAAGTGACCACTACTTTTAAACTACTTTTTATGTCACCAGTTCAATGTAATAGACAAGATCCGGTGTTTTCGTTACACTATAATGGTATATTTCAATTACAAAAGAATCAGGGTTTGAACCACTATTAATTTTTAATAGTCAAAGTGTGTACACGTACGTACGTATCAGTAAGTCAGTACAACTGAGAACGCTGGGAAACCTGACGTCAGGTGGTTCGAAGAGACACGTACCCTAAAAAGTCCGTTCTTATGACCTCACCCAACGGTAAAAGGAGGAGGTCCCCTAGAAGGACTGAGTTCTCTAGCTTGGGTACAGAGGACACAGAGGACGTAACGAGTAATGGACGACTCGTTAAACCGTCCAATATCAGGTACCCCAGTGTTTCTCAACCTATAATGACTCCCTGATTGTTAAAAAGTGAAAGTGAAAGTTGTAATGGTTTTTCCTGACCTAGGTTCTTACGTTTATTTCTACTCTATTGCTTCATATAATTAATGATCCAGTTTTTAAATAACATAGTCAAATCGTATACGGGTTTGATTATTGGATTTACTGAGTAGAGTTTAAAATTAAAACTTAAATTTATGAAATCTCTTTCTAAGAATAAATTATTGTGTAAAATTTAGTTTTAATTTTTTTTTAAGAGGAGTAAAAATCCTTTTTACTAAAGACGAAATGGTAATGACAAATCATATTAAACCTTTAAAACCATGACAGTTACTATATTCATTCTTTTTTTAGATATCATTATTTATTACCCTTTTCCTTTCTATTGATATGATACATCTCTATTTCAATAAAATAAGGATTCTTGCGGTTTTCTGTAGTTTAATTTAAATTGGATACAAATCATTGTCTCTCCCACTAAAATAGTTTCAGTCATACGATCGTTAATGGTGCCTATTACCATTCGTTTCTATACTCTTAAATGTAGTATAAAGTTGACAATCTCGTCGGAAACACGTCCTCCCATGGGACTTTAAATTTCCCTGTATACTTACTCGATCAATTTGGTTGTTACCTCTCACGTGTACTTTAAACCGTAAATTGACTTAGAGAGAGAGAGAGAAAGAAAAAAAAGGGGGGTATCCAAAAATACTGTGACATAAGGAAAGAGACTGAAAGGACACTATCACAGAGGACAAACAAGAACATACACTTTTGTCAAACGGTTTAAGACGGAAGACGAGAATAGGGTTATGACAATTTGGAATATCATTTCATAAACCTTAGTCCTTTATATAAAAATAGAACATTAATAAAAAATAGAACATTAATAAGATATTAATAAATGTCTTTGTGACATTTAAAGAGACTGAGATTCAAGTTTATTTCAAAAGATATAGAAGTGAAAGGACCGACACTCATCCGTTCCCGTTGGATCAATAAGAACCTTATCAAAGTTAATTTAAAACAATGAGGACTCATTTTAAAGAGGTAAAACAAAGGACAGACACTGTATCCATCCTCACTTATCTGACTTCTATGGATTAGATAAGAGAGAAGATAAAAAGGGAGATACACATAAAGTTAGGTCACGATAAGACTCGTTATAAAAAGGGGTAGTGAAAGTCCGTTTCTCGTTAAATACTCTATTGTCTTTTGAGATTGAAGATTTTATTTTTGATACACGTGTGTATATACACACACACACGCACGTACACACACATAAAATCGTTAGGTTAAGTTGAGGCTTTTCTCTGTCGGACCCTTGGTACTTTTCTTTAGGTTCATGGTTCTTTCTTAACGTTATCAAACAGGACGATGACATAACCCGGTGTATCCCACCATAATATACGACTTACAAACACAAGGACTAGTTAAGTATACAACTTCGACATTAAGGGTTACATTGGTATAAACCTTGACTACTTCCAATTTACTCCAAAATGTCTACCCGGGACTTTAAGTACTACCATCTCTTCGGTTCTAACAACATTTTTCTGACACCCATCTTTATCCCTACAATTTTCGTTAAAACGACTTCCGAGTCTCTGTACCTCTCTATAAGAAAAAGAATCTCTCATGTTTTTAATAGTATTTGTCTTACAACCATCTTTATACCTACAATTTCAGGTTAGACCAATTCAAAGTCTGTCTTTACTTCTTGTATAAAGCCTTCGACCTCCTTTCCACTAGAAACAATATTTCACCATCTCTTGAACCGACTTAACGTAAATACGAGATGGCAAGACACCTTCCATCTTGGACACTTATATTACACATCACCCCCTATAAAAATTCGTTTAATAACTTTCTCACCAAACACAGGAGGAATGATGAACATTGTTATACCATTTCCTATGTCTACTCAATTTCTTCCTTAACGATTCAGTTTTCCTTGTTCCGAACTTCTAATTTTGTAGGAGTTGAATAGGTATAACGTTTTTTTTTTTTNTCAATTTCTTCCTTAACGATTCAGTTTTCCTTGTTCCGAACTTCTAATTTTGTAGGAGTTGAATAGGTATAACGTTTTTTTTTTTTTCCTTTTTTTTTTTTGGGTGTGAATAAGACTTCTCTTCTATTTCCCACAACTTGTCGTTAAAGTTGAGTCCCTAAGTTGGTCGGTGAAGTCGTCTCCGGTTCTCATCTCCACATTAACATAGTAGAGACAGTCGACCGTGATTTCCTTTGTCTCTTTTACCACCTCTTACTTCTTTTCGACACTTGGACGTAAGAGAGAGTCCTTACTGGAACTTCAGACAAGTCTCTAGTAGTTCTGACAGTAAGGGTAGTATTTACGTCGTCTTTTCCGAGGGAGAATGAGTCAAAGTCTTCAGGCTAGGGAACGTCTCTAGATACATGTAATCAGATAAGGTGTCTAGGTTTCCCCACTCTTATGGGTCCTTCGGACATCCTCATTGTATAGATGGGGTCATCGATACCGAACCTCCCGTCTCGTAACCAGGTTTCTCCTGATAAGAGGTCGGAATTCTAACTTACTATAAATAAAACGGTGCAAAACCTGAACGAACCTTGGGTAGTGCGGAAGGAAATAAAGATAAAGAGGGAAAACCTCAACGTTACAGAGAATACGGACATGTTGACGACACACATACACGTGTATTAAACTTAACAAAATGTCCAAATGTCGACCTCTCTTTTAAAGGGAGTCCTACTTAGTATGGAGGTCAGAGTGGGTATGAACTAAATCTACCATAAAGCTACTTTGAAACCTGAAATTTGAAAATTTCAATTATGACCTTACTTAATTCATAACCCCTTAACAACTTTACCTTAGATAAGAAGTATACTCTTCCTGTACCTAAAGTCCTCAGTCCCCATCTTACAATACCTGGTACAGAGTAGTCTAAGTATATAACTTTACCTTCGGAAACCCTACATCAATCCGAACCTACTTCAGTTCTCCCATCTCGTGTGTACTACTCTCACCTCAAGAATATTTGTCTTCTCCTCTATGGTCTCAAAAGAGAGACGGTACCCACCTAAGTTCTTCTATCGGTAGACATTCGGTCCTTTTCTCGGGCATGTTAATTGATTTAGAAGACCGTGGAACCAGAACCTACGGGGTCGTATCTCTTGATACTTTTTATTTACAGTCAGTAAACTTTGATTCCATAAAACAATGTCATCGAACTCGATTCTGTGGGCAGATGTTTACAGTTACCCGTCTTTACTTAGGTGACTACCTATCTGGACTCTAGTACCCTCACTATTCCAAATCCGATAATTTTCTCAGTGATTATAAGGTTCTTCAGGTGGTGATAAGGTTCTTATGTAAACCTATTTATATTGTAATGAGGTACGTTTGAGAGATCATTCTAAAGTAAACCGGAACCTTTTATGAAATAAGAATGAAAAAATCTACCTTTGAGTAAACCTGTTTCTTCACCGTAGTCAAATAAATACGAAAGAAAACTTTATAATAGTACCGACCGACAATTTAAAGATTATTTCACCGTCCTTACTTTATCTCTTAAAAAGGAATTTCACCGACACATACTAAGTCTGTGTTACTAACCATATATAGATGAAGTTAGGGTATTTTTCGAACTGGTTTTAGTCGTATGTGTTGATTTGTTGGACGTACATTATAAATTATTGTTTTCTCAAGAACTAAAAATATTTACATATAAAATCCTCCTATAATTACTATAGTCTTTTGAAAGTATAAGTGTCACTCATGAAGACACACAGGAATATTTCAAGTTTTTAATAGTGACGATAAAAACCATTCAAGGAAAATGCCTCTCAAAGTACACATGATTTACATACTGGATAAGTAGAGCATGAGTAATTCTTTAGTTAAAAAATCTCGTTTACAATGTTTACTTATAAATTAAATCAACGTTAATTCTTACACATAAATGTCTTGTAAAGAATAATTAATTGTGTTTGGTCTAACCGATTTGTATCTTTTCAAACTGGAAGATGATGTTGATAAGTGAACCGAGCCATAATAAAAGTTTTCGTGATCTTGACCTAGGTTGGACTAGTACAGAGGGAGACATTTGTGTAGAGACGGATTACTCCAAGGTCAGGGGTCCACCAGACGTCTCCAAGTCAAGAAACGTAAAGAGACGTTTTCAGTCTACGGGTTTAGAGGTCAACTGTGACTCTTTGTTAAGGACTTTCGAGAATATTCTCGGTAAGGTTATTCAAGAAAGGTAAGGATGAGATTTATTCGTTTTTACTTACTGAAAAGAGTTTTACTCCAGAAATCACGTTTGTACTTTTATGCAAATTGAATCTATGTGTGAACTGGACATCGGGATTCTTAGTGTTTAGTCTCCTTTTTGAAGTATGATTAAATTGATCCGGAAATAGTAGAAAAAGAGGTACCCGAAAAGAAGATTAATTTTCGGTTTTAACTGTAGTTTATTAGTCTTTTTATACGACATTTTAGAAATGATTAGTCGATTAAAGACTTACGTACACAAGTGAATTCGATCTACTTATTTTTGTCCAGTGTCATACGAGAATCTTCGAATTCTTTTAGTGGACACAAGAAGAAGGACTAGAATTTACTGTTTTTTCTCTAATATTTGTATAAGAAGGTACAATGTGAAGTGGTATGTATTCGGTGGTTCGGGGTCTGTCTCTGACGCTACTAAAGTGTCAAGTAAAGTTGGGACATTTTTATTTGTTGAACGGTGAATTCGGTGGTCCTAACGAATATTAAAACAATTTTAACAGTAAAGGGATCTCAAAATTTCTTTATTCTCTCAAAGTAGATGACAAAACAGTGGTGACTGCTTACAACAGACCCTAAATCTTTACCTATAAACAGTCAATATGTGATTGGTACCCTTCTACTAATTATTCCAATATCAATACAAGAATAATCATAATATGTAATAAAAAAACTTTTCCAACCGTCTCCTAACCAAGGATTGTAACAATCTCGGTCATTCGTCAATAAGTGATATCTAAATACGGTATTTTATCAATTCACTGTCGTTCGACAAAAGAATTTACAATTAATTCCTAGTAGAACTAAATATTTTCAGAAACGATAGAGACACGTTGTAACTTGATCTTTGAATATATTAGTTTAGTTAAGGAGACTTATTTATTCCAGAGTCATCACTAGTAAACGTAAAATGGGTACGTCCTATTAAATCTCTTGTACGGACTTCTGCGACACATTTAACCTGTTGGTGTTTTCCAGAGAAGGTTGAAATACTACTGACATTTCTAAATCGTTATTATAGAAACACACACACACTCACGAGTTAACAAAGGCTGAGACTAGGGTACCTGATATCGGGAGATACGAGGAGACAGGTACCTTAAAAGGTCCGTCCTTATGACCTCACCCAACGGTAAAGGGTGAGGTCCCCTAGAAGGACTGGATTCCTAGTTTAGGTGCAGAAAATACAGAAGACGAAACCGTCCATCTAGGAAATGGTGATCGTAGTGGTTGAACGTTAAGACGACCATTGATAATAAAATACTCTTAATCATCACTAAATGGTCTCTTCCGCTACCATAGGGTGAGGTCATGAGAACGGACCTTTTAGGGTACCTGTCTTTTCGGACCATCCGATGTCAGGTACCCCAGCGTTTCTCAGCCTGTGCTGACTCGCTGGGATGAAAGTGAAAAGTAAAAGTACGTAACCCCTTCCTTTGCCGTTGGGTGAGGTCACAAGAACGGACCTCTTAGGGTCCCTGCCGCCTCGGACCACTCGACAGCAGATACCCCAGCGTGTCTCAGCCTGCGCTGACTTCACTGAATCGTCGTCGTCGTCGTCGTCGTCGTCACTAAATGTCGAAAGAAAATAACCCCATTATTATAGGATAATGGTTTTTTTTTTTTTTTGTTTTTGTTTGTTTGGTTTTCCACTTTCACTTCAGCGAGTCAGCACAGGTTGAGAAACGTTGAGGTACCTGACATCGGACGGTCCGAGGAGGTAGGTACCCTAAAAGGTCCGTTCTTATGACCTCAACCAACGGTAAAGGAAGAGGTCCCCTATCAGGGTTTGGTCCCTAACTTGGGTCCAGAGGTCGTACGTCCGTCTGAGAAATAGTAGACTCGGCGGTCTCTTAGGTGAGGATAATAGGTCCAGTAAAAGTTTATACAGTTACTTAGTATATTTTCCCTGTGAAAAACCTATCAATGTATTTGTCAAAACACTATACAAAAGAACCACCCGTACTTTTAGTTAGAAATCCCCTCTTTACTTCTCACGTTAGTTCAAAAATATAACCTTTTGAGTTTATCTTAGGTACCAATGAATAAAAAACATCCTAAGAACAAGTTTTAACACCATCCTTTGTGAAAAGATTATACGTTATAAGACACAATCCACACAAACACACACACTGTATTTAACTACGTTATTATATAAAACGAGGATAAAAAGTTGGAAATGTATCTTCCATACTACTAATGTGTATCTTGTTTAACTTTACGTTAGTACAAAGTGTTGAATTTTATAAAAACATATAATATTACTAGACAACAGATAGTCTCAGTTCTATCAATACAAGGAAATATAAATGTAAAATGACAATCACTTTCCCAAACCTCCAAAGTAAACCGTCAGAGAGTCAAGATCCAAGTTACGAAGACAGTGTTTCGAAACTGGTCTTCTGTCATGGACTCAAGAGTAAAATTGGTTATATATCACCTCTGATCTTTTTATAATCACCAAGTAATTTTATTCTGAACTACAAGGTTCAGAATCAGTTAAAATATAAAAAACACACATACAAAACTACGAGAGAAACTTAAGAGGAAAATTAAGAACCTTAATAAAATTTTAGTAATGTATCAAAGTGGTGTGTAAAGACACACTTCATATTAAAAGGAGGACTTTATCCCAGTATATTGATGGTTGGTTACTTAAAGTTTTGGGGAAGGATAAGTGGTTGAAGATGTGATAGTTAGTTTAGAAGTAAATCATTATACTTAAGAAGAAATTTTGGTACAATGACTCCATACCAACTGTATGTTTTTCGAACATGTATAAATTACATATGTTGATCTACTCAAACCCTGTTCATATGTGGGTATATTGGTAGTGATGGTAATTTCGACATTTTAAGGCTTGTGAAGGTCGAAAGGGACACGAGGATAAAGAGAATAAGAACAACAACAAAACACCATTCTTGTGTTTGTATTTCGACTCGTCTAAAATCCATACATTATATCATAACAATCGATGTCTGTAAAGTGTAATATTACAAAGAAATTTTATAACTGGGAAATTTTATTAAAAACAGTCTTTTTTAACCTGTGAAACCCCGATCAAAAATGTAATATCTACTCCTTTTACTCAAGCAGTATTTTACATACTTTTAATTTTTCTGTATATTAAAGAGACAAAAAGACAGAAGTCTATATAGTGGTAAAACCCCTACCCGTTTAAGACAAATAAATAACCCAATATGTAAAACATAGGTTAAACCAATGTATCTGGTCGCGAAACTTCTTAAACCAGTACCGCTTTTAAGACATTCTAACCTTATCTGTCAAACCAAACCTATATAAACCTGTTGTTGTCGTCGTTATAGTTACAGTTGGTCGGAAATTACTCCCTAATAATCATTATCATGATTCAAGTATTGTTTGTGAACGTAAATCAAAAGTGTCGGGATGTTTTAGTTTCACGTCAATACTGGAGTCAAAGTGTCTACTTCAATAATTCTGTCTTCAAATCACGATACTGGGTTACCTGAGTCGTTCACCATCTTGGTACTTCGTTTAGACCTGGGTAAGACAAAAAAATTAACTTTATATCAACCAAATGTCATAACATTTCCTGGGTAAGAATGTAAGATTGGGAATATCTTACAAGAAGGATGAACTAAAAAAATTTTAAAACCATACAGGACAACAAAATATCTGTCCTTATGTATCTAAGGTTCAAAAATAACGAAAAAAAATTTCCTTTTTAATTGTTTTCTCTACTTTTTATAATACACGTCTTCGTACGATTACAATTTTTGTCGGTCGATACTGGATCATTGATTTATGGTCTGAATCTCAACTTTTTGATTTAAGTTTATAAATGATATTGGGAATAAAATTCTGTAAAACTTTAAAGAGTCTCAAGACAAAGAAAAAAGTATTTCTTCCCTATTACTAAAAATGTAATACCCAAAACATTTATGGTATAAGTTATATATAAAATTTACTAAAAAAAATATTTACACTGTTATGGTACTACGGAAACACCTAAGTACAACTACATACCGTTTTGGTTATGTCATAACATTTCATTAATCGGAGGTTAATTTTATTTATTTAAATTTAATTTTTTTTTTTGTATTGGTAGCAAGATACAATAGACACAGAATAGATTCTGACTACAATCTGTTAGTCGAACTGTATAGAAGGGACAAAAGGATGATGTGTACCCGTGAATGTACTACACGTACAACCTAATCTTACGCTAGACCCACTAAAACGGTCTTGTCGAAGTACGAGACGACAGTAGGGAAGGACACAGGGGAACATAATCACTACACGTATACCTTCTTGGACCTTGTTTAAAAACACTTTTACATCAGATTTGGGAGAAATTTTCTATTTCTTTATCTAGAACCCTTTGTTTCAAGTCAAGTCAAGTTAAGTCAACGAGTTGACACAGGCTGAGAAACGCTGGGGTACCTGACGTCGTGCGTTCCGAAGGGACAGGTAGTGGTTGAGAACCTCGAACGAGTTTGAGTGCAGGTAACTCAGTCACTACGGTAGGTTGGTAGGAGACGTTAGGGGAAGAGGGTGGAAGTTAGAAAGGATCGTAGTCCCAGAAAACGTCACTCAGTCAAGTAACGTAGTCCACCGGTTTCGTAACCTCGAAGTCGAAGTCACAGTCAGGAAGGTCACTTATAAGTACTGACTAAAGGAAATCCTAACTGACCAAACTAAAGGAACGTCAGCTTCCCTGAGAATACTCAAAAGAGGTTATGGTGTCAAGTTTTCGTAGTTAAGAACACGTGAGTCGAAAGAAATATTAAGTCGAGAGTGTAGGGATGCACTGATGACCTTTTTGGTATGAAAACTGATCTACCTGGAAACAACCGTTTCATTACAGAGACGAAAAATTATACGACAGATCCAACCAGTATCGAAAAGAAGATTCCTCGTTCACAGAAAATTAAAGTACCGACGTCAGTGGAAGACGTCACTAAAACCTCGGGTTCTTTTATTTCAAACAGTGACAAAGGTGACAAAGGGGTAGATAAACGGTACTTCACTACCCTGGCCTACGGTGTTAGACACAAAAAACTTACAATTCAAAATTCGACCGAAAAAGTGAGAGGAGAAAGTGAAAATAATTCTCCGAGAGCAAGAAGAAACGAAAGGTGGCTTTTATTTCAAAGAAAGTCGTTTAAACTAATCTCCGTCTTACTTCTAATTCGGGACCAGGACAGTTGGTCAAGTTCCTAAGAGAGATTTACGGGAGAAAGATTAGTCTGTTACCTGTTCCTTCTGTAATTAACCGGAAATTTTTACTATTATTACTAAAGGAACTGTCTTAAAGATACCTGTTTTTGTCAATGGTAGATACTTAATTTTCCACCGAACTCTGATAACTTTTATAGCATCTGAGGGAAGACCCTTAACGGAACGAATTTGCAGTAAATAGTTAAGTACACTGTCTTAGTAAGTAAAAAAACTTTGTAATAATATATTTACGTAAATTGTTTATTTTAACACAGTCCGTAATAAAATCTACGAATTGATATATTTCTCTCCTACTACCATAACCTGTAATTTAGTTCCACCCGAAAGTACAAATTTAGTCTAGATCCAAAATCCAGATAAAGGTTGTAGTTAATGGATATGTTTTGAACTATTAATCTTAAGTAGGACAATTTATCTAAGAAAACCTATACATGTATTAAATGACTCCTAGACAATATTTAGTTCATACAAAATACATTTTTAAATAAATTAGGACGTTAAAGGGTAGTACCACTCATAAAAATGTAAACGAAACACCCTCTGATGACTCCTCTTTTGTCAAATTAGTTGGATAAGTTTTAGTGGGTCACTTATGTACATTCTAGACCCATATTCAGACATTCTATCCTAAAAATGATAGTATTTAAGATAGGAAGAATGTAACGTATCAAGATGGTAAATTTCTATCTGACTCTTATACATACGTTTTCGTGTTGTGTACAGAGTAACACTCCCGACATGTTCCTTACAATAAAAACAAATCAGTAAGTCAACACAGACTAAGAAACACTTGGGCGTCTGAGATCTGATAGTGTGAGGAGACAGGAACCCTAAAGGGTCCGTTCTTATGACCTCACCCAACGGTAAAGGAAGAGGTCCCCTAGAAGGGTTGGGTACCTAGTATGTTCCTAATAAATAATAACAATACTCACTTAAGCGAGTCAGCACAGGCTGAGAAACGCTGGGGTACCTGACATCGGATAGTCCGAAGAGGCAGGTACCCTAAAAGGTCCGTTCTCACGACCTTACCTAACGGTAAAGGAAGAGGTTCCCTAGAAGGACTGGGTCCTTAACTTGGGTCCAGAGGGCGTAACGTTAGTCTACGAAATGGTAGACTCGGTGGTCCCTTCGGGTTAATAACAATATATGATTCCATTAGATCCATTAGAGTGATCCAGAATATGTAGTAACTTTCGGTCAACTTTTGGTATATCCTGGTCTACGTAAGACAGAGTCGCCAGTCATATTCTCACCGTTATTAGTTACTAAAGAAAAAACAACAAAGTAAAAGAAAATAAATAACTAAATAAAATTAAATGTTATGACACAACCAAAACGGTATGCAACTGTACTTAGGTGGTGTCCACATGTACTCAAGAGTCGGGACTTGGGGGGAGGGTGGTGGGAGGGATATAGTAGAGAGTCCCAGTAGGGTCACGTGGTCGGGGTTCGTAGGCCATAGGATATAGCTTGGATCTGATCACTAAATAAAGAATGTACTATCATATGTACAAAGTCACGGTAAGAGGGTTTAGTACGGTGGGAGTGGGAAAGAGTGTCTCAGGTTTTTTGACAAGATATGTAGACACAGAGAAAACGACAGAGCGTATATCCTAATAGTAATGGTAGAAAGATTTAAGGTATATATACGTAATCATATGACATAACCACAAAAAGAAAGACCGAATGAAGTGAAACATATTAGCCGAGGTCAAAGTAGGTGGAGTAATCTTGACTAAGTTTATATAAGAAGAATTACCGACTCATTATGAGGTAACACATATACATAGTGTCCGAAGAATCGGTAAGTAGACGACTACCTGTAGATCCAACAAAGGTACAGGACCGATAATATTTGTCACGACGCTACTTGTAACCCCATGTACACAGAGAAAGTCAAGACCAAAGGAACCACACATACGGTCGTCACCCTAACGACCCAGTATTCCGTCAGGATAAAGGTCAAAAAATTCCTTAAAGGTGTGACAAGAGGTATCACCGACATGATTAAACGTAAGGGTGGTTGTCATATTCTCCAAAGGGAAAAGAGGTGTAGGAGAGGTCGTAAATAACGAACATCTGAAACCTAGTGGAATAGAAGTTGTTTCCTCCGTTCTTATATGTTACCTAATTTCTATTAGAGAAATTGTTCACCAGGACCCTTTTGACCAGTTGGTGAACATTTTCTTACTTCGATCTTGTGAAAGATTGTGGTGTGTGTTTTTATTTGAGTTTTACCTAATTTCTAGATTTGCATTCTGGTCTTTGATATTTTGAGGATCTTCTCTTGTATCTGTTTTGTGAGAGACTGTATTTGGTGCCGTCCTAGGAGATACTAGGTGGAGGGTCTTAAGACCTTTATTTTCGTTTTTATTTGTTTACCCTAGATTAATTTTAATTTTCGAAGACGTGTTGTTTCCTTTGATATTCGTTTCACTTTTCTGGCGGAAGACTTACCCTCTTTTATTATCGTTTACTTCGTTGACTGTTTGTTGATTAGAGTTTTTATATGTTCGTTGAATACGTAGAGTTAAGGTCTTTTTATTTGCTGGGTTAGTTTTTTACCCGGTTTCTTGATTTATCTGTAAAGAAGTTTCTTCTGTATACCTACCAATTGTTTGTGTACTTTTCTACGAGTTGTAGTGAGTAATAGTATCTTTACGTTTAGTTCTGGTGTTACTTCATGGTAAAGTGTGGTCAGTCTTACCGACACTAGGTTATTAGTTACTAAATTTCACTAGAAAAAAGGGTCACCTAAAAATTTAAATGTGACGCCGGAAAAGACAGTGTTAACGTGAGAAGTAACTGTAAAAGTACTCTCCCACTCGATTCAGTCCTGTGGAAACACGTTCGACTATAAATTAAACCGTCGTGAATACTTTCAATACTCGAAGGATCCACCACATCACTATTTTTATTTAGGTGGACGGTTAAGTCCTCTGGGTTCTTCCTGACTACAACTTCGACTTTAAGGTTATGAAACCGGTGGACTACGCTTCTCGACTGAGTAAACTTTTCTGGGACTATTACCCTTTCTAACTCCCGTCCTCCTCTTCCCCTACTATCTCCTACTCTGCCAACCTACCGTAATGGTTGAGTTACCTGTACCCAAACCCACCTGAGGCCCTCAACCACTACCTGTTCCTCCGGACCGTACGACGCCAAGTATCCCAACGTCTTAACCTGTACTGACTTGTTGACTTGACTTGACTTCTCTATACCCAAGGTAGGGACCCAGTCCTTCTAGAAGACCTCTCCCTTTACCGTTGAGTTAGATCATAAGAACGGACCTCTTAGGGTAACTGTCTCCTCAGACTCCCCGACATCAGGTACCCCAGTGTTTCTAAACCTACACTGACTCGCGTATGTATCTGGATTTACTTTCTATACCTAAATTCTGTTCCTCCGGTACCTGTACTGTAGGACAACTTTTAATCCGAATCCTCGAATTCCAAAACTAAAGAGAATACTGGACAAAGGAAGTTCCTAAAAATATTGTCTTAGAGATAGACAGAGATAAGGTGAAATAATAAGAGTCGTTCAACTTTATATTGGACAGTTTTTATATAATAAAACTACTAAAGTACCCATCTTTTAAGTCTAAGTCTTTTATCTTTTTATTGGTTTGGGTAGATTCGTAAAATCTTTAAGTCTTTTGTAACTAGAAAGTCAGACAGAATATCCGAAAGTAAAAAAGTTACCATCAAGAAAGATCATCGATGTCTTATAATTAAAGGGGATCGAATAACACGTAAACTTTTCACGGTACTACTGTTTTACCAGATCTTTATATAATAAAACAACTACCAACATTAGACGGCATAAGGTCCCCTACGACGACGAGAAAATCTCAAAGTCATTAGACAAATAACTCCTAGTCAGATAAACCTTACCTTCTTTTTGACACAATCTAGGTCGAAAAAATGAAATTAGAGGTGAGATTTATACAAAACTTCTACCGAGTAGAATGATTGTTGTTTCGGTAAAAGGAGATATATACGTTTATTTACTTATTTATTTACTTCAAAATATCGTAAGAGTAGTCCTCAAGGGATAACAAAGATCACTTTTGATTAATCGACTTAAATCTAAAAGTTAATTACGATCTCATCTTGACACGTTCTTTGGTGTTTTGTAAATTTTTTTATGTACTATAAATATATTTTCGATAATAAAGAAAAAATACAACTAAAGATCCTATTTGAACGATATTATGTCAAGATTTTTAATACAAGGTCGAGTCTTTCGTGACGACATGAGACGTCCCCAAAGTCCTCTTTCTTTCCTTATTACATTAAATGGGAGAAGGAATATCACAAGATTAGAAACATTATGTAACCACTTTTGATGGCCAATTTCACCTCTTGTCTATATTCGACACGTAGATTTAGAACCCCGGTATAATATAAATCTACACAGACGACTTTATACTGTCTCTGGTCTATACCAAAAGAGAATAGGTCCGTCACTGTACCCCCTCCTAACGTTCGGACTACATATAAGAATAAATGTTCAGTCTCTTACTGAGACACCGGAGACGACCCTTCACACTTTAGTACGAAAAGGAAGTGAGTCCCTTTTCTCTTCAAGTTCTCTCAGTCAACACAGTTCGGTCTTCACATGTCTTAATTGGTCTTCTGTTTAAACGTTTTTGAATTGAACTTTCCGAAATATTATGGACGAAAATTCTGAATGATATCGTCATCACTTAACAGAATTTACATCTGTTCATCTAGTCACTTTTTTCTTTCCTTAATTTTTTATCTGGAGTCAATGTACCAGTTAACTAAAAAAATTATTTTCAACGATTTTACTAAATTATTCTTATTATCCTAGAAAATTTATATATTATATCTTTTTTAATTATAGACGTATTTTTATTTTACTAGTGTAAAATATACTTTGTGTTTGTAATTAACTCTATCTAACCTACTCTACCAACCTACCGTAGTGGTTGAAAAAAAAAATTAACAAAATAAAAAATAATTAAAATTTTAAAAATGAAATAAAGTGAAATGTTATGACATAACCAAAACGGTATGTAACTGTACTTAGGTGGTGCCCACATATGTTCGAGGGTTAGGGCTTAGGGGGAGGGTGGAGGGTGGGGTATAGTAGAGAGACCTAGTAGAGGCACGTGGTCGGGGTTCGTAGGACATAGGACATAACTTGTATCTGACCTTGAAACAAAGAATGTACTATCATATGTACAAAGCTACGGTAAGAGGGTTTAGTAGGGTGGGAGAGGGAGAGGGAGTCTCAGGTTTTCAGGAAAGATATGTAGACACAGAGAAAACGACAGAACGTATGTCCCAGTAATAATGGTAGAAAGATTTAAGGCATATATACACAGTCGTATGACATAACCACAAAAAGAAAGACCGAATGAAGTGAAACATATTAGCCGAGGTCAAAGTAGGTAGAGTAATCTTGACTAAGTTTACATCAGAAAAATTACCGACTTATTATAAAGTAACACATATACATGGTGTCGAAAGAATAGGTAAGTAGACGACTACCTGTAGATCCAACAAAGGTACAGGACCGATAATATTTGTCACGACGCTACTTGTAACCCCATGTACACAGAGAAAGTTAAGACCAAAGGAGCCACACATACGGGTCGTCACCCTAACGACCCAGTATTCCATCAAGATAAACGTTAAAAAATTCCTTAGAGGTGTGACAAAAGGTATCACCAACATGATCAAACGTAAGGGTGGTTGTCACATTCTCCCAAGGGAAAAGAGGTGTAGGAGAGGTCGTAAATAACGAACATCTGAAAACCTAGCGTCTGTAAGATTGACCACACTTTACCATGAAGTAACACCAGAACTAAACGTAAAGATACTATTACTCACTACAACTCGTAGAAAAGTACACAAACAATCGGTAGGCATACAGAAGAAACCTCTTTACGGATAAATCAAGAAACCGGGTAAAAAACTAACCCAGCAAATAAAAAGACCTCAACTCGACGTATCCAACGAACGTATAAAAACTCTAATCAACAAACAGTCAACGAAGTAAACGATAACAAAAGAGGGTAAGTCTTCCGACAGAAAAGTGGCACGAATATCAAAGGAAACAACACGTCTTCGAAAATTAAAATTAATCTAGGGTAAACAAATAAAAACGAAAATGAAGGTCTTAAGACCCTCCACCTAGTATCTACAGTCTCTCACAAAACGGACACAAGAGGAGATCCTCAAACTATCAAAGACCAGAATACAAATCTAGAAATTAGGTAAAACTCAAATAAAAACACACACCACAATCTTTCACTAGATCAAAGTAAGAAAATGTTCACCAACTGGTCAAAAGGGTCATGGTGAACAATTTCTCTAACAGAAATGAGGTAACATATAAGAACGGAGGAAAGAACTTCTATTCCACAGGTATCCACACACCTAACTAGAGACCCGAAAGATAAAACAAGGTAACTAGATATACAGACAGAAACACGGTCATGGTATGACAGAACTACTGACACCGAAACATCATCTCGGACTCCAGTCCGTTCAACTAAGAAGATGAAGGTAAGAAGAAAGAGTTCTAACGGAACCGATAAGCTCCGCAAAACATAAAGGTATGTTTAGAACTTTAATAAACAAGATCAAGACACTTTTTATGGCGACCATCGAACTATCCCTAACGTAACTTAGACATCTAACGAAACCCATCTTATGAGTAAAAATGATATAACTAAGAAGGTTAGGTACTTGTACCATATAAAGAGGTAGATAATCACAGGAGAAACTAAAGAAAGTAGTCACAAAATATCAAAAGATATATATCCATAAGTCAAAGAAATCCATCCATATAAGGATTCATAAAATAAGAAAAACAACGTTACCACTTACCGTAACAAAGGAATTAAAGAAAAAGACGAAAGAGTAATAATCACATACCCTTACGTTCCCTAAAGACTCACAACTAAAATATAGGACGTTGAATTGATATAAGTAACTAATCGAGATCATTAAAAGACCACCTCAGAAATCCTAAAAGATACATCTCCTAGTACAGTAGACGGTCGTCACTCTCAAAATGAAGAAGAAAAGGTTAAACCTAAGGAAAATAAAGAAAAAGACGAGACTAACGACACCGGTTTTGAAGGTCTTGATCCAACTTATTATCGCCGTTTAAACCCATGGGAACAGAACAAAGACTGAAATCCCCTTTACGAAAGTTAAAAAGTGGTAACTCCTATTACAAACGACACCCAAACAGTATATATCGAAAATAATACAACTCCATACAAGGAAGATAAGGACGAAAGACCTCTCAAAAATNGACTAACGACACCGGTTTTGAAGGTCTTGATCCAACTTATCATCGCCGTTTAAACCCGTGGGAACAGAACAAAGACTGAAATCCCCTTTACGAAAGTTAAAAAGTGGCAACCCCTATTACAAACGACACCCAAACAGTATATATCGAAAATAATACAACTCCATACAAGGAAGATAAGGACGAAAGACTTCTTAAAAATAGTATATACCTACAACTTAAAACAGTTTCCGGAAGAGATGTAGATAACTCTATTAGTATACCGAAAGTAAAAAGTTAAACAATTACACCACTTAATGTAACTAACTAAACGCCTATAAATTCTTAAGAACGTAGGGACCCTATTTCGGGTGAACCAGTACCACATACTAGAAAAATTACACAACAACCTAAGACTAACGATCTTAAAACAACTCCTAAAAACGTAGATACAAGTAGTCACTATAACCGGACATCAAAAGAAAAAAAACACCACAGAAACAGTCCAAAACCATAATCCCACTACCACCGGAGTATCTTACTCAAACTTCAAATGGAAGGAGACGTTAAAAGACCTTCTCAAACTCCTCCTATCCACAATCGAGAAGAGCTTTAAAAACCATCTTAAGTCGACACTTCGGTAGACCTGGACTCGAAAACAAACGACCTTATAAAGACTAATGTCAAAGTTAAAGACACGAACACTACCCAGACAATTCTAAAAGATAAAGAAGGACCAAGTCAAAACCTTTCAACATGAAAAGATTCTTAAACAGGTAAAGAAGGTGCAATAACCTTCAATAAAGGAGGTAAAATAACCGTATATTAACGACTGTCATCAGAGAATACTAGGAAACATAAAGACACAACAGACAACACTAGAGAAGTAAAAGTAAAGATTAAAATAACTAAACTAAAAAGAGGGAAACAAAGAACTACCCAGATCGATTACCAAACAGTTAAAATAAATAGGAAAGTTTCTTGGTCGAAAAACGAAACAACTAAAAACGATACCAGTGAAAACAAAGAAAACGTAAATAAAGACGGGATTAAAAATTCTAAAGAAAGGAAGATGATTGAGACCCAAAGAACTCCTCTCTCGTTCGATCGGTCATTAGTGTAGGAATACATGCGAGGTGTCAGACCTGGTGAGTCTCCACAAGTGCCTCAATATGTCCCTTCTCCTCTCCTTCCTTCATCTGTCGACACCAGTCCTCCTATTTTGTCCCTTTACTTTCCCTCTCTCTCTCTCTAGGTCGGTCATTGGTCAAGGGACTCACAAGAGGTGGTAGACCTTGTGTGTCTCTAAGTGTCTCAACCCATCTCTTCTCTTCCCGCTCCCTCCTCTGTCTCCTGTGGACCACCTCTTTTTCCTCTCAGGTTTCCTCCCCTCTCACCAGTTCGGTCATTAGAGCGAGAGTCCATTTTAACCCATGACTTCTAACCCAAAAATGTACATGTTTTAACTGTTGTTTATGGTTTTTCGTTTCTAATTTTTAGACCTCATCTCTAACCTAAAAGTTTTTATGTTATAATTTCTTTTCTTCTCCTTTTTTTCTTTCTTTTTTGTTTGTTTGTTTTTGTTTTTACTTTTTTTTTTGTTTCGGTGTTCTTAATAATTTTTATTATTAATCTCTTTATCTCATGAATTTTTAAATTCTTTCAAATGTTTTTTTCCTTTTTGTTTTTTTTTCTTCTTTTTTGTTAGTGCGTTGGGGTAGTTGAGTTTTTTTTTTTTTTTTCGAACATTTTCATCATTTCCATATAGACCGGGAAAGAGACCACAACACCCAACACACCCCAGTGAAGGTTCCGCCAAGGGAGACAAATTGAAGGAGACAAACGACCAGAGAAGTCACAGACTAAAGGTAGAACTGTGTCCCTCCCGCCACCACCTGTGTGATCCAAGTGATAAGTCAGTACGACACCCCTCCCTCCCTACGACGTTTGTTTATAATGACCGCACACGAACGTCACAGAGTAGGTGAGACCCGAACGGGGACGACCGTCACGTGTGGCGAATCCGAGATGCATCAAGGCAGCCCCCTTGGCAGACTCCGGTCGGGATCCGAAGTACGTGGAGGGGCCAGATTTGGCGAGTCCGAGTCGCGAGTCCTTCGGGAGTCTCCGTGTCTAAACCAACCCGGACGTAAAACACGGGAAGGGTCCAGGCTCATCGAGTCCTCAAACCACTCACGTCAGCGACGCTGATACCGGAAAGGGACAACGAGTCAAAATACCCTCCTGGCGACCGAAAGGAAGAGTCCGTCTACTACTGACAGGTCTTGTGGGTCTTCAGAATCAATTGTTTCTTCGGACGAACGTAAAACCATCCATTACAGAGAGAACCCGACGTTAACGGGGGAAGGTCGGGAATTCCGAGACCGACGGACAGTGGCCTCCCCCTACCAGACGTCGGTCGATAAAGACTAGGCAGGAAACAAGACACGTACCAGGACCACCACAGAATACAAGCTCGTAAAGTGCACAATCGATAGGGTGTTAGACCAAACGATCGGGTTCAATCAAGCGAGACAGGTGCGCGCCCCACAAGACCGGGCTAAGAGTTTTTTCGTGACGTCGGACACGGAGGGCTTCGGCTAAGAATTTTTCGTGACGGCCGACGCGGAGGGCGAAGAGGGACGGGTCGGGGGTGAACGATCACCTCCTACGTCCGCAGACACGACGAAAAGGTGACCCCCTCAATGACAACCCGAGCATTAGACAACCAAAATTAATAAATAAATAAAAGGGAAGGACAATACAACGGGGAGACACGAAGGTTTCGAGCGGTGTCTGAACCGACGCTCTTACAAAGGACCACAAACCTTTGGAGAGAAAAATGCTCAGGGAAGGGCCCTGTCCTAAGGGAAGGACCCTTCCTCGAGGGAGGGATGGAGGAAACAGAGAAAAAAGCAGAATAATATAAAAAAGGATGGACAAAAACTTCGGTCACTAGACGAAACGACCCACGGACTACAGGAGACGGTCGTAAGTCTACAACAAAAGACCTTAAATGAGTCACAACTTTACAAGAAAACTACTTAAAAACTCCCTCTTTCACCAGAGGGACAGGATAAGGAGACGGTAGAATCCTGGCGGGGGTCGTAGTGGTTGAACTACCTATACTCAAACTTATTTGGGGCCCTCATTCACTACCTGTCCCTTAGGACCGTACGACGTCAGGAATCCCAGCGTTTCTCAGTCTGTACTGACTCGTTGATTTGACTATCTGGAATTTCTTATTCAATTTCCTTTATTCGAAGGTCTTCCTCTCTTCCTTCAGGGTAGTACTAGAACCTCGTTCGTTTCAAAAAAAAAAAAGAAAAACTACCTTGTAGTGACGTCATATATATAGTCAATTTCCGAAGATAAGACTTACATATTTATTCAGATGTTGTGTTACTGTTTTTTCCTTCGTTGACCTTTTTTTTATCTACATTTGTCCGTGATGTTTTTATTTCTGTATGTTTTTACTACTTAGTACTCTCTTACATTTAATTTTGGTGTTACTCTATTAAGAGAGGTGGGTATTCTTACCGACTCTAAATTCAGGACTGTCTTGATCCACAAGTACGTATACCGTGTTGATCTTGAAAATATGTAATGAGTACTTACTATCCAACATAGTTATGTTGGTGAACCACTTAGTAAGACCATCTAAGAGTCCATCAATTTAACATCTTCACTACTTTATGTAGTTGGGATGTTGGATCATTAAAGTACAGATCCATAAACGGTTTTCTTGGATTTGATATACGTTCCTTTCCGAAAACGTTCTACAAATATTGTATGAATACGTATTATTGGCTTTTGACTTTTGGTGGGTTTATAAACAGTTCCTTCTTTTCCTATTCGTGTAAAACAATTAAGGTATGTCATAAATTACAGAAGAATCAGTCGATGTGATCGATATTATTCGATGGTATCTGATTCACCGAATTTGTTGTCTGTAAATAAAGAGTATCAAGACTTCAAACCCTTCTGGTGCTAGTTACACGATCGTCTAAGTTAAGAACCACTCCCGGAGAAAGACCGAACACCTACCGGTGGAAGAACGGTACAGGACAGTACCATCTCCCTCCTTCGAGACCACAGCAGAGTATGTTTTCGTCATTAGTGTAGACCCAGTAGTGAGAATTCTGGAGTGGATGACGATTCAGTGAAGTCAACACAGGCTGAGACACGCTGGGGTATCTGTCGTCAGGTCGTCCGAGGGGGTAGGGACCCTAAGAGGTCCGTTCTTGTCACCTCACCCAACGGTAAAGGAAGAGGTCACATACTTTCACTTTTCACTTTCACTTTAGCGAGTCAGCACAGAACTGAGAAGGGCTAGGGTGCCTGACGTTGGATGGTCCGGGGAGGTAGGTACCCTAAAAGGTCCGTTCTCATGCCTCACCCCAATGGAGGTTTTAGGAGTGACCCTAAATCCCGAGGTTGTGTACTTAAAACTTACTTGTGTTTGTGGTTCAATACGAGAATCACTTGTTTTATACGAGAATTTTATACTTTATTGAACATATTTAGAGTTTTTACAATATGACTTATTTTCCTTTGTATTTGTTTCTCATATATAAAAGACTAATTCAATATTCTGTCCGTTTCAATAAGATACCACTTTATTTAATCTTGTGACAGATCACCAAACCCCCCGGACCCTTCCTTTTCTCGTGTTTCTTTTTAAATTCCTACTACTTTTACAAGATCTTTATAACTATTTCCGTACTCAATACTCGGATAAATAAACTTTTAAATTCCCACTACCTTTACAAGACCTTTATAACTATTCTCGTACTCAATACTTGGATAGATAAACTGTTTTGAGTAAAATTCTAAACAAGTAAATTAATATACATTTAATGTTATATTAAGTTTTTAAATTTCGTACTGGGTAAATCACTTTTAAAAGATACCTGTTACTTTTATTGATCCATTTTTTTATTTTCTCGATTGTAAAAACTAAGTCAGAAAGTGGGAACCATTTGTGCTAAATAGAAGTTTTATGTGATCCTAGATAGATGAAGAGTGATGAATATATTGAGATAGTTGTGTTATAGAAGAATCTGATAAAGTAATTGGAAAACTAAACAAAGTGATAATTTTAAGAATAATATGATATCTATAAAATAAGAAGTTCATCACAGTTTCTATTTGTTTCGATCTATAATCAATTTGACTATTCTTATTTACGTAAACCATTATTGTTAACGTTATCCCGTCCTCCAAGTAGTACTTGTCTTGAGTTGAAATTAAACACATCTCCACTTACTCTGAAAATTCCCCTCTCACTCCTTCACCCTGGTAATAACTTCTTAAGTGATTTTGGATAAAGGTTTCAAATGTAACTGGTAAACTTCTATAATACCTATTCTGTATAACTTATATTATTTTTAGATTATTTATTTCGTATACAACTAATTATTGTGTAACTAATCTTTTTATTCTTCACTATGTTTGTGTATTCTTACCGTTACTCACCTCTTGTAAAATGAATGGGAACAAGTCGACATATAAGATGATTTAAATTTTGAGGAAAGGTGACTTAGTTTAAATATGGTGATGGACGGGTCTTAGAAAAAAAAAAGAATAGACTATAAAGGAACTAATCATTTAAAACCGGAAAATAGTTGTACTTTATTTCATTCGTGGATGAACTTTCTTTTCTTTACGGTAAACTACCACCACTATTATTGAAGACATGCAATGTAGACATATCCTAATTACTAATTTATAGGAAGGACCCTGTTCCTACGGAAGACTCACTAGTAAGTAGAGGTCCTTTGATGAACGTGAAACTAAGAATAGGAATTTAATTTTGAACCCAGTTGTAACTTCTGTTCCGTTGACTAGTGTTAAGAGAGTTTAAGTTCATGTTTAATACAAGGTTATTTCTTGAGATCAGAATTGTCCTAAAATATTATTTATTATCTTTTTTTATTCACCCACATAAAAAATTATTGGGACTAATCTATTAACTCTTCAGAAGCATGTTAAATAGTATAAGTGATACTACATATAAGTCTTTAAATTTTTGTATTTTAATAACGTATATATGAAAGAGGAGATAAAATAATTATGAATTAAAGTCCGAAATTATTTCCCTATAGTGATTACCCTTTATACAAAATTGTCATTTATTTTCTCGTCTTGAAGTCCCACCTACTTTTTACCCTTTCCGCCCACTTTTTTCGACCATTACTAATAGAAAGACATTCAAGAGTCCTGATTTTCCATTATCAATTCTCCTTCCGTTCCAGTAAAGAAATATACTATTTTTCACCTTTCGGGTCTGTGATTTTAATCTTAACACTCAGAGTATATGTCCGATATATTCACCCGTCACTCCGTTACTCCAAAGTAATTTAGGCTTCATTACAATGATTCTAAAGAACTCCGTTTCATGTCACCACCACTAAAGAAACTAATTGCAATCTACGTTTTAACAGAAATCCTTTGGATTTGACCATCTAATTTTCAGAAAATACCCCTAAAGGCACGACCAGATCATCAAACTTCAGAAATGAAGATGACGTCCCCTAGGAATCAGTCCCTTGATACTAGGGTGGACGGTACTTCATTCCGTTCTTTTTGGTTTTGGTTTTGTTTGTGACACGTTCCGAGTCCTGTGAGGAGACGAGTCTTATAAGGTATCAAAGGAGTGGAGTGAGTCTCCTACTGGTTTTGAGAAAAGTTGAGAAATACCCTTAGACTGGTGGTGATAAAGAAACTGAAGTAGTAGATGATAAGAAGGAAAGAGAGTGAGACAAGGTCGTAACAATAAAGATCTGGGGTGGTCCTTATAGGGATGGAGTCCCGAAGGTGGTCATGACAGAGGTGAAACCCTTCAAGAAGGAAGTCCAGGAGTTTAGTAAGTGGGAAAATGGAAGAAGTCCTTAAAGTGACTTAGTCAGTCAGACAGGAACTCTCAGTTAAACACTCAGGGATAAGGGTGGAGACCCGAAGACGTCACTGAGTCACCCATTTTTGTTAGACGGACGATACGTCCTCTGTGTAATCCTTGTCCAAACTAGGGACCCACTCTTTCTAGGGGACCTCCTCCTTTTACCGTTGGGTGATTCATAAGAACGGACCTCTTAAGATACCTGTCTCCTCGGACCACCCGATGTCAGGTATCCCAGTGTTTCTCAACTTGTACTGACTCGTTGACTTTTTTTAGAAGGTGGAGATACGAGTCTCGTAATAGAATGAAAAAACAAAATGAAAAAGGGGTCCTACGAACGGTGGGAGACGTGTAATATATAAGATAATAAATGAAACAAAATTTCATTCGATGAACCAACACTATAAACAAACAAGGGACGAAAAAAGAATCAAGTCAAGTCAAGTCAGGTCGAGAAACTCTGGGGTGCCTGACGTCGTGTGGTCCGAAGGGACAGGTAGTGGTTGAAGGCGTTGGATGAGTCGAGTACAGGTAGTACTGCCACTACGGTAGGTTGGTAGAGTAGGAAACAACAGGGGAAGAGGAGGGTGGAAGATAGAAAGGGTCGTAGTTCCAGAAAAGATTACTCAGTCAAGAATCGTAGTCCACCGGTCTTATAACCTCAAAGTGGAAGTTGTAGTCAGGAAGGTTACTAGAAGGTCCTGACTAAAGGAAATGCTACCTGACCAACCGAGAGGAACGTCTGGTTTCCTGATAGTTCTCAGAAAAAGTTGTGGTGTCAAGTTTTCGTAGTTAAGAAGTCGTGAGTCGAAAGAAATACCAGGTTGAGAGTGTAGGTATGTACTGATGACCTTTTTGATATTGGAACTGATCTGTCTGAAAACAACCGTTTCACTACAGAGAAGAAAAATTATACGACAGATCCAACCAGTATTGAAAAGAAGGTTCCTCATTCACAGAAAATTAAATCGCCGACGTCAGTGGTAGACGTCACTAAAACCTCGGGAGGTTTTATTTCAGACAGTGACAAAGGTGACAAAGGGATAGATAAACCGTACTACGCTACCCTGTTCAACGAAAAAGAATTCGTTGATCTTAGACTGACCGTGTATCACCCTTGAGTTATTTATAAGAAACCTATTTAATTACTCCCTACTATAAACAGTCGTTGATGATTCACTATTCGAGTCACGGTGTCAAAAAAGAATTTTATTACATCGGTTTATTAAACTCCTCTGAAGTAGGAAAATAATATAATTCGTACCAAACTAATGAAATATTTTTACTTATAGTTTTCAAAGTAGTAAACTAGTGAATTTTACAGTATGGTAAAAGAATAATAAAGTGAATGCTTTTTTTATGTAGGAAAATTATAAAAATGAAAGTTAATTAAACAGAGTTTCTGTCATTTATAAACTTTCTACTAGTTGTCCTATGAATCAGTACCTTTAAGTTTATTTTTTATTTATCTTATGGTAAAAATAGGGGTAATAACCAATTATTGATTTCCGTCTGTTTATCGATTATCTTTACATAAAACCTTTTCTTTAATTGTTTGAAAAAAAACACTACAACCCCACATGTGGACCGTCAGATTAAGATCCACATATACGGGTCTTCCTTGAGAACCGACACCTTTGGTACCGTATAAATCTTCAGTAACGTAACGAATATTATTGTTTGGATTTTTCAATTTAACTTTGACTACGATCAATAAATATAGAAAGTAAATATCAACAAAAGGAAGAACGGGAACGGTGTAGGAAAGTCCCATCCCATATAAAGGGTGTGATAACTAAAGTCCGAGACAGCACATTCTAATATGTTGGTTACCTTACGTTCGTACTACGTTCAATAATTTAGAAAAGTAAATTTTTTAGACTCCATTTAATAGAAGAAAGTACCTTGAATCCTAACAAGTGTACGTTATAAGGACTCTACAGAACTAAACAAATGAATATTATTAATAATGTGTTAAATAAAATTGATTTTTACTTATTCTAAAATACATGATTTGGTCTACGGGGTAATATATTCCGAACAATCACTACTCGTACGTCTTTTCTGTCTGTTTGTTTATTTACTGAAAAACGTTTCATCACGAATCGAGAGTTTAGGATTCTTCAATCCCGTTTAGCGTGTCTAAGAGTAGAGAGGAGTATTGAGACGGGGGGCGGGGGAAAATAAAAGGAAACTTTCATCGTTCAGACTCTGGACTCGTGTTTAAATCGATTAACCAAAAGAACGAAAAAAGGTACGTTTGAGTGTATCTCTGGAGTCATAAGACAATAGAACAAATGGGTCTAACACTCCATTCCAGTGAAGTTTACTCTACTTTGGTCAGTTACTCATATTATTTGTTCAAAAACAGAGATTCCGGTTTCTTCTCTATAAAAACCACCGTCTCGGACTCTCAACCATTGACGGGACACACACTGGACCCCTTGGATACATTCTCTTTCAATTTCTCTGTCAACTGGGGATATTAGTCTACTCACCCTCCTTAGGTCTCTTCGGAACTCAGTAGAGACTAGATATTTTGTCATTGATACGGATAAGGATCCAGAAGTCAAGTTAAGTCCAGTCAGACAGCCAGTGTAGACTGAGAGACACCTGGGGTACCTGACGTGGTACGGTCCGAAGGGACAGGTAGTGGTTGAGGACCTCGTGCGAGTTTGAGTACAGGTAGCTCAGTCACTACGGTAGTTTGGTAGAGTAGGAGACAGCAGGGGAAGAAGAAGACGGAAGTTGGAAAGGGTGGTAGTCCCCGAAAAGGTCACTCAGTCAAGAAACGTGGACCACCGGTTTATAACCTCAAAGTCGAAGTCGCAGTCAGAAAGGTTACTTATAAGTCCTGACTAAAGGAAATCCTAACTGACCCAGATCCAGAAGTCCCGATTCACATATCAATTACTTGATAGTTCGTTCCGACCATATAATGAAGTCAATTTGTTGAGTAATCTACTCAAAATTTTTTTTTCTGATTCTCTACCTTTTTAAGACATTTCTACCTTAGAGAGTGAAAAATTAAGAAACGTAGAATTTTTTTTTTTAGGTGTGTCAATCCGGTTATTTTCAAAGCTCTTACAAGTCAACTTCACGGTCGATGTTTGACTGTGGACGGTACCTGTAAACTGTAGATGAAGCTGTTCCTTGTTTAGTCCACGACGACACCGACGACTGAAAGTCATGAGGAGTTTCCTCAAATTCCACCTCTCGACTTCACTCCGTGAGACACGAGACCTTTTTTGACCGTTCTGTTCAGAAGTCTATCTATAGAAGTCCTTGACACAAATTACTCGGGTTAAGAAAATAGTGGAGTATAGATTTTTTTTAGTGATTTTAGGAAGTACCATTACTGAAGAGGAAATACTATTGTTGACGAAGAGTGCTGATTGTATTTGGAAAACACCTCCCCCTTTTTTTTTCTTTCATGAACTAACGTACATGAGACCGAAGTGGTTTTATCATATATATGACTTGAAGGGAGAATGGAGAAACCTCGTCAAAGAGTCGATAGATTTACTACAGAGGACCGGATATCAGGAACACATGAATAAATAAATAAATAAAATCCGTCTTCTTCCTACTACGATTAGTTGAAAACATCCGTAGTCTTTAGTCTATTGGTCCGTGTATGTTATAAATAACATCGTCAGACCCAAGAGAGGTCTTTGTCTTTACTAACCAGTATAGAAGTAATAGAAAAAAAGATATCGAGAGATATCGAGAGATAAAATAATCAACAACAAGTTAACGAGTCAGTACAGACTAAGAAACGTTGGGGTACCAGAAGTCGTTCGGTCAGAAGGAACAAGAAGTGGTAGAGGACCTCAAACGAGTTTGAGTACAGGTAACTCAGCTACTACTGTAGGTTGGTAGAGTAAGATAGATAGAGATATAGGTAGTGATAGAGACAGAGATATATAGTCTTTAAATAGTGTTCCCTAACCGAGTGTACAAATGTATCCGACTCTTCACACCGTTAGTCGTCACTCATTCGACCCCTCAGTCCTCTTTACTCCTACGTTTAGGGTGTGATTTCCGACTGTCCGAACTTTGGGTTCTCGTCAACCAAAAAGTCAAACTCAGACTTCCGTCTTTTTCTGGTTATAGAGTCGAGTTTCTATCCATCTCTTTCACTTAAAAAAAGAATGAAAGGGAAATACAAGATAAGTCCAGAAGTTTCCTAAACTACTCCTGATGGGTGATGAGTGTTACTGTTGGGTGAGGTCATGATAACGGACCTTTTGGGGTACCTGTCTCCTCGGACCATCCGACGTCAGGTACCCCAGTGTTTCTCAGCCTGTGCTGACTCGTTGAAGTGAAAGTGGGTGTGACTTCTCCCGTTAATAAATAAGTTTAGAATAAGTCTTTGTGGGAGTGTCTGTGTGAATCTTATTACAATCCAGTTTATGAACCCGTACAGACCGGACTAGTTCAACTAATTGGTAGTATGAGTCCGTAGAAACTTGTGTCTTGAAAAAATCCTTCGGAGTAAAAGATACACTTTTTAGGAACTAAAGACCGAAGTATTGTGGAAAAAGAAAACGAAACATAAAAAGAGATAACGAAAAATAAAGATTACACTTTATGAAAGAAGTATACTAAAAATATCGAACGTTCATTATATAACACATATGTTTTTGTTATTATTTTTTCCTTTATTTCTGATTCATACGAACCCCGACCACGTACCCCTACTGGGTCTCTCTACAATACCCCTCCCTCCACCCGCCCCCAAGTACAAACCCTTGCGTACATTCTTAATTTCTAAAATTTTAATTTTTATTTATTTATTTATTTTTAATTTTTTTTTTCTGATTCAGGATACCAATCGTTATAAATTGGAATGTAGTTAATTGAACCTATGATACCTTTCAAAATCATTAGAAAAGTCCATAATAACTTATCAAACATTAAAAAGGACTGCCGGTCTTTCTAGTACTAACTGTGTATTTCTTGTGTGTTTAATCCTCTAATCGGAAATTATAAACAGGAATTCCGACTATATATTTCGGAAGGTATTAGACGAGGACTAACACAAATGAAGGAATAAAGGATCAAGTTAGGAAGGTTCTACAAAGAGTTTAAACTAAGAGAGTGACGGTATCAACCGTAACTAATCTTTTTTCTTAAGTAATATCCAAGTTATTACATTCCTTCTTTCTACTTCTTGTTTGATTTAAATAGACTCTTATATTTACATAGACGTAAATGACAGATTCTTTTAAGTTTCTCACCAGTGATACAGATGAAGATACATGTCGTGACATGAATGACATAATTACTCTGAGTTATTTGTATCACTATTTCACAAACCAAATACACGTTTACATTTTCTTTGAAGAACCTTACCTTGATGAACTAAGATATGGAATTTTAAGACATCTTATGATCTTCGTAATATAGAGGTTTCACTTAAAGTGTTTAGTAATCCTGAAACTTAAAATTTTATCAGAACGTACTTAAGTACGTACTCAGTGAATTTCTTGTTTCAATTATATAGTTCGTAAAATAAATTTTTCGGTGATAAAGGCGTCTTGTTCTTATCAGTCTTGACGTCATGACACATGTTATGATTTCTACAATGTCTTTCCTGAGTTCAAATGTATAATTATCTATTTTACTAAGACCGTTTTTTATTTCAATGTTCATTGGTATTTTTCAAGTCAAGTCAAGTCAAGTCAACGAATCAGGACAGGCTGAGAAACACTGGGATACTTGGCGTCGCGCGGTCCGGAGGGACAGGTAGTGGTTGACGGACTCAGATGGGTTTGGGTACAGGTAACTCAGTCACTACGGTAGGTCGGTAGAGTAGGAGACAGCAGGGGAAGAGGAGGACGGGGATTAGGGAGGGTCGTAGTCCCAGAAAAGTTACTCAGTAGAGAAGCGTAGTCCACCGGTTTCATAACACCAAAGTCGAAGTTGTAGTCAGGAAGACTACTTGTGGGTTCTGACTAGACGAAATCCGACCTGACCAACCTAAGGTAACGTTAGGTTCCCTGAGAGTTCTCAGAAGAGGTTGTAGTGTCAAGTTTTCGTAGTTAAGAAGTCACGAGTCGAAAGAAATATCAGGTTGAGAGTGTAGGTATGTACTGGTGACCTTTTTGATATCGGAACTAATCTACCTGGAAACACCTGTTTCATTACAGAGACAAAAAATTATACGACAGATCCAACCAGTATTGAAAGGAAGGTTCGTCATTCGTAGAAAATTAAAGTACCGACGTTAGTGGTAGACGTCACTAAAACCTCGGGTGCTTTTATTTCAGACAGTAACAAAGGTGACAAAGAGGTAGATAAACGGTATTTCACTACCCTGGTCTACGGTACTAGAATCAAAAGACTTACAACTCGAAATTCGGTTCAAACAGTGAGAGGAGAAAAGTGAAAGTAGTTCTCCGGGAAATCAAGAAAAGTGAAAGACGGTAATCCCATCACAGTAGACGTATAGACTCCAATAACTATAAAGAGGGTCGTTAGAACTAAGGTCGAACACGAAGGAGGTCGGGTCACAAAGAGTACTACATGAGACGTATCTTCAATTTATTCGTCCCACTGTTATATGTCGGAACTGTATGAGGAAAGGGCTAAACCTTGGTAAGACAAAAAGGTACAGGTCAAGATTGAGAACGAAGGACTAGACGTATGTCCAAAGAGTTCTCCATCCAGTCCACTAGACCATAAAGGTAGAAAAAGTCTTAAAGGGTGTCAAATAACACTAGGTGTGTCAGTTTCCGAAACCGTATCAGTTATTTCGTCTTTATCTACAAAAAGACCTTCAGAGAACAAAAAAGCTACTAGGTAGCCTACAACCGTTAAACTAGAGACCAAGGAGACGGAAAAGATTTTAGTCGAACTTGTAGACCTTCAAGTGTCAAGTGCATAACGGTTTCGGACCGAACCTCTTAAAACTCGTAATGAAATGATCACACACTTTACTCTCGTTAACACACCATCAAACTCGTAAGAAACGGTAACGGAAAGAAACCCTAACTTTACTTTTGACTGGAAAAGGTCAGGACACAGGTGACGATGTTTTTCATTTATATACATTTTTTTTTTTTGGACCATTAAGTCTTACATATAAAGGAAACACGGGGACTATTATTCTGTTACGAATCCTTGAGTTCTAACTCTTCTTTATCAAAGGTCCAGGTATTCATGATAACGGACATAGAGTGGAGAGAAGATACAATCTGTCTATATCTTCAATCTTAAAAAGTAACTTTTATAAATAAACTTTTGTCTCTTCTACTAGATAAGATTTACTTTATATCTCGTAGTCTACAAATGTTAATACATCAACTACATTTTGTAGTAACACATAATAATACTTTTAGTATTTTATTAAAAGTTTACTAATTTATAATTTTGTATTAGAAATTATAATCGGAGTGAGGTTTGCACTTATTCATCTAATTATTTAAGTAACGATTTACTATTTCACCAAAGGATTCAATTTAGTGTTATAGTAAATATTTCATATAGTACAACAAAATATAATATTTCCTTAACGTTTTATAAAAAACTATACTGTAAAGACTTAATCGGTTCAACCTTAGACGTGTTAATAAAGTTTATCCAAAGGACTTGTGACCTTTAATATAAAAATATAATGTCTTTTGTCGTCACAAAAAAAAGGTCTCTCTCACTAAGCCGTTTCTATCAATGATTTTAACTGAAGTTAATAACTTGACTTACCAAGTCTTTTTGTTCCAGTAAAAATGGGAGTATAACATACCGTGAACAATAAGAATAAATTTTACTACGTTCATGTAATCCATGGGATAACTTGTATTAACATATCTAATTTTAAAATAAATAAATATAATAATGTTAAAATATTTAATTAAGAACAGACCAGATCACTTATTGACATTTATTTATATTTAGTCGATTAAGAACTTTTTTTAATTATTCGAAGACCGGTAAATAGATTCGTGTCGTAACCTTATATCTGGATTTTAAGAACGCATGGTGCCTAGGACGTCAAAAGACAGAATTTACCAAAGTCAAGAATAAGATGGAGTTCAATGTACACTTGATGTGAGACTTATTAGGAGTTGAAGGACCTCGTCTAAACAACTAAGAAGGATATAACGGGAACACTTATAGACTAGATAGTTTATAACGAAATCGTAATAAAACCGTAGATAGTACATGATAAAGGAACAAAATAAATTTGGGACTGAGACAATCCAAACTTGTAGAATTTCCTTTCTTGGGATAATTTAATTATAAACATCGATACTACATATTATTTCGTTTTTCTTCAAACGACGATGACGACGACGACGATTCAGTGAAGTCAACACAGACTGAGACACACTGGGGTATCTGCCGTCGGGTGGTCCGAGGGGACAGGGACCCTAAGAGGTCCGTTCTTGTGACCTCACCCAACGGTAAAGGAAAAGGTTACGTACTTTTACTGTTCACTTTCACTTCAGTGAGTTAGCACAGGCTGGGAAACACTGGGGTACCTGACTTCGGATGGTCCGAGGAGGCAGGTACCCTAAAAGGTCCGTTCTCATGACCTTACCCAACGGTTTTATTACGGATACACGGGTACACAGGATAAACAATATATGGATTGTTTATCCTATAAACAATCCCTACCTTAAGTCTCACGTCNTACATGATAAAGGGACAAAATAAATTTGGGACTGAGACAATCCAAACTTGTAGAATTTCCTTTCTTGGGATAATATAATTATAAACATCGATACTACGTATTATTTCGCTTTTCTTCAAACGACGACGACGACGACGACGATTCAGTGAAGTCAACACAGACTGAGACACACTGGGGTATCTGCCGTCGGGTGGTCCGAGGGGACAGGGACCCTAAGAGGTCCGTTCTTGTGACCTCGCCCAACGGTAAAGGAAAAGGTTACGTACTTTTACTGTTCACTTTCACTTCAGTGAGTCAGTACAGGCTGGGAAACACTGGGGTACCTGACTTCGGATGGTCCGAGGAGGCAGGTACCCTAAAAGGTCCGTTCTCATGACCTTACCCAACGGTTTTATTACGGATACACGGGTACACAGGATAAACAATATATGGATTGTTTATCCTATAAACAATCCCTACCTTAAGTCTCACGTCCCCTTTCTAGATGACCACAATGTCCTTTCCTGGAAAGAGGGAAAACTATTGTCCTCCCTTTCTTCGCTTGACCGGTGACATCTTCAGCAAGACGTATATAACTCTACTTTATCCACCCTCCATACGGACCACCGAATATAAAAAAGAAACTTTATGTGGCTAAGGGTTTGGAACTTAATGGTCTTTTATTGTACCCTGTATTTTAAGAAGAAGGAGTGCAAAGAAAGTTATCGTTCATAACAGTCCGAAAGTTAACAAACGATTGGACTGTGAGACCTTTCACATAGATTAAAGTAAACGTAAATAAACCGATGATGAAGCCCTTCATACCCCGAAGGGACTATTGAGTCAATCATTTTTTATGTGGACGTTACGTCCTCTGGGGTCAAACTAAGGACCTAGTCCTTCTAGAGGACCTCTTCCTTATTCGATGGGTAAGGTCATAAGAACCCGAAGGGACACCCAGTCCACCATTTCTTAAGTAGACGTTACACCCTCTGGACCCATTCTATGGACCAACCCTTCTAGGGGACCTCTTCCCTTTCCGATGGGTGAGGTCATAAGACCGGACTTCTTAAGACACCTGACATATCAGGTTCCCCAACGTTTATAGACTTCCCAACGTTTACTCAGTAGTCTGTACTGACTCGTTGAAAGTGTGAACCCTTCGTATAATCAAAAATGGTAACGACATTGTTTAATGGTAGTTGTACCACCGTATACTGTATGTTTCTATAATAAAATGTCAAGACTTCCAATTTTTAGGGAATATCCAGAGTCACCCGATTACAGACCACAACCTACCCGATATAAGGTAAGACATCCGAGATTTATCTTAGGTACAGGAACACAAAAGGTCAAACATCACCCGTGGGTGTAAGGAATCGAGTACTGGGGTGAAGTAGGTAGAGATTTTGGTCGTTGTAGACCAGTACAGGAGGAGTATTTTACTGTGAGACTTGAAGAGAAGATGGTGGAGAAGATCAAGTGTCAAGTCAAGTCAGTGAGTCAACACAGGTTGAGAAACGTTGGGGTACCTGACGTCGTGTGGTCCGAAGGTAGTGGTCGAGACCCTCGAATGAGTTTGAGTACAGGTAGTTCGACCACTACGGTAGATCAAGATTCCTATGAAATCAAGAAGATCAAGATTCTATGAAGATCAAGATTCATTCGAAATCTAATTTAACCCGGGTCTATATTAGGTCCTTTTAGAGAGATGAAACTCCAGTCAACCAATAAAGGTAGTTGTTAGAATTAAAGGAAAAACACACGTTATATAAGTATTTAAGGTCCCTAATCTTGTACTTATAGTAACCTTTCGGTAATAAGATATATGGTGTTTCTTCTGTCAATATACATTCCATATACTTATACACACACTAAAGAAGACAAATGTGTAAAATGGAACTCGATAAAAGGAAAAATAACTAAACGGGAACTTCAATGATATACTAAAGAAGTGTGTTTTAGTAAATTTTAAAACTATAGATAGTACTTTAATGAAAGACGATTTATCTTACTTTAGAGGTGTAGAACTTTATTGTAACACAATCACTTTATCTTCATTGAAAAGGTTTGATCTGATTTGAAAGTCACAGACACACACAAATTAATTTAAATTGAGAGATACCAGTCTACAGTTTCGTCATTTAAGTCTTAATTGAGTTAAAAGTAAATGACACACTGATTTATAGAAATATCTACTTAATACGTTAATATATCTGATGTAATAGAACGAGAAAATTAGAAATGACACAAGCCCTATTAACTACTCAACCAACTAACACTATCTATAAAAGAGTGACACTTTATGAATAAACTAAGATAGTAACATCATCAGTCGGTACTCCTATCAGGGTCAATAGGTCCACAGAACCTTAAATGAAGGCACACAGTACGGGAGGGTATCAAATGAACCAGTCACACTGAGTGTCTCATACAGTCTTTACTACCATACAGTGAAACCTCTAATCCAATATTGTCAGTGAATCGAAGACAGCAAACGAGTATAAAGAAAGAGAAAAAGTCTAGTGAAAGAGACCATTTTGGTCGACGAAATAGAACTCCTGTGAGTTGACCGTGATACTCTCAGGGTGAACCAGTCTTTACTTCCGAAAGTCGGTTTTAGGTCGTTTCTTGACTCATGAGAATTATTGTCAGTGCACTCCCTCGGTAAAACGTTCGCCTAAGAATTTGGAATCAATTCTGACCTCATCTACGCCGGAATAACTATCCAACGTTGGAGTACTCTGCACAAGTTGTTTCTGGTGAGTCCATTCAACGAGGTCCTAAATACTGGGAGTCTTTTAAACTCTATTGTTTACGGACAAGGAATATATCGTTGTCGTTCATTGTTCTAATGTAGTGACATCAGTGTCTATTTGTCGGTATCTTAAACGTAAAAGTAGTATTTCACTCCTACTATTCTTATCCGTTGTGTCGTAAAATTCCAGTTATCTACTTTCTAAAAAATCAATCTTATATAAATAAATTTTTCAAATCGGGTACGACGAACAAAATAATCTCTGGTCATATAAAGTTTTTATAATTTCCTTCTTTAACTTGGTTTTCAATTAACTAATTTACCAAAGGTAAATTTTTGAAAACCTATAAAAACTAGTAAACTAGAGACATATTGAGGACCGTACACTCTGGTCCAGAAACCGTTAGGAGTATGTTATAGTTGAAAGTCAATGGGGTTCTCGGACCGTCCAGTACGATATCCCTATTAAACCCCGTTAAGAATCGTGTCACGTTACTGTTGTTACCGAAAAGGTAAAGACATAAAAAACAAAAATAGGACGGTGACACTTTAGTCAGAGAAGGAACAAAAGGAACTAATTAGTATTCATGACAAGTTCGAAGACGACTCCGAGTCTGACTAAAATTAAGAGAAGGTGTAGGACAAATAAACAGTAAACAATATACAAGTCCATAAATACCTGAGTCTGAGTGTCGTTTCGAGTACGTAAATAACTGGTCTCCTAGGGGAAGGTGTATCAAAGGGACAAAGTAACATTTGTTGTTAGAAAAATATTAGGTTGAGAACTGTAAATAGAAGTTTCCGATCGTTTATATCTACTTTTTTTACGATATAACCCGTTGTCGTTAAGTCATTGTGTCTAAATAAGATTTTTTACGAATTGATTTAAGAACCAGAGACGGTTTGCTCATTAAACTGTTAAAAATTTAAAACACAAGAATTCACCACTCATTAAAACGTGACTTCGACACTTCGTATCAAAAGTTTAAAGTACCAGGAGATCACATGTTTATACTAGTCATTAAATACAATGGTATTTGAAGGTCCTAAATCTTCAATAAAATCACTAAAATCACTAAAATCACTAAAATCACTAAAATCACTAAAATCAATAAATTTAAACATCACTAAATAAATGACAGTAAATAGAAGTATAAGTTCTTTTACGTACTATAGGTACTCAAATAGTTGTCGAAAAAAACGTGTTTATATTAAGATAATACCCTTTGGGGACTGTTTTTTCTTTCCTTTAAATCTTTACGTCTTGGTAAATCGAAAAAAACGTGTTTATATTAAATCTTCACTAAAATCACTAAAATCACTAAAATCACTAAAATCAATAAAATCAATAAATTTAAACATCACTAAATAAATGACAGTAAATAGAAGTATAAGTTCTTTTACGTACTATAGGTACTCAAATAGTTGTCGAAAAAAACGTGTTTATATTAAGATAATACCCTTTGGGGACTGTTTTTTCTTTCCTTTAAATCTTTACGTCTTGGTAAATCGAAAAAAACGTGTTTATATTAAATCTTCAATAAAATCACTAAAATCAATAAAATCAATAAAATCAATAAAATCAATAAATTTAAACATCACTAAATAAATGACAGTAAATAGAAGTATAAGTTCTTTTACGTACTATAGGTACTCAAATAGTTGTCGCAAAAAACGTGTTTATATTAAGATAATACCCTTTGGGGACTGTTTTTTCTTTCCTTTAAATCTTTACGTCTTGGTAAATCGTACGAGGTCGCCGGGATGTGTCCTTAAAATTTTATCCGACGTTACGGGAGAAGTTACAGTTTTCAAGTAAACAAACATTCAAAACAGAGAGTCCCTGGAAACTAGACTTAGGATAAAGGGTAGAATGTTGAAGTTATACATATTATAACTAAGTAATAAAAGACCGTAAAACGAGGTATCACTCGTCCACCTTGAGATTTTACCGTATATTTTCGTTAAAGATAACCCAAAGGTTGTGGATTCTCCGATAGATAAAAAGTTACTGAGTAAACTAACGTCTTAGAGTCCAAACTCCAAGACTTAACTTCTAAAGTATTTTTACATGTACCAAAAATATAACGATAACTTTCCCCAACTACTGAATTTTTTTTTAGAGGAGATTAACACACTTACATTTAACAAAGACACTCTTAATCTCTTATGAGTATTTGTATAACCGACTGTACCTTAACCCCACCAGTAGTGACAACGGGACTCGTACAAATAATGTAAAATCACTTGTTAGGACTTAAAGTATTGGAACAGGTTTAAAGTGACTAAGGACTCTTATACTTTGTATTCCTTTTAGTGTAAACTAATTTATATTTTTAATTTTGTCACTGACAAAAATCATACCAGTTTTTTTAATCTTGAACCTTTATTCCGTTTCTCCTCTATCGTACGTGAAAGTCACAGTATATACCCGTAACAAATTATCTGAATAGATCCAAATCAGTGACGACATCCTCCTACGTAGACACAAACTTGAGTGGTGAATGAGAACTCATTTCGGGTGTGAGATACCTTAATATTGAATTAAACATCTAAAAACAGATGGTTAATACGTTTACTAGAAGAAGACTATCTTTAGTATTACAGTTTCCAATAGTAAGATTAAAGTAACGAAATATCCAATAATTGATCAATATATATATATTCCATTACTAAAATAAGAGTACAAATAAAAAATAACAAATATTTAATGAGTAAAGTTGTTTATTATAAACTTATTCCAAATGGTAGAACTATCAAAGAAGTACAATTAATTCTTCTTTATAATTTACAAAGAAGAAAGTACAATTTATTTAATTTATCGACACACTGTTCAAATACTTTATTCAAGTTACACCAAGTGATTTTTAGCCATCTGTAAGAAGTCCAGTACGATATAAATATATTATTAGAAATTTTTAAAAAAACTTTTAATATTGAACCGTAAAAGTTAGTATAAGGTAATTAATTTAGAGAAATTTAAAACTACGTCGGAAAGACTTGAATAAATTGGTACCTTCGAAATGTACATTATACGTACTTTAAAGTATGATAATCATTACATTTAACGTACCTTATACCAAGTTTATTGTTGCATGACTGGGCTATCAAAAACACTGTGGTAGTAGCGGTATCATTGATTTACGGAACCAGTAGTATTACGAAACGTGAACGGGAAGTAAGTCACAGTAGGATGATTATTAAATTAATAAGGGTGTGGACGTTCCTAATGGTCACAGAGTAAAGGGAATCGTTCGTTTAATACTCGTTAGAAATTTATACACTACAACAGTCTATAATGATCCTTATTAACCATGAAGACCATAATTAATACAAAATCAAAGGACCGTCCTTTTTCTATCTACGAATTCACTCTATTAATTCCTCTCTTATTTAATTCCTCGATAATTTTTTGATATCAGTCCCAATTTTTTCTGGTCATTCCTCACAACTTCGTGAGATCTTGAATGTCATTGATCCTCGGTAATGGGTTTTAGATTACCATTCTTCCGTCTCTTCACTTGAAGGTAGAGAACGACCACTCACGGTAACCTCCAGTTGTCAGTTTTCCTAAGTCAACTACATCTGGTGTCTTCGGTCGAAGTGTCCCATACTTATTTTTCCTCACCTCTCTATTTTCCTTTTTGTTTTATAGATTCTGTCAAGAGATAAACTTTAAACGTGTTTTAAGAGAACGGTCTGGACAAAATAAAGTCCAGTAGTAATGATCTCTTCTGGTAAGTTCGAGTTCGATATTAAACTATCAGAGTTTCAAACCTGACACTGACGTACTAAATGTTTTTGTGAACAGTCCAGGTCTTACTTATTATAAACTAATTAAAAACCTGGTTCAATTCTAGTACAAAACGTAACACTGGAATCATATTCTCTTAGTTGTTCATATTTTTGTCGACTTAACCGTTCTTAGGAAGGGAACCTTGGGATGTAAAATCTCATAAGACCTTTTGTCTTCCTCGTCCCATTTTAAAGACTTGCGAATATTTCACCGAGAAATGTACCCCTCTCCCTTGCTCTCCCACTCTACATACCTTTCTCAATGTACCTTTGAATGTAATGGTATACATTTGATCTATCGGTTACCCTTAAACGACATACCGAGTCCTTTGAGTTTGTCCCCGAGACATAGTTGGATCTCCCCACTCTAACCCTCCCACTACCCTCCCTCTAAGTCTTCCCTCCCCTATATACATATGAATACCAACTAAGTACAACTTCAAACTATCTTTTAAGACACTTGGTAAATAGGGAATTGATTTTTTACTTATTTAAAATTTTTTAGTTTCTCTTCATCTTTTTCCATTTTTAGAAGAATATTATTCATCCGAAGGTTTTTATGTAGTATTTTATTGTTCTGTTATCAATTTTTTCAGTTCACCATTTTTTTTTTTTTTTTTTTTTTTTTTGTTGCTGTTTGTTTTTTACCGGGGGAAAGAGTCCATCACTGTCTTAAACGGTTTTATCGTTCTATAAACGACCTAACCAAAATACTTCCGGTAACCAACTAAAGACAAAGGACTTGCAAAACAAACGACGGTAAACTTCAAAGAGTAAAATGTCCTTATTGAAGAGGAAGAATTTTAAAATTACTAATCTTACGAGCGACTAAATTACTCCTCTACGGTCACCCTATTATTACTTCAACATTATTTCGGTCGAATTTAGAGTACTTCTTTAGGGTACTTTACAGGAAGTAAGAAAGAAGAAAAAGTAAGTATAGAGGAGTATGTTGGCAACCAGTGAGATGTAGAAATCTAGAAGACACTGACAACAGGATCTCATCGTAGTCCGAGACAGAACATGGTGATTCTTCAGAGGATCAAAGGTTTTATGAGAACCACGGAATCACACACGTTTCACTTATCATAGATGTACATGAAGTGTGTACTCTTACATTGAAAGTCCTAAAGTTTTTGTAATAAGTACTCTTAAGAACCATCCGTTTACCATACTTAATCTCTTGAGACTCGTTTCCGAACAGAAGATCACAGAGAAAATACGAGGATATCAGACAAGGATCAGTGGAAGATCGTGTAATCGTTATTTGTTCGTTTATGTGTTTTGTTTTGATCCAATTTATTGACAGTAAACACTTAAGTGCCCTTTTAAAACCTAGACATACTCTCAAAATAAAGGAACTTAATGTGACTTACAAATGACGTAGGTAACTTATGTATATTTTACTTATACTTTTTACTTCAGTCTAAGAGATTAGTCGACTGATTTATCAACTAATCTAGACATTCCAAGACATAGCGTAAAAACTTTTAACAAAGAATAACCCCAGTAAATTACCTGACCCTGGACCGTCAGACCTCCGCTACTATTCTTTCACTTTTTCTCTTTCTCCGACTATAAGGGACCAAATCCGCCTCTTGGTTATTTCAGGAACTGTGTTCTGAACACAACGAGTGCTTCCGTAGTCCGTGGGAGAGTTCCCCCCACTTCCGTGTCACGGAAGAGATCTCAAATCTTCGGGCCCGTCCTCTCACTCGTTCTGCCCAGAGACGTGAGTTTCCTTAGTCGACTTCTCTCTCTCTTTCTCTCTCTTTCTTTCTCTCCTTCCTTACTTCCTTCCTTCCCTCCCTCCCTCCTTCCTTCCTTCCCTTTCTTTCTTTTCCTTCTTCCTTTCTTTCTTTCTTTTCCTTCTTGTTTTCTTTCTTTCTTTTCTTTCTTTCTGTGTCCCTGGGTTCGAGACTACCTCGTTTACGCGAAATTACTTAAAAGACACTCATATATGTTCGACACCATATTCTTCAAAGAATGCTAATACTATTTCTAGTCTTTTGGTTCGCATATTGTTGGTAATGGTTCCCTTGTTCCCTAATTATTAACGGTGTTCAAGTCTTCTGGTAGGTATAGAATTCTTTCCCCTAGCTCTGATTCGTCAAAACAGTATTTCTCTTATAAATGATTTCCTCAGAGTTCGGACAGAGTGTGTTACTGGGACCACGGACCCTCGTCACAAGACGAGGCGAACTTTTCTTTGTTTCCTGAACACTCTTTGTCGTGCATCCTTAGGAGGACAATTTGTAAGGGGCTGTCAAAGAATTTTTATAAATATGAACTAAAATCTCGATAACTCTAAACTTTAAAATAAAGAAAAATTAAAAACTCTCATACGATTTTATTGAAATGACTATTACCTTTCTGTTTTAAATTCCAAGATTTCAAGAAAATTCTACTTATATTGCTCTCAGTACTGAAGAGTCCACCGTGTCACCATTTCTTATACGGACTCTGTGTTCTTATACGTTCTCTATACGTTCTCTGTGTTCTCTACGCCCAAACTAGGGATCCAACCCTTGAGCCCCAACCCTTCTAGAGGACCTCATCTTTTACCGTCTTGTGAGGTCATCAGAACGGACCTTTTAAGGTACCTGTCTCCTTTGACCACCCGAACGTAGTACCCCAACGTTTTCTCAACCTGTGTTGCCTCACTCGTACGTCCGTTCTTGTCGGTCCCAGTATTGTTTATACTACGATAGGTCAAACTCGTCTTGTGTCTCAATATCAATGAAGGAGCACAAGGAGACTGAGTAAAAACGATCAACATTATAGAGTGCACAAGTTATGTGTCTACTCGACTACACGCCCTCACCCACCTAGTCGAAAGGGATTACGTCATCATCTCCTCCTGAACAAGAGGATTTTGTGTGTGGCAGTAGTCGACGGTCAACATAGTAGAACAAAAGGAGTCACATAGTGAAGGTGCCCCTCAAAAAGTCCCCTTCACAGACCTATCTCTTATGTCTCAAAAATTGGTAGAGAAAATTATAACCCATAACACACGTGCGGACCCACGAATCAGTGAGTCACGGCAGGGTGAGAAACACTGGGATACCTGATCGGACGGTCCGAGGAGACAGGTACCCTAAAGGGTTCTTCCTTATGACTTCACCTTTCGGTAAAAGAAGAGGTCCCCTAGAAGGGATGGATCCTATCTTGGTACTAGAGGACGCAACGTCCGTCTAAGAAATGGTAGACTCTGTGGTCCCTTCGGTATAAACCATAACAAACACACGATTCAGTGAAGTCAGACCCAGACTGAGAAACTCTGGGATACGAGACATCGGGTGGTCCAAGGAGACAGGTACCCTAAGAGTTCCGATCTTATGACCACACCAACGGTATGGGAGGAAAGTCCTTAGAAGGGGTGGGTCCCTAGATTGGACTCAGAGAAAACAGAGGACGTAACCGTCCACCCAAGAAATGGTGTTCGTGGTGGACCTTTCACACAAACCATAATCAAGTACTATAGACAAAAACAAGGATGATTTTGACTCAAAAATTTTATCAATGTCAAATTTATATCCCTTAACTAGGAAACGTACCGTGTGTAACCGAAATCGTTTATGTTCTCGGGTTAAATCTTTAGGAGTAAAGGGTATACTTCTGATTCAAACGACAAATGAGCGATTCAGCATAGACTAAACAAAACACTGGAGTATCTACCATCGGCCGGTTCGAAGAGACAGGCGTCCCAAAGGGTCCGTTTTTATGACCTCACTCAAAGGTAAAGGAGGAGGTCCCCTAGTTTGGACACAGAGAACACAGAGGACGTAACCGTCTTTCTTACGAATGGTCACTTGTTGGTACCTTCGGCACGTTTGATTCAATCCTTCTCAGTGATCTTTTCCCTACATGGTTAATTCCAAGAAAACAATTACATGTTAACTTTCAGTAGAGTCGACCACCAAATAATATTGGAATAATTTTATAAATGTATGGTTTTTTAAGTGGGTAAAATTCATATACTGACTGACAACAAGTCATTTACATTTCTCTCAATACGGTGACAGTAACGTTATCAATATATTGTAAAGGTAGTGGGCCATTTTAAAGATCCTCCTGAAAATATTAATTAGGGGTGAGAGTTGGATCTGGGACCGTTAACTACTAAAATAAAAAAGATATAAGTAGTTAAACATAAAAAGATCTATCAGGAATATTTACCCGAGAAAGTATAGACCGAAAAAAGGGGATCGTATAACAAAAACTCCAAGTAGGTACAACTTTATACGTAATCACAATACAGTGAAAAATTAACGGATGATCACCTAGTAAGAGTGTTCGTGTTTTTGGACTACATTAACAGGGGCAGAAATTTTTCTTTGTTCGTCTTTCGGGAGGGAACTGTGTAAAACAGGTAGATATCAGGAGTGATGTGTACTTTCAGAAGGTTTTTCTTCAGATATGATAACGAAGGTAAAAAAGGGAAAAAATAAAGAGAACTTTGGGAAGGTTGGACCCGAAAAGAAGGAGGACAGGTTCATTGATGACAAAAGTGTTAGACATTACTTAATTTAAAGTTAAAAACAAAATAAAATGTTCAAATAAGAATTACGTTATTCATCTTTTTTGAGGAAAATTTTAGACAGAGTAGAGAAATAAGAAGATGTATTTAAGGAGGTTACGAAATAGTAAAGTGTGTTTCATTTTCAATTTTGGGAGTTCTACTAGATAAAACGGGATAGACTACACTCGACTATAATCTCGATACAAGGGTAGAGGAGAAACACCGGAGAAACTCGTAGATATTTGCGGTGGTACCGGAAGAACGGTAAAAACTTTTTGAAATAAAGACGTATGTGGAAAGTTAACCGATATAGGAGAAAAACCCTCTTTTAAGTATTTATATAAGAGTACCGAATTAGGAAAGGAATAGATACTCCTAAAGTGACTGAGATATAAAATTTTATAAGGTAATAGTGGAATTAAAAAAAGGAATCGTGAATAGTTGCCGACTGTTTGTCATATAAAATGAATGAAAACAGAACAGTTAAAAAGGACAGGGTGGTGATCTTACATGAGAGACTATCATGTATAATAATCCACGAATTATTTGTATACTACTAACTTACTTATGTAAGGTTATTGAAAAAGGTCATTTTTCCATGACAATTCCCTTTGTTGTTCTTTATTTTTAGGATAACCTTTTATTATTCTTCTTGGTCGTTAAAGGGAAACCAACAACAGTAGAGTTTAACTGAGACACGAACCGGTAAACGTTTCGATACCGACTACCCTACCGTCGAGTGGACTATATTCGTCTATGATCTTTTCATGAACGCACGAAAATAGAAGATGAAACGAGGTGACGGAAGAGATGGTCTTGTTGGAGTCAGGTCTGGCAACCTCCCATTCTGTGTCTCTCCTCTCAGTTCTGTTGGGGTTTCGGGGTCGAATTCTGAGGTCTGTACAATGTTTGAGCTTAGTTCTAGAAGTTTTGATGAGTCAGTTTGGTGTCGAATCTCGTTAAAGTATTCACTCAGTTTGACGCGGGTTGGGTCTACCTTTGTTGACTGGCCTGTTAGATATCTGATCCCTCGTTTATATTTGTAAATAACAATATACCGTGATTCTGAAATACTAACAGACGATGTGTAGTAATATTATTATTATCCATCGATAATGTTCCTACCAAAATATGATCTCATAGACTCTATATCTACTTATATGGTTTATAACTACACTTCTATGACTGAGTGATGTATACTCGTACACTTCTTATCTTTATTTTATATTTAACTTTGTGTATTTCGGGTTGTGAATTTCTCTCGAAACTCCCGATACACCATTATTTCTTCCTTGTCTGACTTTGTAATGAAAATTTTGAGATTTTACCTTCATAAATAAAAACCTGTTTTGAACAAGTTTTCACGTATCTATTTCATAAACAAGGTCCTCTATATGTTATGGGAATTTTACCTGATATTACGATTATATGGTTTAATTGTTGTGTTTAGTACAAAAGAAAGGTTTTTCATCCTTAGGTCGAAAGTTAAATTCGTAAACAGTATAGTGAATTACAATTCTTATCTGAAATTTTAACGTAATAATTTGTTTGTTTTGTATATTTTCTCCTCCGAAATTTGAACTTAACTACAAGACTAAAGAATTAGTTACTGTTACGTGTATGGTTTTAGGGTTTACAGAATTCTGTCATTATGTCTAACTCCTAACACTTATATTGTTGTAATATACGACGACGACGACGATTCAGCAAAGTCAGCACAGGCTGAGACACGCTGGGGTATCTGCCGTCGGGTGGTCCGAGGGGGCAGGGACCCTAAGAGGTCCGTTCTTGTGACCTCACCCAACGGTAAAGGAAGAGGTTATGTAAATTCACTCTTCACTTTCACTTCAGAGAGTCAGCACAGACTGAGAATCGCTGGGTACCAGATGTCGGGTGGTGTGAGGAAGCGGGTACCCTAAAAGGTCCGTTCTCATGACCTCACCCCACGTTGTAACGTACCCGTTACAAAATTAGTATTTATAGATGGTTCTCTTAAGATTAGATGTAGTTTTAGCGAGTCTATTACTCAATAGTTGGTACCTCTGTTTTGACGTTTGGATACGAAAACAACTAATTGTAAAAAGTGTACGTTTGTTTTTCTTATAGTTCCTGTAGAGACAAATTGTCTTGTCTATAAGAGTTATAAGTATCGTTATAAGACGATTACCTACTGTCTTCTATTTACGAATAGGTACTAGATTTGGTTGTACAATCGATCTAACTTTCAATAGTGTTAATCACACTAAACTAGAGTGATATTTCCAACTTATCTCACCCTCTGTTTTCTTCTTTATGTCTTTGACTCTAGATACCTTAGTGAAACTTTAGAAGAATGATCGATAGAAAAACAGTTATTTCGGAAATCTCCCAATTTTCTAACTCCTTTGAGATACATTTTGGTTCTAGTAGTCCTGTCGTTCACCGGTATTAGAAAATGAAAATACCTTCTCCTACGGTGAACAGTGAAGGCACTCAGTACACGTATGCACGAGTCAACGAAGTAAACACAGGTTGAGATACTGAGATACCTAACATCGGGAGGTTCAAGGAGACAGATACCCTAAGAGGTCCGTTCTTATGACCTCATCCAACGGAAAGGGAGGAGGTCCCCTAGAAGGACTTGGTTCCTAAATTGAGGGCAAGGGGACGTAACCGTCCGCCCAAGAAATGGTGATCGCGGGGAACCCTTCGAGAGATACTTAGTATGAATCATAGTTCATTGTCTTGTTTAATTTTTAAGTGGTTCTAGAATTTAACACTGGTTTAATCGTAAACGTCGATTTTATCACTGTATTCATTCTAAATGGACATCCTGAGTAAGATTCAACAGGTTGAAAAGGATCGATCTCGAAAAGAGATAAAAGTAGGGGTATTATCAATAAAGTACAGTGAAAAAAAAAAATTCCGAATATGTAAGGTTTATTAGACTACGTGTGTGTGTGTTTTTTAGGTTTGATTACACGAAGTCCTGTTTCCTGTTTCAATCAAAAGATCTACCAATAAAAAGAAATATTGTATAAACATAAAACGATAACCCGAGACTACCCAATTGGACTTCGTATTTAAACCTCCCTACATATTCGTCAAACCACCCCTATTGACGAAACACCAATCTGTCACAAAGAGACGTACTTAGTCTTACACCTCTGTAGAACTTTTAACCCACTAAGATCCGGCATGTGGTCATGCATATTGAGTAAGGGTCAATTGTTATGTTACGAAATATACCTCTTCAAAGAAATCTTCATTATTTGTGTGAGAAAATTATTACCGTAGTAAGGTTATGAGAATCTTTTGTTCACTATAAATTTAAACAGGAGGGAAGTAAAAACAGAATTCAAAAAGGAGTAATTTAATAATTGAAAACGAAGTAAATAATTCAAAATAGTGAAACGAATCATTTTTATATAATTTACTTTCCATCCAGTCTCAACGGTATTTGAAAGTGTATTGATTCATTAAAATAAATGTTTCATTTTATTAAACGTGATATGTGGTAAATAAAATCTTTAACGATAAATTTTTATTTTGAGGTCTTTTTTACCGTTATATATTTTTCATTTTTTTTTTTTTCGTCATTTGTTTACTCGTTTCTATATTTATTAAGTGAAACATACATGGATACATATAAAATTAATTAAAGTTTGACAACTCTGAATATTACATGGAAGGAAACGTATTATTTTTCGTGAAACTACTATATTCTTTTCATACCATTCAGTAATTGAGTTTAACACTAAATATTATGTATGAAAAATATATAGATACATACTGTGGTAATAACTTTAACTATAAGGAAAAACCTAAAGATACATTATATTACGTTAGTAGTAGAATATTAAGTATTGTTACACGTATTCATCTAAGAATTTTTCCTATTGAAGAACTTCCTTTTTATAGAATGTTTATTTTACTTCTACAAGTGTAATATTTTTACAGTAAAACGTCCTGAGGTGGTGGGATATATTCTACTATAGAAAATAATAGTGAAGAAATTTTGAAAGAAGGTTGTAAGAAGTACAAATTATTCGATTGAGTATAAAAAATTTCATTAATTTTATGTATACGAACACATATACACAAATTTTTGAGTCTTTATACGGGGGTTTGGTTGGTAAAAATTTCTTTTGAAGATATCAATGAAGTCAATATACGGACTCAGGTGTAAACAAATTTGAGTGACATCTTTACAAGGTCTTCTTGTGTCGTATACGTTTAGCCTTACCTTGAGACAAGATTAATCTTTTACATTATTTTTTTATGATTAAGGAAAACAATTCTATTTAATTAGAAAGTCATGTGAAAATTTTTAACATAACCCTTGATTAGAATTTGAATTTTCAATCTCCTTATCTTTTTAACTATATAGGAAACGTAACTAAGTGATGATATTTGAAACATACGGTAAACTAAAATTAACACGAAAGACAGGAGTGAAAGTGAACAGACCACAAATTTAAATCAAATAAACAAGGACTGACTCCATAATTTTGTGTTTTGACACGTAAAACACCCATAATGTAGACCCTGTGTGATACAGGTAGACCGTGATGATCACTATAATTAACCAGTTTCACAATGGACTAAATAGTATTCATGATAAAAAAAGGGGTATTTTTATGATTCGTTAGATAACCCTGTCTTTATTGGAAGAGAAATAGTCTTAAAATGGGATCTAAATGGTAGATAGGGACTAAGGAAAGATTTATTTATAAATTTTACTATCAACCTTCTACTATTAAACGGTCAGGTTAAAGAAGGAACAATTACTTAATCGTGAGTCGTAAGATATCAGTTCCCCTAGAAGGTGAAGGAAGACAGATAGATAGATGAATAGTAAATAGATGGGGAACATCGTTAGTAGATAGTAGATATATTTGAGTACTGTATGATGAAAAGGTTAACGAATGTTAAATAAAGAGATTGAGTACTAAAATTTAATTTACAGAATATCCTTGAGGAAATTCGATCGAGGACGTAGGGACACTGTAAACGGTTATAAAAAAAACTCGTAAAGGGAATAAAGATCATTTTGTTTTATATTGGTCGAATAAAACATGAATCGGAAAGTATTTAGACGTTCGTCGTTTAAGTTTTTCGGGGAAGTAAGGAAAAACAACCTTTATTATAATCTCTGTATCTAGACTCACAATTTAAACGAGTAATACGACGTTCTTAAACGGGTAAGTCAACTGTCATGTCCCTTTATTCACGTACATAATTATATTTGAGATATTTACGTACAAATACACGTGTAACAATTTCCTACTCAAGAAAAGTTTTCCGTATAAATTCAAAGGGTATTTATGTTTTACTTGTGTACAGTTTTTAAAATACATTAAATAATGTTTTACTCCTGTGTCACATAATATCAAACAAGTTTTCTCTTAAGTTTCTCGTCTCTGTATAACTTTTATTCGATAAAAACGTTTGCCCCTTTTTATGTAGGTAGCTTTTCCGTTATGAGTTTACACATAAGGAAACCTGTGACTAAACGTGAAAGTAAATATTTTTAGTAAGTGCAGCGATAGTCAAAAGTCTTTGAATCAAAGTAGAACCTCACTATACTCTTAGACCGAAGATGATTACCCCATTAGAGAGAGAATTTCGTGTCTTTATTTACGTCTCTTTTTGTACTTTCAGATTTGGTTAGATTAGTCTGATTTAAAGTCCTGAAGTTGAACTTTTAACCACCGTTTTAATACGAGAAAGAGACTCTGTTCTTACTTCTTCTTAAATACGATCCTCAGTAACTGTTATGAGTACCCAGGTTTTTACGTCTATAATATAAACCACTCAGACCTAGGATACGATTCCGTCCACTCGGTTTTCATATTTTCGTAACCAAGTTTCAGTCATAACAAAGACTATTAAGATGTTGATAAAGATTGATGAGGATCTTAGACTTGATCATTTTTTATATTTTTATTTACCCTGATTTTCAAAAGAGATAGGTCCCAATAATCTATAACGACAACAATCAATTATGAGACGATATAATTTTATGAATCTACTTTAAAAGAGTTCACATAAAAGTCAGTTACGTATTGTAAAGGAAACTTTCAAAACACCTTATTTTTAAATAAGCTTTCTTAGTTACTTTGATCTTTTTTTATAAAATTTCCGTGAATTATTCTTTCATTCGGGAATTTAAATCGAAAATTACTTAATTTTCATATCACAACTTTAAAAGAGAAAGAGACATTTATGTAAATCTTTTGAACTTTTCTTTACCGTCTAATTATTTGAACAATGTTTTAAATGTAGTAAAACTTTAACAGGGTTAACAGGGAGTCGTATGTCCGTTAGTAACTACTTAATTCTGAAGTAAAAAATGACAGTTACCGTAGATTAAAAAATAAGAGTCTTTTTAAAAGTTGAACAAAATAATAAGTGACCGTCATTTTAAGGAACCGTCTTTTAAGTAAAGAAAGTTCTCTGATTTATAGTTAATACGAAGATTATACTAAACTACAAAAAATTCTCTCATAACATGATTAGTATAATAGTATAAAAACGAGGTCAATTCCCGTCAGAATGAAACGATAATGAGAAGAGGTACGTCAAATATGTTCGTGTTCAAAGTTTTCTTTTTGAACGAACATTGATCTCGTCTAAAAGAGTGTCTTTAATCATAGTAGGAACTAAACTTCTTAAGTAACGTTTCAAAGTTCGACTAATTGACCATTTTCTTTTACAAGGTACCGGAATTCCTTTGTCTGAAGAACTTGTCTGAAGGAACAAAGAAATTTAAGATGGGTACGATGTTTTAAAAGTCATCTCTTAACTTATATGGTAACTATAACACGTATAGAGTATTTTTCTATGTATTAACTTTAAATTCATTTGGTGTCACCCGAAAGGATCATCGAGTCTACCATTTCTTAGGTGGACGTTCCGCCCTATGGAACCAAACCAGTGACCCAACCCTTCTAGAGGACCTCCTCCCGTACCGTTACGTGAGGTCATAAGAACTCTTAGGGTACCTGTCCCCTCAGACCGTCCGACGTCAGGTACCCCAGCGTTTTTCGATCTGTGCTGACTAATGTCGTGTCGTGTTTGGTGTCTTAAATTTTGAAGTCTCGGTGTCCTACTCCGAGTTGTCCTTGTCTTTTGAGTCTTTATGTAGGTGTGTTGGTCTTTTACTTAAAAGATTTCGTGTTTGTGAGTTTATTAAGAGTCTTAAAGTCACATCATCCTATGACCTCATCTTAGACCGAAAGACTGTTTCCTCGAAAATTTACGAGGGTAAAAGTATGTACTTTCTTTCGTTTCTCTCGTACTAAAGGTCGGGACCTTTCTATGGTAATTACGTCTCTTCAAAGACGTGAAAAATTTAATTTGGAATCTCGTATTCCTGTGTTTTTATATAGTCATTGTTTTTAGATTAGAAAGTCTTCTTACACCCTACTATATCTTCCCTTTCTGACCAATTTTACTACGAAGGGACTTTACACTAGTCATAAAATTAAAATTAATGAAAACAAGACTTTACAATTAAAATAAACGACTCATCGACTGTAGAAAACCCTTATTGTTCCTATCTGAACTTCGGACCAGGAGAATACAGGAAAGACAAGAAATACAGAAGAATTAAGGATTTCTTTGATACCTTTGTTAGTAAAATAGAATTTTTTTTTTTTGGATTCCCGTTTTTTGAAATATATATACTACCAAACTTTTCAATTAGTTGAATTTCAAACCACGTCAGGAGAGAATCTTTACTGAATTGAATTTGTTGTTTTTTCTGATAAAAGTACCATATTATATTAAAATAACATGACTTAGTTTTTTTTTTCTCTCTTTCAGACACTTTGTAAAATTTTATCACAATGGAAATACACACCATACTACAGTGACCTCAATACGAATTAAGAAAACTTGAAGATAAGGGTATAGTCTTAAACTATATTGGGATTCGGGAATAAATGACCCAACCAATAAATAAATAAATAAGTATATACAAAACCAGAGACTTAGGGTTCTGGAAATAAGGAAATGAAGGTTCACATCTTTTAGTCGTACAAATGATGTCACTTAATAGTGACGGGAAAACGAAGACTTTTAAGACTAGGTAGGGGACCCCACTAGAAATCTATAATTTCTTTTATATATAAGTAGTAAAAAAAGTTGTTCCATACAAAATTACCGGGAATAAAATACTTCAAAACAAAAAGAGGAATATAAAAAAGTCTCAGACTGAGATAGAGATACAAGGTCAAAGAAGGGGACATTTTATTTACATTTATTAACGGAGTGTCCCAACTATACAGAGTGTACTTCCAAGTATTTAGTAGATTGTGTTACAGTTCATTCATAAAATATTTTATGTATGACAACGAAAATTGTAGTCCAAAACCTCCTCCTAATAAACTCTCCATAGAGGTTTGTTTCATATGTGATTGTAGATTTTGAGATTCTTTTACTTAACTAGAAACAGAAAGATTGTACGCTATATATAAAATAAGAAAAGACTCAGTTTGTCGTATATGTTATTTTATTAATATTAACAAGAACTACTACTCTAGAAAATACTCCTCATTTTAAATATCCATAGAAATCATCGACGAATGTTATACGGTACGGAATATGTTTTACGAATCGTGTCTAAATAAGTAAGTTAGTAGGAGTTTTTATATGTTCAGTGTATGACTATTATGTGATTATCCGTTGTATTTACTTCCAGTCTTTTCAATTGAGAAGACCGGAAGTCACTACCATTGAGTGGATCTCGGTCCGTAAAACCTCACTTGTGTTCACCCGAAATTCTTAATGATTCTTGTTTCGATCACCTCCTCTGTCTTAAGGTCGACATGATAAAGTTTAGGATTTTCTACTACAACAATTTCACGACGTGAGTTTTACAGACGTTTAAACCTTTTTAGTCGTCACCGGTGTCCGGACCTTTTCCAGTCCAAAGTAAGGTTAGGGTTTCTTCGTGTTATGGTATCTTACAAGTTTGATGGTGTTCTAACACGAGTAAAATGTACGATCTTTGCAAGACAAGTTATAAGGAGTTCGGTTCGAAGTCGTCATGTACTCGGTTATTGAAGATCTACATATTCGACCCAAATCTTTTCCGTCTCCTTGGTCTCTAGTTTAACGTTTGTAAGTAACCTAGTACCTCTTTCTGTCCCTCAAGGTCTTTTTGTAGATGAAGACAAAGTAACTGATGTACTTTTAGAAACGGACACAAGTAGTGTTGTTTGACACTTTTTAAGAACCTCTCTACTCTTATGGACTGTTGGAATGGACAGAGGACTCTTTGGACAACAGTTCTTCGTTGTGTTCACCTACATCTTGTTCCCTGACCGAGTTTTAATCCTCTTCTCATACTGTTCCGACATATAGTAGTGGGACGAATAAATTGAATATACGTCTCATATAATATACTTTAAGTCCCGATCTACTTCGTGTTCGACCTTAGTTCTAAAGACCCTCTTTATAGTTGAGGTCTATACTTCTCCCATGGTGAAACGACCGTCTTTTACTTCTCCTGGACTTCTCAGAGAACCCCCACATTTCCTCTCACTTTTTCGACCGAATTTTGAGTTGTAAGTTTTTTTGATTCTAGTACTGTAGACCAGAGGAATGAAGTACTGTTTATCTTCCACTTTTTCACCTTTTTAAATAAAAGAACCCGGGGGTTTAGTGACACCTACTACTGACGTCGGTACTTTAAGTTTCTGTGAATGAGAAATTTTCCTTTTGACACTGTTTGGATCTGTCTCATAATTTTTCGTCTCTGTAGTGAAACGACTGTTTCTAGACAATCAGTTTCGATACCAAAAAGGTCATCAATACATACCTACACTCTCAACTTGTTATTACTTTCGACTGGTGGTGTTTTGACTACGAAAGATTGACACAACGACGTCTTCTGAGAACTCTCAGGGAAGTTGACGTTCCTTTAGTTCGGTCAGTCAGGATATTCTTTAGTTAAGACTTATCAGTGACGTTCCTTATAACGACTTTGATTTCGAGATTATGAAACAGGTGGACTACACTTCTCCGTTGAGTGACCTTTTCTGTGACTACGACCCTTTCTACATTCCGTTTTCCTCTTCCCCCACCGTCTCCTACTCTACCAATCCGACGTAATGTCTGAGCCACCTGTACTTACTTAAACTCGTTTGAGAACCTCTGTCACTTCCTGTCTCCTCGGACCACACGACATTAGGTACCCCAACGTTTCTCGATCGTTGACTTGTACTGAATCGTTGACTTGTTGTTGAGAACAACATTTCGTAGTAACAATTAAACCTGACATAACTTTGTATATATTACACACTCAATTCCTTCAGGAAACAACGTCACAGGATTCCTATGATAAATGACGACAACCATGTTAAAGACATCCTATGTCTGTTACTTCTGTTTAATTCTCGTCACACTTGTTATTTTACTTTACAAACATCAAGAACAGAGACTTCTGGCAACCGTTCACGACTTCTGTAAGTCGAAGTCTCCTCAACCGTCTTACTAAAGAAGAAAGTGCATAACCCTTTAGACTTTGTACCTTCTCCTTAACCTTGACTGTAAGGGACTTCGATGTCCTTGCTCAATCTTGTTAACTGACCTCTGTACGAAACTAAAGTCACATTCCTTCTCAACGGATCGACTCGATAAATCGTTACATTACTCAACGAATATACTAATCCTCCCAGAGTAGGAATTTTACAAAACAGAAGAGTTATTTTATACAACTTCAATACATTCTAAATTATCAATCATTTTACATACGAATCTACTGTCAAACTACAAAAAGAAGGACTTGTAGTTTATACACAAGTAATGAGAGTTGAGAGTTGAGGGTTATCTTTACCTTCCATCCATATGGTGTAATTACTTTAGATTTCATTTAGGGGTTTAGAGTAAACTTGTTAATTTAAGATTGGAGGAAGGAAGTAGTTTTGGAAGGACCTTAACAATTGTTCGTCCGGATGGTTCAACTAAATGTAAAATCTCGAAGAAGTAAAAGACTAAAGTCGTCCCTACCTCCCTTTAATTCTTATTTATACGTCTCTCTTTGTCCATGGAGTTCGAAAATCTACTATGAACATTTCCCAATTAAACAAACGTGTAACTGAGGGTTTCGTCTCAGACGTAAAAGTATAAAAGAGATGATCACGTCCGCTCCCACGAGTCAACGAAGTCAGGACGGACTAAGAATCGTAGGGATACATGACCCCGGACGGTCCGACGAGACAGGTACCCTAAGAGGTCCGTTCTTATGACCTACTCAACGGTACGGGAGGAGGTCCCCTAGAAGGACTGAGTCTCTAGTTTTGACGTAGAGAATACAGAGGACGTAACCGTCCGTCCAAGAAATAGTGATCACGGTGGTATCTATAAACGTTTTTAGTAACGTTAATAAAATGGGTAGAAGGAGAAATTTTCTTGAGAGGGAACGAAAGTAGAAAGGGAGGAGACTTATAAGAAGACAAAAAGGTATGGTAATGAGGAGTCGTCCACTGGAGTGTATAATTTTATTAAGTTACTCTTATAACAGTTAAGAAAGTATTCAAGTCAAGTCAGAGGGTCAGCACAGAGTGAGAAACACTGGGATACCTGACGTCGTGCGGTCCGACGGGACAGGTAGTGGATGGGAGTCTCGATCTTTGACAATTAAAGATATGAATGTTAAATTCAAAGTACATATATAGAAACTCGATTTATAAGATACGGTAACAGAAAGTACCCATCAGGGTCCTGGTCATCGGAACTGTAGAGGACTCGAACAATCTTTAAATTTTGAAGTTCAGAATAGAGTCTTGAATGACTTAGGAATCCAGGAAAATTCAGAAGGTTTCGAAATTAAAGGTGGATATACGACTAAACAGACAAACAATCAAATAGGTTAGTGAGAAAGTAATCTCTTTATAACAAATTCCCAGATAAAACAAGTATCGTGATAGGATTTACAATCTGTATGTCGTAAATTTTCATATTTGTTCTATGACCGGGAGATCATCAAATATCGTTACTTGTCTATTTATTTTAATAAAGTCCGTATACAACTGTTTATGAAAAGACTCAGACCCTAAACGGAAAGGTAAGAGAATTATAACAAAAAACTTCCCGTCGTTGAAAAATTAAAACTTCTTCGGGTCGAATAGTTTAATAAATAAATATCTAATGGGACATGTCGATAACACTTCTTTAGAAAGGGATTAGGTTCGTTGTTTTAAAATAAAGTAAATCCTTAATATATCAAAACGTAAAATATAAATCTAGATACTTAGTACAACTCAATATAAACAAGTACTATGTTTCTACGTACTTTCAAGTATAAAACAAAACTTATCTTTATAGGTTAATTAAGTTGTGGTTAACGACTTCTCAGAAAGATATGACTTAATTAACGGAAACTTGAAAACAGTCTTTAATCAACAGGTATTTATACACACAGATATAAACCTAAGAGATAAGACAAGGAAACTAGACAAAGTCATGAAAACGTGGTTATAACCTAAGAAAACTAGTACCGTCGAAATATTATTGGTATGGTGTTAAGTACCCTAGTCCTCAGAATCGGGAGGTTGAAACAACAATAAAATGTTCTTTTTCTATAAAAATAAAATCGATAAGGTCCGGGATTCGTAAGACTTTAAATTTTAAGTCAAACAACCAAAGAAAGAAAGAAAAAAAAAATTCAAATGTCCTTAAAAATAACCATAACACAACTTAGATATGTAGTCAAACCCCCCTTAAATATTCCATTACTATAACTCAGAAGACTGTGTAACTTGTTTCATATAAAGAGGTAAATTCTAAAGAAATTAAAGAGGGTTATTCCTAAACATCAAAAGTAACATATAGAATGTGTATAAACCGTCTAAATATATATTTATAAAGTATATAAAACTACAGAAACATTTACCATATAAAAATGAAAGTTAAAGAATATCGAATAATGATCATATATTTTATCTGAAGTAAAATCTGACGTAAAATTTTACGATGATTCGAATAAATAAACAAGATATTCGATAAAAACACCCAAGGTAGTCTAAAAGATGTATCTTTTAGTACAGAAGAAATTCACAAAAATGAAGGAAAGGTTAGATCTACCGTGATAAATAAAGAACTGTAACTCATCTTAGAAGTCAAGTTACATATATAAAATTTGACTCATTTTATATATAAATTTTGATTATTTTGTTGGTAACGTTAAAATTTTTACCAGTCAAAATGTGTAAAACGATTTCCAATACATACCTACCGTATGTCTATAAACTCTCCCACAAGATATATTAAACAGTAAACCCTTTATGTTTAATTGTCATGTGATTCGATGGTGAGTTTTAAAAGGTTCGGTCCGAAGTTGGTATGCACTTGGCACTTTAAGGTCTACAAGTTCGACCAAAATCTTTTCCGTCTCCTTGGTCTCTAGTTTAACGGTTGTAGGAGACCTAGTAGTTTTTTCGTTCTCTCAAGGTCTTTTTGTAGATAAAGACGAAAGAACTGATACGGTTTCGGAACTGACACACCTAGTGTCATTTGATACCTTTTAAGACTTTCTCTACCCTGATGGTCTGGTGGACTGGACGGAGAACTCTTTAGACATACGTCCAATCCTTCGTTCTCAATCTTGACCTGTACCTTGTTGTCTGACCAAGGTTTATCCTTTTCCTCATGTAGTTCCGATATATAACAGTAGGACGAATAAATTGAAGATACGTCTCATGTAGTACTCTTTACGACCTGATCTTCTTCGTGTTCAACCTTAGTTCTAACGGTCCTCTTTATAGTTAGTGGAGTCTATACATCTACTGTGGTGGGAAATACCGTCTGTCACTTCTCATTGATTTTTCGAACTACTTTCACTTTTTCCTTTGACCTTTTCAACCGAATTTCGAGTTGTAAGTCTTTTGCTTCTAGTACTACAGACCAGGGTAGTGAAGTATCCTTTATCTACCCCTTTGTCACCTTTGTCACAGTCTGAAATTAAAAACCCCGAGGTTTTAGTCACGTCTACCACTGACGTCGGTACTTTAACTTTCTGTGAATGAGGAATCTTCTTTTCAATACTGGTTGGATGTATCAGATAAGTTTTCGTCTTTGCAATGAAACGGTTGTTTCCAGGTAGATCAGTTCCGATACCACCAAGGTCATCAGTACATACCTACACTCTCAACCTGACACTACTTTCGACTCGCGGTTTCTTAACTACGAAAACTTGACACCACAACCTCTTCTGAGAACTCTCTGGGAACCTGACGTTCCTCTAGGTTGGTCAGGTAAAACTTCCTCTAGTCAGGACCCACAAGAAACCTCCCTTACTACGACTTCGACTTTGAGGTCATGAAACCGGTAGACTACGTTTCTCAACTGAGTAACCTTTTCTGAGACTACGACCTCCCTAACCCCTGTCCTCCTCTTCCCCTACTGTCTCCTACTTTACCGACCTACCGTAGTGACTGAGCTACCTGCACTCAGACTCACTTGAGGCCCTCAACCACTACCTGTCCCTCCGGACCGCACGACGCTAAGTACCCCAGTGTTTCTCAGCTTGTGTTGACTCTCTGACTTGACTTGACTTGACTTCGATAGTGACCGAAGGGTCCACCGAATCCCCATTTCTTAGGCTGACGTTAGGGCCTCTGACACCGAGTTAGGTATCCAACTCTCCTAGGGGACCTCTTTCTATACTGTCGGGTAAGGTCATAAGAACGGACTCTTTAGGGTACCTGTCTCCTCGGACTACCCGATCAGATACCCTAGTGTTTCTCAGTCTGTACTGAATCTCTGATTTATTGTTGTTGTTGTGTAGATAGTAACGTATTGATAGTCTTACCGGTGTTATCCTTTTGGACTGGCAAGACACAACTGTTCCTACGTCTCCTTGAATTTTAACCTATGTTATGAGAGTCTTATGGTTTACCATGTCGTAAAACCTTTTAAACTGTAAAAGAAATATTTCGATTTTACGTGGATAGTACACTAAGTCCGTAAAACGAACATCCATAAGTGGTCTTCTTATCTTTTGTAGATTAGTATGTTTAGGAAATTTACTTATAAATCTCGTCGCAATAAGAATTATCAGTTTTGACCTTTCTTAGTTTGTAAGTAGTTGTTCACTGTCTGATTTGTTTGACGCTATATAGTTGTTTCCCCTCATCCTGATGTGTTTTTCTCATTATTCGATAACTATGTACGTTCCGTCACTTACTTAGAGTTTCATTAATACGGTTAACTTTCTTCGCCATCTATTTTCTCTGAAATTTGACGAACTACGATACATATATTTTGAGTAGATGACTACCTTTGTTAAGTCTACATCCACCCTCCCCGACCTCTCCCATAATGTTTTACAGTCCTACTTTGAGAACCCTCACTTTTGATACAAATAATAGAACAAACACCACTACCGTATATATATATACATATGACATAAATAAGTAAGTGAATAATTAAGTAGGTATATAAGTCAGTTACATCACGTATCAGGTAATTAATAAGTAATTAAGGAATATAGTATTACAGATTATCGTGGTTAAGACTTGGGTTTGACGGACCCAAGTGAAGACCAAGATGACGTATTATGACACACCACATCTTGTGTGACAAATTGGAGAGTCCAAAGATAAATAAATATTACCCAGACTTTCGTCATCCATGGAGTATCTCTCGAATGTCCAGAGATTTTCCGTAATTGGATACTGTTTGGATCTATCGTGTAATTTTCGTCTCTGTAATGAAACGGTAGTTTCCAGACAGATCATTTTCGATACAAAACAAAACAAAACAAAAATTAAAAGGTCATCAGTTCATCCGTACACTCTCAACCTGTTATTTTTTTCAACTCACGGTTTCTTAACTACGAAAACTTGACACTACAACTTCTTCTGAGAACTCTCAGAGAACCTGAAGTTCCTCTGGTTTGGTCAGTTAGGATTTCCTTTAATCAGGACTTATAAGTAACCTTCCTGACTACGACTCCGACTTCGAGGTTATAAAACCGGTGGACTACACTTCTCGACTGAACAACCTTTTCTAGACTACGACACTTTCTAACTTCCGTCCTCCTCTTTCCCTGATGTCTCCTACTCTACCAACCTACCGTAGTGGGTGAACTACGTACACTCAAACTCGTTCGAGACCCTTAACCACTTTCTGTCCCTTCCGACCGTACGACGTCATACACCCCAGTGTTTCTCAGTCTGTGTTGACTCGTTGACTTGAGTTAACTGACTTTCCCGCAATTTACCAAGATTATGTTCAATTCGTAGTTCTCACGGACCATAATGTATTTATTCTCTATGAAAGAAGTAAATTATGAATCTACGTCTGTTAGTGGAAAGTATCAAAAGTGGGAAAAGGAGAAAAGGAGGTAGAAAAAAGGGAGATCTATGTTTTTAAATTCCGAGTCTTTTGTACACATATCCTAGATTTCCCTTCGTAAAAGTCGACTTACTTAAGTTTAAGAGGTATATGTGATTTCCCATCTTACTATATTAGTTTACCCTTCCTGACAATCATCTTTTCGAGTAGGTCAGAGAAAGAAGTATTTTTGGGCACTTACATTATTTACTACGAAAGTGTCGACTTTTCGTCATCCGTAATATTTGTGAATGTTTCACCCAATTCTTTTACAAAAAGAAAATTACCCTCGACGTCAAATTTTCTGGATCACTACGTTTGATATTATTCATCGACCATTTACAAAGTAGTTTTTGTGACTGGGTGTCAGAATCGTCCACGAATAATTCACACCATCTAAAAAGAAAATTATTGTTAAGTGAGGGAATATTACAAATGTATATCTCATTTCCCTTTCTATCACAATTTATAAAACAACCTCTCTGAGTATTCCGACACGTTTATCATTATGACAATGTTTTATAAAATTAAAAAGTCCGTACTATGACTTTCAATTCAATATATACGTATGAAAAGTCGATGTTTTACTGTAACTCTTACGGTAAAAATCCATTACATAAATTTTCAATGTCGAAAGAGATTAAGATTTTGATATAATAACTTATGAACTAAACTGTTCCTTGTAGAACTTTCGTTACTGAGTCAATAAAAAAATGAATAATCCCAAGTATCGTGTTTAAGAAGACTTTTTCTTACTTTCCCGACTGTTTTAAATAACAAATTACATCTGTTTTATTTCGAAAAATTTTATACATTATGTCAACTAATCTTTTACTTTAGTATATGTTTACAAGTTTCACTGTTAGGAGTGAGAATTATGACGGGGGAGGATGAGATAGTGAATTCATTGAGTAAAATAATGACAGAGACAAAGGTTCCTTTATACTAGTATTGATTAGAATGTAAGGAGGGTAAAGAATGTTTTCAATCGTTGCATGTGTATTGCACATGTAACAGACCAAAAGACAAACAATCAAAATCTTACTCATTATTCTTAATTTATTTCGACGGGTTCATGATAATATAAACTGAGTAGTCAAAGTATCTCAGGTTGACTTACAGAACCTTTAGACAAGTGTAATCGTGTACCTCTCAAAGGAATAATAAAAAAAAGGAAGTATAAAAGTTGTCAACGTCCGTAAAGTAATACTCTGACAAAGGATCAACTGAATTAGTCAGGGTATACTTACTCGTGACACACACAATCAACGAGCCAGTACAGGCTGAGAAACACTGAGGTACCTAATATCGGACAGTCCAAGAAGATAGATACCCCAAGAGGTCCGTTCTTATGACCTCACCCAACGGTACGGATAGAGGTCTCTTAGAAGGATTGGGTCCCTAACTTGGGTCCAGAGGACGTAAAATCCTTCTAAGAAATGTTAAACTCGATGGGTCCTTCGGATACTTGTGACTCAACGATGGTTAAGAAACTGAATTTTTATTTTTTTTAGTTACTTATTTGAGAGTTTATATAAAATTAATATACGGTATTATAGACTTTCTACATGAGATTCTTCACCCCAATCTGTTTATATAAACATTATAATTCTTTTTAACCATTCTAATAAACTTCTAAAAGATACTCAATAATTGACAAGTGATTTAATAATTGATTTCGTGTTTACATCGTCGTAGGGAGACCGGTCGTGGATGTTGAGGAGACAATCATAGAAAGTCTACCTTGGTCTTCAAATATGTAATAAACCGGAGTAGCCAATATGAAATAAACTGGAGTATATAATACTCAGAAAGGAACTTTTCGTCGATTTTGAAGACTTTTAAAGGAAGACAAGTAAACAGACTTCACTTTGAAAAGATTTGATAATTATATAAAAGAAGTCCCTTATCAAGTATTCTTTGTCTCATAAGAAGTATAAGATCAGTGTATCCTTGAGTCCGTATTTATTCTTGAGAGATTTAATCCACAAATCCCTGAACAAAAATCGTCTTTAATCTTATAGAAACGAATGTATATTTTACTGTGTACTTTTAGACAATTGAATCAAATATAACAGTTAAAATTTCAGTAAAAGGGATCCATTACTACTCAAGGAAAGTTTTATAGTGTTTAAGACTGATTTATCCCAAGTTTAATTATTAAAGATAAGTTCCTTGTCAGTCTACTATATGGCGGATGTGATATGGGTGTTACTGAAGACTTCATGTAGAAGTTAAATATTTAATATAACGTATTCTAAGGTTCCCTCTTCATTGAAAATAAACTTTACCACTGGTAAAAAAACGTAGGTTATTACGAGCCTATAAAATAAATAAAAATAAGGCATATAAAAGGTGTGTCACTTAAAGACGACTATACAAACGTTTGTCTTGTTTTTATTAAATGTTCTATAATTAATATTAATTTTTTTTATTTAGGAGAAGTATAACGTTGAGTTCTTTAATCTGAAGAAGTTGGAACGACGAGTTACTATGAAGTTATTAAAACAAATTCTCTCACTGTAAATGTAGGGTCCATAGGTACAAGATTTGTCGTCCTACCCCTAGGTAACTTTTATTTTTTCATTTTGAATACGGTCACAAGAGAATTCTTTCAAAAGACCTTAGACGATGCACTATTCAAAGTGGAGGAAGGGTAACTGTCCTTGAATTAGAAAACCGGTACGATTGTCTTTCCCTCCGACCTTTTACATTCAAACAACGACTCATCGGTAAAAGGTTCTACTTATATTTGTATTAACTGATTTTTCGGTTTGTTCGGATTTATTATGGTCAAATATAAGGTTTTATTATACAACAGACTGATCTTCAGAGACTTCAAGACCGTTTTGTCCCTTCCTTTTATTTTTCACTTTTGTAATTTTTCTCTCTTTGAGTGTTCTCGTAGTTTTTAATCGTACAGATCAATCCGTTTAAGAATCTCAGGTGTTTCTGTAAGATAATTGTTTTCTCGAAGTGACCTTCTGTTGTCCCGTACAAATTTGTGAAAAAAAACCAACAAACAAAGGACGGTGGACCTTGATAAGTCCTTTTGAACGGTAGTAATTTACTTTAAAACTCATAAATCCAAGACGAAAACCTAGAGGTTTGAAAGTCTGATGTCAAAGGTGTTTTTAGTTTCAATACCTGGACGGCTACCGTGTTACACTTGTCCCTTTACTTTAAGAGCTTCAGGATATCCTAAGTCACTTTCGGAACGACCCAGAGGTACCATCCCTGACGACGGAAAGACATACACACACACACACACACACAAACGATTCTGTCACCAAAACAAATAATTGAAGTACACCAGTACCTTGATGAGTCACCCTTTTCCTTTTTTCAGATGAATTTAGTCATTTTTAGAAATAGAAATTACTATCTATGACAATTAATCTGGTCTTCGACACGTATAGTCGACTAAAAAGTGAATTCATAGATTCTCTAAAATAATAAGTAGATAATTTCTTATGTAACTCGAAAAAAGGGGAATCGTGATCCATGTGTCACTACTAGTTTTATCAACACCAGGAGCGAGTCCATTTTCTACAGTAGATAAACAACCAGTTCTCTATTAAATGGATGTGAAAGGGAAAGTAATGAAATATGTAACCGTTTGAGGGTTTGATTTATTTTACAAGAATCAAACTTTCTCATGGAATATGTACTTCTATGTCTTTGTCTACGTACTCCTATATCTATGTCCCTTTAGAAAACTATATAAAAAGATTTTTGGATTCCTCTTTTAACATCTTTCGACATACTACTAGAATGATTCTACCTACTTTTTGATAACTTTCGTTATTTCTCTTTCACCTAATCTTTAGCGAAAGTTAGATTTCACCTCTTTAAACGAACTATAGTCCTTTCATAAATTCTGTTAAGTTTTAAGTGATTTATGTCTTTTACATTTAGTCCTTAATACCCGATATTAATTGACGTCTTATATTTTGTTTATACACATCCAATTTAATACTTTAAAAGATGTCTTTATCTCTTTATAATCCTTTTACTAATCCGTTCTCTATGTGTGTTACTTCTGTTTCTGTCGTTTCAGTTGTATCTGAATGTATACGGATTTCATCTGAATTCCCAAATAAAATAACCCCTGTTTTAATTATTTTTTCTGTGCTAACAGTAATAAACATCTGACGTAATGAACTACACTACTTCGTTCTTGTTTATCACGATCAGCTATTAAATTTTAGGATAGTTAGTTTTATACTATGTAGGACATCAAAACACAAATCTTGTACAACATGGTCTCGTTCACGTAGTACAACTATTTTACCGAAAATAGTTCGAAATTAAGGTCTCCGTAAACACAGAAGACATCACCAACCGAGTTTTTCCTGGTTATAAGTATCTAAATTAATACCTGTATTCAAACTCATTTGAGTTCCTCTGTCACTTCCTGTCCCTTCGGACCAGACGACGTTAAGCACACCAGCGTTTCTCAGCCTGTGTTGAAACGCTGACTTGTTATCGTATATCATCCTTAAGACAATTTAGATCTTTATAACTTCTTTTCAAACATTATTTACTTTCCATTTCTATACGACACTTACAAGGGATTCTGATTACGTTTTCTCGCATCAATCCAATGACCGTAGTTTTCAAGGGGACCTCTTTTTACATATACTCCGGTTTCATCACTCCGGTGATTGACGAGTTACTAAGACCTTCTCGTTGACAGAGACTATTCCTTAATCACATATAAGGAGTCAAAGGAATCCCGAATCTCTTGATGTGAATACATCCTCATCCTTAGTTCGTCAACCCTCATTCTTTGTCAGTTTTATCAATTATCATGAAACCCCCAAACCCTCAGATTGCGACAGTTTATTTAAACTTTTCAAAGTAACGATTGTCTGACTTAATTAATATCACGTTGAGGACTAATTCCTTAGACACTAGTTAAATTTTAATTTATTCTAGTAGTATTAATGTACTATACCTGTATCTCGACATATTAAAATCTTATGAAAATTTTATATACATATATGAATTTCCGATTTTATTAACTGTATTAAGAGTGACATTGTGATAAAGAGACATAGAGTGTGACCTTACATTCAAAGAATTATCGTCCTCGTTACTTTAAGTTAAGTAGAAATTTAGACCCAGTGACCTGTGTAACTTCCACGAGTTTTTTACAAATTAACTACTTATCTAGATTCCCACTTACTTTTCGTTGACTTTCGTCAATAAATGTGGTAGGTACGGTCACACTACCTTAAAGATGAAACTTTCCTTAGTCAGTAAGGTAAAAACTTGGTACATAACGAAAAGAGACGTAAAAGATTTGGGTCGAACTTACAGACCTTCAAGAACCAAGTGCGTGACAACTTCTGAGTGAACCTCTTAAAACTCGTAATAAAACGACCACACACTCTACTCACTTTAACATACCATCAAACTTGTAAGAAACCGTAACGGAAAAAAACCCTAACCTTACTTTTGACTTGAAAAGTCGGGACACCAGTGACGACTCAAAAGGTTTAAACGACTGTATATCTCACGTCGTGAAAGTGTCGTAGTAGTAAATCCTAAACTTTGTCGAGTCGATCTTAAGGTGATGGAGGTGATCAAACCAAACATCACTACGAAGGATTCTGGGTGAACTGAAGTATAAGGTCCTACAGACCTAGATCCATTCACTAGTGTGTATAGTACTTAATACACCCAGTACTTCTAGAAAAATCATATCAAGAAGACACATAAGAACGGTGGAAGACGAAGACAATCGAGGTATGTCACAGACAGGAAATAACACGGGTAGAAACGTATACTATATGGGAACCATAGAGATTAAAAGAACTTATCTAGCGTCCGGAAAGGGTAAGATGATAAAAGGAGATAAAGAAACGTAACTAGTGAATTTCCGAAAGAATAGAGAGGAAGGCTAAGAAACTTTGTGACGTAAGTCTACCCACATAGAAAGGAAAAGAGGGAACGGAAAGGAAAGAAAAGAAAGGAGTTGATAAACATTCTGGAGGAGTCGGTTGGTAAAACGGAAAAACGTAAAGAAAAAGAACCCCTACTAGAACTAGTAACGAAAGACATGCTACAATGTTTGGAGGTAGGCATCCAGAAGTCCGTGAGACAGATAATCTGGATTAGGGAACTTCGATAAACAGTGAAGGTGACATATTAGTATTCCCTAAATTAAATCCAGTATGGACTTACCAGAACACCAAAAGGGATGAAAGAAGTTAAATTGAGACTTAAAACATTACTCAAGTACTCTGTACCAGTCGAGGATCAGAACAAAAACGACTGATATATGTCGTAGAGGTAGAAACCGACGTTTCTTATATTAGTTAAACTAAAACCATAACTGATAGACCACTACAAGTGTACATCTCAACAGAGAACACAAAAACCTTCTCTCACAAACGATACTGATCACGCAAGAGAACCGTTTTGAGACGATCGGAAACGTGACAAACTAAAACATGAGGTTCCAGTTTGAACGGACAATGAGGTCCATAGAGAACTGAAGGATTAAAACGTAAGGTCAGGGGATACTACTTTTCCTGTAGAAAATAACCACAAGTAATATCTTCCAACACATCTAGTAGTGTCTTGACAAGTTGAAGTCGAAAAGTCGTAATGACGAGTCCCGTATCTGAATCTAATGACACTATGACTTACGGGCAGGAACCTTTACTTGTCTCTTTCGTTCTCTCAAGGTCTTTTTATAGATACAGACGAAATAACTGATGAGGTTTCGGAAAACTGACACGTCTATTACTGTTTGACACCTTTTAAGAATTTCTCTACCCTTATGGTCTGGTGTAATGGACTCTTTGGACATACGTTCAGTTATCCGTTGTCAATCTTGACCTGTACCTTGTTACCTGACTAAGATTTAACCTTTTCCTCATGCACTTCCGACATATAACAGTGGGATGAATAAATTGAATATATGTCTCATGTATTACTCTTTACGGACGGACCTACTTCGTGTTTAACCTTAGTTCGGACAAACCTCTTTACAGTTATTGGAGTCCATACGTCTACTGTGGTGGGAATACCGTCCTTCGTTTCTCTTTGATTTCTGGGTGAACTACTTTCCCTTTCTTCTCTCACTTTTTCGACCGAATTTTGTCTTGTAATTTTTTTTGATTCTGGTACCGTAGACCAGGGTAGTGAAGTACCCTTTATCTACCCCTTTGTTACCTTTGTCACCGTCTGAAATAAAAAACCCCTCGAGGTTTTAGTGACGTCTACCACCGACGTCGGTACTTTAATGTTCTACGAACGAGAAACCTTCCTTTCGATACTGGTTTGATCTGTCGTATAATTTTTCGTCTCTGTAATGAAACGACTGTTTACAGGTAGTTCAGTTTCATACCAAAAAGGTCATCAGTACATACCTACATTCTCAAATGGAATTTCTTTCGACTTGTGACTTCTTAACTACGAAAAAACTTGACACCACAATCTCTTCTGAGAACTCTCAGGGAACCTGACGTTCCTCTAGGTTGGTCAGGTAGGATTTCCTTTAGTCAGGACTTATAGTAACCTTCCTGACTACGACTTCGACTTCGAGGTTATGATACCGGTGGACTGCACTTCTTGACTGAGTGACAAAGGTTCTGAGAACTAGGTTCTGGAACAGAATTTAGGTTAGTTTATACCAGTTTCGAGTCATATAAAAGGACAAAATAGAGTCTAAATTCAACAGTCCTTTTCTTTAAGGGAGGAAAAATATCTAATTACTAATATTAGAGGCTAATCTACGAGGTATGGACGGGTAGATAATACCGGTGAGATCATTTACACTGATAAATATAAATTTAATTAACTCAACTTTACGTTAAATTTTAAAAGAGTCAACGAGACCTGTGTAAAGTTCACGGGTCACCGGAGTTCAAATCACCAAAATCAAAACCTGTTGTCTCCATATCTTTGAAGAGTAATGACATCTTTCAAGACAAACTGTTGTGACAAAGTATATTAAGTCGTCAGTAAATGAGACAGAGTTTAGAAGAGGATGAAGGACATAAATAAATTTTAAAAGAGACAGGAAGGGGTTGGACTATAAATAAGAAATACGGTATAGATGACCTGTATAAAAAAATTTATAAAGGATCTAACGACCCTCTTTGTAGTTATTGGAGTCTATACGTCTACTGTGGTGGGAATACCGTCTTTCACTTCTCCTTAATTTTTCGGAGAACTACTTTCACTTTTCTCCTCTCACTTTTTGAACCGAATTTCGATTTGTAAGTCTTTTGATTCTAGTACCGTAGACCAGGGTAGTGAAGTACCCTTTATCTACCCCTTTGTCACCTTTGTCACAGTCTGAAATAAAAAGACCCGAGGTTTTAGTGACGTCTACTACTTACGTCGGTACTTTAATTTTCTACGAATGAGAAACCTTCTTTTCAATACTGATAACTTCTCGTATAACTTCTCGTCTCTGTCATGAAACAGTTGTTTTCAGGTAGATCAGTTCCGATACCAAAAATGTCACCAGTACATACCTACACTCTCAACCTGACACTTCTTTCGACTCGTGGCTTCTTAACTACGAAAATTTGACACCACAACCTCTTCTGAGAACTCTCAGGGAACCTGACGTTCCTTTAGGTTGGACAGGTAAGACTTCCTCTAGTCGGGACCCTAAAGAAACCTCCCTTACTACGACTTCGACTTTGAGGTCATGAAACCGGTGGAGTACGCTTCTCAACTGAGTATCCTTTTCTAAGACTACGACCCTCCCTAACCCCCGTCCTCCTCTTCCCCTGCTAGCTCCTACTCTACCGACCTACCGTAGTGGCTGAGCTACCTTCACTCAGACTCACTTGAGACCCTCTACCACTACCTGTCCCTCCGGACCGTACGACACCAAGTACCCCAACGTTTCTCAACCTGTGCTGACTCGTCGACTTGACTTGACTTGACTCCCCGTGTAAAACCCGAAGGGATGTCGAGTCGACCATTTCTTAGATGGACGTTACGTCCTCTGGGGTCAAGTTAAGGACCCGGTCCTTCTAGGGGACCTCTCCCCTATCCGATGGGTAAGGTCATAAAAACCCAAAGGGACCACCGAGTCTGTCATTTCTTCGGTGGATGTTACGTCCTCTGAACCCAAGTTAGGGACCAAACCCTTCTAGGGGACCTCCTTCCGTACTGTTGGGTGAGGACCTCTTAGGGGCACCTCTCTCCTCGGACCACCGATGTCAGGTGTCCCAGTGTTTCTCAACCTGTGTTGACTCGTCGATTCGTGTCGTGTCGTGCCCCTTGTTTTACGTTTGGTAGTGAACATTTGAAAAATAATAGAATAGGGTTTGGATGATTGGATTCACTTAAGTATCGGTCGTAGAGGAAGATTAACCTCGAGGAGAGTTACAGATAAACAAAACTTAAAAGTATAGAAAGAGGGAATAATTCTGTGACTATGAATTTTACAAAGAGTAAAGAGATAAAATAGAAGTCAAACAGAGAGGGTTAATCGAATAAGGTCGTCATAAAAGTAAAAAAATCCAAGAGAAATAAACTTTATCTTGTTTAAAAAAAATGAAATACATGTAATGAAATAGATGGTAAAAATTCCTCGATATGAGTGACATTAGGATTATATTATTCTTAAAGTGTGAAGGAAGGAATTATAGAGATGATTTAGACGAGGATAAGTCGTATAATTAAAGGACCGATAACTTAAGTTTTATGTGGAATGAGTTGTAAGAGACTTGTGTATCGAAGGATAAAAAAAGTAAGAAGTTTATAATATAAAGGAACCTAAGAAACTGTACTCTGAAAATTTAATGTAAATAGAGTGATTATAGTTCGGGACACTTCTATCTTTTGAATCAGAAAGAACTGGTAATGTGAACTGTGTCGAGGAGCACGTATAGTTCGTGACATGTTTATAGATAACTTAAGATCGAATTACGTACCCCGAAGGGACCACCGAGTCTTCCATTTCGCAGACGGACGTTACGTCCTCTGGGTCCAAGTTACGGACCCAACCCTTCTAGGGGACCTCCTCCTTTACCGTTGGGTGAGGTTATGAGAACAGACCTTTTAAAGGTACCATTCCTCGGACCATCCGATGTCAGGTACCCAATCGGTTCTCAGTCTGTTCCGACTCACGGAAGTCAAAGTGAAAGTGAAAGTTTCAAATTACATATGGAGAAGTATCCAATTCAACATAATCTTTAAGGATTTCCTCATGAAGGTTTAGTGGTGAATTGTTACCGCACCTGAAATTTTATTAGTACCTTTTTACTAGTTTGTCCTTCAGAAGAACTACCCTGTGAATGTGTTGAGGAAAAGGAAACCCTTTCCTTCCTCGTCGTATCGGATACCGCTAGAAATTATAGGTAGATAGACATGAGGAAAGAGAGAGAGAGACCGTTTGTTTGATTATGATTCTTAACGTCGTCTATAAGACGTTAGTCTTTCACTAATTTAGAACTGACGGAGATTACACGATCTGAGAAACAACGATCTTAGCTTTTTTTCTTCATTCTTAAGAGTGTTCCGTAAATATTATATCTCACTCTATGTCAATTACCTGTATTTTTGTTTATGTTACATTCTATAACTGTCTATTACTAACAATTCTTCTTCTAATTTATGTCACAACTGTCACTATGAAGCTTATCCATCGGTCCCTTCCGAGACACTCTTCCTTAGTAAATTTGACTCAGACCTAATCCTTTACCTCCGTAAAAGATCTTTCTCGAACTTTTTGTCCTTTGAGTTTAAGTATCTAGGACTCTACCGTTGTACGAAAAGTACTAATTTATCTCCTTTTCTCCTTTTTTTTTAAATTTTTAGGTTATTTCAATGACTACGTATTACCGACTACCCTCCTTTCCTCCTTCTTAAATCTCTCCGATAGTCTCCGGTCTATGTCGAGTCCGGTAACAATACCTCAACCTAAAATAAATTTCTCATTATCCTTTTGAACACTCCCACAAGTCACTTTAACAGTTCAAGACTAAATATAAAATTTTGGTAGTACGACCGAGTGTAAACTTCTCTGTTCCTCTAGTTTACTCTCCGATAAAAATACAATCTACAGTTTCTCCTACCACTGAACTTGATATTTTAATCATTGACTTTAAAACTCTGTATTTACGTAAAACTTCTATATTTATCATACTAAACGACTATATGACCTTTGTTATCTCTTTGGTAACACTCTTTTCATATTTTTAGTTTATATTTAGCAGATTCACTTATTACCATAGTAAATGACTCAGTGTCTTCTTAATTCACTTTTAATAAATTTACTCTTTTCCAATTCTGAAGACATAGGGAGTACAAATTAATTTCTACTAATAATTCGTTGTCGTAATTCGTATTTTTAATTAAATTTAATTTATTTTATTGATTTGATGTATTAATATCATATGTACAAAATCCTCGAATTCTGAGTTCCATCTCCAGTCTTACCTCTATTTTAGAATCTTAGTATAAACTTTGACGACTTACCCTATTTTATTAAATCTTACGTGTTTTACTTTATATTTTGTCTAAGTTATGTATCCATCTTGTAATGTCTATTATAGGACCAATAGTATTATCAATCTCGGGATCATCCCTGTTCCTCTGTTATCATTTTCGGTACATATATTCTTCCTTGGGTTACCTTTTTCTCTGTAAAGTATTCTTACACTATGGACCTTAAGGTCTCTTCTTTTACAAATTTGGTCCCTTAATAGACACGGTTTACAACTTCTCATTCTACTCGGTCTCTTAACTTATAACCGAAAACGTTCCCCAATATCCTAGGTCTTGGTGTCGTTGTCGTTTCCGTCTTTGTTGAGAACGTAACAACGTTCACCCTTTTGTCTCATACACTAAGTCCATAGTTACTGAACGACCCTAAGTATGACTCTTTTCCTGTAGAGTGGACTATAAATGTAGAAAGATACTTTATATCTTTTATAATGAACCCTAAGTCCTCTTGTCCTTCACTACCTCCAAATTCTTACTCTAACACATTTGTCATCACTACTTTTCTTTGCACAATTAGTGAGTCAGGACACGGTGAGAGATACTGGGGTACCTAACCTCGGGTGGTCGGAAGAGACAGGTACCTTAAGAGGTCCGTTCTTTTGACCTCACCCAACGGAAAGGAAAGAGGTCCCCTAGAAGGACTGAGTCCCTAACTTGGGTCCAGAGGACGTAATGTCCGTCAAAGAAATGGTAGACTCGGTGTACCGACATCAGTATCCAATACCCTTTTATTTCAAAATTCCTTTCCTACCATTATAAAAGACAATTACAATAAAAGTCAGTTTTGAAAACATATAAAGAGATGTCGTTGATAACCGATTTGTCTTTACTCTAGGACCGAAATTGATCCTAACCTTAAAACAGTCCACTATTTCTTTTTCCTCTTTATTCGTTTCTCAAGATCCAAACGTTTCCTTGCTTGTCTCATGTCGTGGTAGCTTAAACCCTACCTAAATCTCCCTTGACTCTTGTACTCTGACATCACAGATGACATTCTCAGTAATACAAATATTAATAGTCTCCCCTTATCGTTATGTCACTCTACTTCCTACCCCTACTTCAATCTTTTTCCCGTTCAAATCTTTACCTAGTTCAAATTCAAATCTTCACTACATCAATACCTCCAATTGTGACTCTAATCCATCCACCAATTGACTCCTCTAGTTCTTTGATACTTAATATGATTTACCTAGAAGTTACCTAGAGTTACAAATTTAGTAGTACCTACATCTAGAATTATCATCCCGTCATCTCCGTCCCAAAGTTACTAGATCCACACCTTTAGGAATAACTTCCTACCTCTTACTGACCTTTCTGTCCTCCGTTTTTATCAGTCTTTTCTCCATCGAAATAAACACAACCCGATACTTTAGTAGTTGATTTAAAGACAGAGTAGTATTTTTAACACTCAGACTTTAAAAGTCTCTTCCTACCTACGGATCGAACCATTGACAATAATCAAAACTAATATAAGAAACGTCGGTTTCTACCTCTTCGACATATGTCAGTCGTTTTTGTTCTGACCCTCGACTGATACCGAGTCTAGTACTTGAGGAATAACGGTTTAAGTTTGAATTTAACTTCTTTCATCCTTTTTGGTGATCTGGTAAATCCATACTGGATTTAATTTAGGGAATACCGATATGTCACCTTCACTCTTTATATAAATTCCCTGATCTAGACTATCTATCTCACGGACTACTTGATGTCTACCTCCAAACACTGTAACATGTTCTCTGTCCCTAGTTCTGGTAGGGGTACCTTTTCTTTACGTTTTTTCGTTTTACCGACAGACTCCTCCGGAATGTTTATCGACACTTTTCTTCTCTTCGTTTTTCGTTTCCTCTTTTCCTTTCTATATTCGTAGACTTACGTCTCAAGGTTTCTTATCGTTCTTCTCTATTCTTTCGGAAGGAGTCACTAGTTACGTTTCTTTATCTCCTTTTGTTGTCTTACCCTTTCTGATCTCTAGAGAAGTTCTTTTAATCTCTATGGTTCCCTTATAAAGTACGTTTCTACCCGACTCTTTTCCTGTCTTTACCATACCTGGATTGTCTTCGTCTTCTATAATTCTTCTCCACCGTTCTTATGTGTCTTCTTAACATGTTTTTTCTAGAAGTGTTGGGTCTATTAGTGCTACCACACTAGTGATTGGATCTCGATCTATAGGACCTTACACTTCAGTTCACCCGGAATCTTCGTAGTGATACTTGTTTCGATCATCTCTACTAGCTTAAGGCCAACTCGATGAAGTTTAGGACTTTCTATTAAGACACTTTCACCGTGAGTTATACGGTCGTCGTCACCGGTGTCCTGACCTTTTACAGTCAAAAGTAAGGTTAGGGATTCTTTCAGTCACGGTTTCTTAAGAGTTTGATGGTGTGTCAACGTGAGTAGAGTGTACGATCATTTCATTACCAGTTTTAAGAGGTTCGGTCCGAAGTCGTTATACACTTGGCACTTGAAGGTCTACAAGTTCGACCAAAATCTTTTCCGTCTCCTTGGTCTCTAGTTTAATGGTTGTAGACGACCTAGTACCCTTTTCGTTCTCTCAAGGTCTTTTTGTAGATAAAGACGAAATAACTGATACGGTTTCGAAACTGACACACCTAGTGTTATTTGACACCTTTTAAGACTTTCTCTACCCCTATCGTCTGGTGGACTGGACGGAGAACTCTTTGGACATACGTCCAGTCCTTCGTTGTCAATCTTGACCTGTACCTTGTTGTCTGACCAAGGTTTATCCTTTTCCTCATACAGTTCCGACATATAACAGTGGGACGAATAAATTGGAGATACGTCTCATGTAGTACTCTTTACGACCCGACCTCCTTCGTGTTCGACCTTAGTTCTAACGACCCTCTTTATAGTTATTGGAGTCTATACGTCTACTGTGGTGGGAATACCGTCTTTCACTTCTCCTTAATTTTTCGGAGAATTACTTTCACTTTCTCCTCTCATTTTTCAACCGAATTTCGAGTTGTAAGTCTTCTGCTTCTAGTACCGTAGAACAGGGTAGTGAAGTACCCTTTATCTACCCCTTTGTCACCTTTGTCACAGTCTAAAATAAAAAGACCCGAGGTTTTAGTGACGTCTACCACTAACGTCGGTACTTTAATTTTCTACGAATGAGGAACCTTCCTTTCAATACGGGTTGGATCTATCGTATAACTTTTCGTCTCTGCAATGAAACGGTTGTCAGACAGATCAATTCCGACACCAAAAAGGACACCAGTACATACCTACACTCTCAACCTGACACTTCTTTCGACTCGCTGTTTCTTAACTACGAAAACTTCACACTACAACCTCTTCTGAGAACTCTCAGGGAACCTGACGTTCCTCTAGGTTGGTCAGGTAAGACTTCCTCTAGTCGGGACCCTAAAGAAACCTTCCTTACTACGACCTCGACTTTGAGGTGATGAAACCGGTGAAGTACCCTTCTCAACTGAGTAACCTTTTCTGACACTACGACCCTCCCTAACTCCCGTCCTCCTCTTCCCTTACTGTCTCCTACTCTATCGACCTACCGTAGTGGCTGAGCTACCTGCACTCAAACTCACTTGAGGTCCACAACCACTACCTATCCCTCCGGACCGCACGACGCTAATGACCCCAGCGTTTCTCAGTCTGTGTTGACTCGCTGACTTGACATGACTTACTATATAAAATTGTTACATATATATCTTAAAGTCTGTTTCCCTTCATTCGTCAATTGATAAAATTTTCATGTTGATATTCGTTTATAACATTTGCGAATTCTTAAGTCTGAGATGAAAGAACTACAAGAGAACAATTGACTAATAATACGTTCACAATGAAAGTAAGTCGGAACTGATTTTCGAGAGATTTCCTATATTTCCATGGACAAATAGAATCACCTGAGGGGACCAACGAGTATACCATTTCTCATACGGACGTCACCCCCTCTGAACGTAAACTAGGGACCCAGTCCTTCTAGGACCTCTTCCCTTACCGTTAGGTGAGGTCATAAGAACGGACCTCTTAGGACACCTGTCTCCTCGGACCACCCGATATCAGGTACCGTAACGTCTCAGGTTGTACTGTCGTACTTTACGGTTTTATATAGAAATTATCAACTCTTTCAAAGTCACGGACTTTAATACTTAGACTCATACTTAAGTAAATATGTAGTATCACTTAGACTTAGTTATATTGAAGTCTTTAAGATAAAGAGTTTAATATAAACGACATAAATTTTTTAGTAAAATCTTTTTGATTTTTTTTGAGATCTAATAACTGTGAGGACAATTATAAAAAATTCCCTAATATAACGGAAACTCACCAGTACATACCTACACTCTCAACCTGACACTCCTTTCGACTCGTGGCTTCTAACTACGAAAACTTGACACCACAACCTCTTCTGAGAACTCTCAGGGAACCTGACGTTCCTCTAGGTTGGTCAGGTAAGACTTCCTCTAGTCGGGACCCTAAAGAAACCTCCCTTACTACGACTCCGACTTTGAGGTTATAAAACCGGTGGAGTACGCTTCTCAACTGAGTAATCTTTTCTCAGATTACGACCCTCCCTAACCCCCGTCCTCCTCTTCCCCTACTGTCTCCTACTCTACCGACCTACCGTAGTGACTGAACTACCTACACTCAGACCCACTTGAGGCCCTCAACCACTACCTGTCCCTCCGGACCGCACGACGCTAAGTACCCCTACGTTTCTCAGCCTGTGCTGACTCGCTGACTTGACTTGACTTGACTAACGGAAACTTTTGTCTCCGAAAGTCTTCTGTTCTCGGAAAATTTTTCAACACGGTTGAAGGATTTAAAGTTCAAGTAAGATAATTTTACATGGTTAGTGTCGTGTATTACTACTTTTCATTAAAAGTCGATTAGAATCTTGTAAGAAAAACTTCGTCAGATTCATAGTTCTATAACAATATAAAATGATCCAGTTGTCTCATCGAAATTAAAAATAAGACTTTTTACTATCACCATGGTCACACTACGATAACCATACATTCACTCTTTACGATTACATTGACAACACCTTCTTTCACCTTTTTATGTAGTCTCGTCCGTTAGAGTAAAGCATAATTCTATGTCTCTGACAGAAGTCAAACCAAAACAACTATACCAGTTTTTCAAAATAAAGATTTTACAAAAGTATACAAGTTAAAATTACGTACCAAAAGTAAGGACTAAAATAGATAGGCATCTGAAGAGTAAACTTAACTATGGTATCATTGTGGAATATAACAACGTTGACAGAAAGAATCACTTAAGGTAAAAAGTAACCTCACACAAGTTTTAAGACGAAACAATTTTTAATAACCAAGTAAAGAAATTAACAAACTTAAACTTCTCTTACTTTTAGACTTTAGAAAACGGGTCTCTCAATTAAATAGTAAAATTAATATTTCAACTACACTGATTTTGTTCTCGAAAGGTTTTTATTGACCTAATAAAGTAACTTTTATTTTTAATTAAATAGAGTAATAATTCGGACCAAAGAACTAATACGAGTGAATAATTAGGTATGTTACACAGTTCGTTCTTAAAATGATTTGTACCGCGTATAATCTCTTACACAAGAAACACCAAGGACATTTGGTTCTGTTTTTTAAATACAATTGGTGATTATCGAATACAATTTTTGACACAACGTTTGATCTCTTTTTTACAGTACTCATATGTAGTCTCATTAAACTTTCATTAAACACAAGTAGTTCTCTTTTGTCATTTAAATCCGTTTAATCCTGTAAAGACATAATTTTTTGTTAACAAATAGGTCAAATATTCTTACAGAGTCTTTGTGACTTCACTAATGAGGTTTAATGACTTAAATTTCATGATGAGTCTTTCGTTCATTAAGTTTACCTCTTACATGATGTACAATGTATGGAGAAATTCCCATCGACTAGATATTATAATATAATCAAGGTTCACGTATTGTCTGTTCACCAAGTTATAAAAGTACTAATACGAGGTAAATTTCAATAATGTCTTACTATTCACNTTTCCGAAAGTTGTGAAGTAGTGACTCATACTACAATCGACACTCAAACAGTAGTCAAGTCAAGTCAGCGAGTCAGCACAGGCTGAGAAACACTGGGGTACTTGACGTCGTGAGGTCCGGACGAACAGGTAGTGGTTGAGGGTCTTAGGTGAGTTTGAGTACAGGTAACTCAGTCACTACGGTAGGTTGGTGGAGTAGGAGACAACAGGGGAAGAGGAGGACGGGAGTTAGAAAGGGTCGTAGTCCCAGAAAAGTTTACTCAGTCGAGAAACGTAGTACACCGGTTTCATAACCTCAAAGTCGAAGTTGTGGTCAGGAAGGTTACTTATAAGTCCTGACTAAAGGAAAACCTACCTGACCAATCTAGAGGAACGTCTGGAGACTATAAAAATCTAAATTATTTTAAAAATATAAAATGGTTAAAATATTTAGTATGTAGAGTTTTTCTTATTCATTAAGACGGGTTTCCTCACTTATAGGTAATGGACTTTGTTCATTAAACTCCTACTCACATTATGAGTACCTTTAGAATCATCACACTTATTTGGAGTTTTATGTTTTAGTGTGTTTTTCATATACGTTTATGTCCATCTATTTCTTAATTTATAAAGGTCCTATTGTAAAGTATAAATAAATGTATTTCGTAATCCAATCGGACGGATAGACTCGATACACTATACAACTAGTCCGGGGATGGGATGAGACGTGGGATGGAGATTAAGATGGATGACGTAAGTTAGTGGACTCCGTCTCCATTTACTTTACTTACTTACTTCGATTACGAAAAAGAGAGACGGAGATAGAAGAAATAGGTTTAGGTTCTCTCGATGGAGTCTTGTTGCAAGTGACTATAAAGAACTGAAGAAACTTGAGTGACCCCAAAACTAAAAGTTTAAAGAATTAAATATTATAATGTGAAATAAATTTATTTAAGAGTAATAAATGTCTAAGGTATAAACGTTTAAAAGGTTGAAAGATCATAGATAAATATTAGGGGGACAATTGGAATTTGTAGGAAAACACTAGTAAACGTTTGTACTCATTTCATCACTTTTCAAACCGAAAAGACTACGAGTACAAAGGTCTACTTAAACTTGTTCCGTTATGAAACAAAAATTGAGACTCTTACTTTTGAGAAAAACACGAGATAAATTACGACATTAAATATGCAAAAACACGAAGAACCGACTAACACAACAAATTTTACCGGACATTCGTATCACGACTTCATGATAGATTTTCAATTTTTTTTCAGATACTATTCTGTAGGTCTCTTTTATACAAGTAATCTATTCGAAGTAAAACCCAAACTCGACGGAACGACGTCTGTCACTCAGTTATTTAATCTTTATGTATAATTTATTCTACAGAAATTTGTCTTTATGTGTGTTTTGTTTTAATATAAAACTAACTGTTTTCACACTGATTTCGGAGAGTCTTGGATTGATACATAAAGGGGATCCTTGTCACCCATAAATGATTAAGTCGCAAGTACCACTGATATATCTTGTATTGATCGTATTTATTACTCTTTGTTGAGATGTAACAAAATATATACTGATAATTACTTATTAAGAGAAATAAAAAATTAAGAAAATTTTTAAATTTTAAAAATCACGAATGTAAAAACAGATGACAGTTTATAAAATTACTGAATGACATAAGACAAAAATGACACCAAATAAAAGTAAAAACATTTACAAATAAAAATATTAACTTACAGATAGACAGAATTTAATAAGTCAGTCACCTTTGGACAGTTTCAAAACTTGACAAGTCACACACATCCATCCTTATCTTGGGTAACTAAAAGAACCCATGGTCACAAGGAACCCCCCGTTTTTTAATCGGAGCAAGTTTTTAGTCAAAGAGACTTATTCAATTTAAATTACCTTAACTCTTCATCTTCTATTTAGGATTTCCTTTCATCTAATGACTCGTTACCTTAAGTATTATGTCTTCGACGGTTCTACTCGTTTCCACACGGAATCGAAATCATACGAGAACAATATCAACTGGTCCCTAACTTTGTCGTCATGTCTGTAAATGAATTTAGTTAGGGTTGAGTTAGAAGACAGTTGTTCACAAGGATATATGAGATGTTTCCTCTACAAATACGACATTTTAACTTTCTTGTCACTGAAGTCAACAGGTCCTTTAAGATACCACCTTAAGAGGATCAAGATACATTACTTAAATCATTCACGATTTAATGATCTCACTTTTCTACAAGATCTATAGACAACGTTTTTTGTAGTATAGGAGACCTCGAAAGGGAAAAAAATATGGTCGGCAGTGACTGTATTGGTCGATTTACTTCCGTAACTAGTCACAGGATTGCCAAGTGGACTACTATCTAGTGGTTTTCGTAAATGGAGGACTAAATTTTCTGAAGGGGACAACAATTTCTTTTTGGTCTCGGACTGTTTTTCACTACTTTTGTTTCAAATGAGTCCTTGATAACGATTTCCCCTTCCTCTATAATCATGACTTGACCCGAATTAAGACTTCAGTTAAATATGGTTTCCTCTTCCCCAACCCCAGTCACCTATTTTTTAACGATTCTCTTTTGTGGTTCCCATTCCTTGTTAAAACCGATTGGACTGGACTGTTCTAGAAACGACGTTCGTCCGGTGTTATTAGTCTATAGTGGACTCCGTAAACCCTTAATTCTTATACTAGTCGTCCTGTAATTCCCACTGGTTTATAACTCTCACCTTTTAAGTAGGGTTTGACTGAACCGACCTAAGAGCGAGAACTCCAGTTCAGGGTTCATATTTTGGATCAAGTGTTTCCCGAATCTCCACACATCCTCTAAAGACCTCTAATGCTCACTTTACTGTATCTAGTTCTGTATTCTGTATGTTCTCTGTCTGTGTGAGACCGGTCTCCTTTTTATTATTGACGCCACGTTCGTTCGTTCGAGCGTCAAATAAAAACATATCGGGGGGACCCGTCTTAAGGTCTGACATACTGGTTTGAACAAGTCATGTCGCGTACACGTATTTACAATAGGATGTCGTTTTCCCTCACTTTAAGGCCGAATGACGTCTCAGACAGGTCTCGGGAATGGTGTTCTTCCCTTACAAGGGAATAAACGTTCCCTGGTAATTAGAGTTCCGACACAGGTAGAGGAACCGTCTTGTAGGACAAACGTTCGTCGTGTAGTGGTGAAAGGGATAACACCGGCGTAATTGGAAAGTAGATGGGGAAAAAATAAAATAAATTCGGGAGCTCTGTAAACATAACTACAAGACATCTCGTTCCACATTTCGACATCCACCGGTTGGAGGTCGGAGCGGTCGGAGAGAACGCCGACACGGATAGAATCCAACGGGAGGAGACTCCCAGAATGGGCAGTAACCGATAGGTCGGTGGAGAGTCCCCGATCCGCCTTAAAAAGATCTACTACCCATAGATCTTGAGAAAAATAAATATACAGAACCAATTAAAGAACTTCCCGAGTACAATTTACCATGTCCACAATATGTTTTGACTCTTCTTAAGGTTAATGTAAAATTGTGTCAAGTACATCTATTTTGCCCATTAACTAGAGGTTCGGTCCTTTACCACACAACTTCTAACTCGTACAACCATCGTTCAACACGTAGGTTTAGAGCGACAACGACGGTATTGTTTACTCTTAGAAATACGGTCAGGACTTGTTTTAGTCGGTAAACTTAAGGAACCATATTGCGCTCCGGACAATGGCGGCGACAACGCCAATGACTGTGTTGACGATCTTAGCTTCGTTACTGGTGTGGTTCGTATGCAGCTCTAGCTACGTCGTTTCAGACATGTCGCCAATGATCTACTCTTTGTCGTTTTCTTAGACTGGTACTAGATCAGTCTAAATATCCGTTGGTATGAAGACAGGCTCGAAATTGTTAATGATTTCTTTTTAACTTCAATGTCCGAGCAGAAAGTTTAAGAAAGGTGATTCTGGCTAAATGTGTAACTCAATCTAATGTTATTAGTGTACTGTGTCTGGGATGTCATAGTAAGGTCCAGGTTAAGGGCATATTGTTACGTTTTCCTGTAAAATGTGTACGGTAACACCTTATTCTAGATAATTTCACATTTAATTGTACTTTACCTGGGCTTCTCAGCGGTGATACGTTTCATATCAAAGGACTGGTTTGTCACTCTAATGGTCTTTGACGGGTATCAAAGGTTTATAGGGGGACTTACACACCTATAGGAACGTTAACATTAACTCCTCCTTGTTCACGTTTAACGATCGTAAATTAACAAAGTAAAGGTAAAGGGTAGTTTCACGGTAAACGTGCTACGGTGGACTCTCTGACTAAGCTGGTAAAAAGATTCTTAATGGGTACTAGACCTGAGGTTAGATATTACTATCTAGGTCTTACTGAGTACTGAAATTTTCCAGTTACTGGAGCCGTTGTAAGGGTAAGATTTCTAAGATCTCTTCTTCATTTTTCAATTGTAAAAACTTGTTTCCCTAGTCGGTAACAACTATAACTAGTTAGAGTGACCCCAGGTTTTGGACATTAATAATTGTCTTTACTTTCGTATGGGAGTAGGGTCTATATAATTACTACGACCCTAGGTCGGAAAGAGAAATAGAAATATGGTTTATCCGCATAAGTTCTAGAAGAACAGAAGAAAAAAGGGAACTTTTACGTTGAGACGACGACTATCTAAAGGGAACGAAGTTTGTAAGTTTTTTACATCCCATTCATTCCAAAATAAGTTTTACAGAAATCCAAAGTATTTAGAGAGGACAAGGAGGAAAATATAAAAAAGTTCTATAAGTGCGTTCCATGCTAATCGAGAAAGTTACTATCGAACGGGAACTGATAATATTCCTTATGGTTTTCATACTCAATATACTATAACCCTATTTTTCACTCGATTAAAGCGCCTAACCATCCGTCCACGTAATGGTCAAAAGTTAAGTTAACCATTAGGGTATTGACGTTTTGTTCTATTGTTTACTCATTATTGTCGTAGTCAGAAAAGTCTTACATTACGTCACCGGGTAACTTTTACACATATGCATAGATACCGTACTACGTGTATAAAAACAACAGACTTTCTTCTTTTCATTTAATGTAGGTAAACGGTATAAACTAAACGAACAACAGGAGAATGTAACTGTGGACCACTCCATTTACCATTTCGTTTTCCACGTGTATACCTTGTTCTTGTTTGTTATAAAACTCGAACAGTAGCTCACTATCGTACTCTAAAAACATTGGGAAACCTTAACCATACGACATTCTCTACAAGAACAAAACGATGAAGATATCCTATTTCATTCCGTAGTTGACATCGTAAAGGTTTACTATTCCCAGGTCCTTCCCGCCTTACACGTTCTTACACTCATTTATTTTAATTAAGACTTACGACGTTCTCGTTAACAACATGAACCATTTTGTTAAATAGTTATCGACAAAATTCCCAGTCACCTTCCCTCTGTACCCCTTCGACATCCGTTCTCTCTTGTCGTATAGTTCTTAGACTTTGTTACAATTATCCTTAAACCCCTTTTAGAACATTTTGATTTATCTATCGGGTGTTGAGTCGCCCGACATGTCTTCTTTTACTCACCCCTTCTTGGAATCTTGAAAGGCCCCAGGTTATAGGTCGTCATAAAAATAAACGTAGACATTTTTATCACCCAGGGAAATGACCTTGTAGACTTTAACCCCTAACTCTATAGTATCTAAATCAGGTCTCTTTTATTTAGTTAAATCTTCTACCTATTACTAATCTTTTGCTTGGTCCTTTACTCCGTTCTCTTTAAACGGTCAAAAGTAATTTAACATTTGTAGCTCTATAAACTCGTCAACAATTAACTCATTGTTAGACCATACCAAGTATAGGACTGTTGACATTTTATGCTACTACTGGAAAGACATACTCCTTCGGATTAAATAGGTATATACATCAGTTAAAAAAAAAAAAATTTCGACAATCCATTCTTTTGGGTAAGATAATTAGGAAAAAGAATTCGTTGATGTGGTCTACCTCTTATTCCCCATACTTTATAATATTTGCTTTATCCGACTCTGCGTACATTCATTCAGTTTTGTGGTAGTAAATCAACAACGAGTTGTTTAACTTCAAGGACATTTCAGTTACCCCAATTTCAAGCCCCCGATAGGTCTCAACATAGAGGGAGATTTTATCTTTTGTTTACAGCATTAACTATTCATCCTTAGGGTTCATGGTCCGCATCGGTTAACTATAGAGGGTTATTGAAAACTTTTAGTAAATTTCAAAACTCCACCAGAGAAGACTAAACGTTGAAAACTCCGGAATAAGATACAACAAGGTTATAGCAAGGATTTATGCTTTATCCTTTCAGAAAAACTTAAAAAAGACCCCGATAAACGTTTAACATATCAAAATTTCGGAGGACATGAAAATCTTTCCTAAGTAATGCAAGTCGTTATGATCCTCGACGATTATCCTCTGGTAGGTATATTACTATATCTTATATTAACCCCATAAGAACTACCTCCCTAACATTTCTCGTTTGATACTTAAGAACTGTATTTCATCCTGATAAACAGTAAGGGACACCATTTTGACAGGTAACTATTACGAATTGTCCGACTCGTACTAATTCTTGTCCTTAACATTTTCGTTTAAATAGAGAGAGAACATTAACATCCCCTTACCGTTTTTTTGTCAGGAATTCTAGATCGTGGTAATTCCTGGTTAAGACTCCTTATTCTCGACCTCTCCCCTCAGGGTCAACATTACGAGGGTATCCAAGTTATGCAAAGAATTGAAGAGCATTTAGTCAATTGTAAGAGGTAAAAGGTCTAAAGAAAAAATATTACTTTTGTCCTCTTAAGGTCCCTCTCAATCTCCCGAGATATACTGGTTCAACCTCAACAAGAACACGATTAACAAGATTACGGAGCTCGAAGTAAACACCATTACCGGTGATGAGTTAGGTAAAACCTCATAAACAATTGGTAAAATTACCCTCACGAACTCCTTAAACTCATCACCGATGATCAAAAGACCCCCTTACCAATGTTTTCGGGGGTTTCCTCCCTCTAGAGAAGGGGTTTATAATTATCCATACAAATGTTATATTTTCCATTGTTTACGACTAAAAGGTAATACCTTAACCGTAACATTCCCTACCCACGAGAAGGTCTGTAGACATTATCTCGGGTCAGGACAGTTGTAATCTCCCGAAAAAAGAAAAAAAGGTTAGAACCCCGGTAACAACTCTTCTTTATTGACTTTGTAGACGGGGACAGAGATTATCAGGGAGTTTCAAAAAAGAACATATTAGTTCCTCTCTTGTCCCGCTCTTAGAAACTATTCGTAAAGGGTTTTATATACAGCAGGTCATGAAGGTTTAGGAGGATAAGCAAGTAATCCTTCTCGGTTTTTCTCTACTTCGAGAAGACTATAATCGTTCCCCGACAGAGACTGGTTTTCTCAATTGAATCCCGAGATCAATGAATCCAGAAATCAACTATTTAGAGGACCCGTACTTTCCTCACAAAGTTTGGGAGACAATCGTAAGATGGAATGTACCGTCGAAATAGGTCTGAGAACGTTGTAACAACTCGGATACGTTACGAACGACGGTTCAAGAGTATCGGGAATAGGTAACACAAGGACCCTCACGTGTATCAGTCCTACATCTTCTTCGTTCATTATCGGAATCGTAACCGTTGTAATTTGAAACTCAATTATTCAAGAAAGAAACGACATTGGACAACTTAGAAACGAGGTATTCTTACGTTGTGACATGAAATTCCCACTACGTCCGATGCTTAAATTCTTCTTTGTGAAATTCCTTTTTAGTAACAAGACCACAAGACCGCCTGGTTGGAAATAGTTTTCCTCCAGTACCTTATAGTTGTCCGGAGGCCTTATCTTCTACTACATGTCTTTTATTCTGAAAGCGTCCTTCCTTAGACCATAGCTACTTTCAATAATGACTACCTTACAACTCAACTGAGACGTAAAAAGTGGAACGACATACATATTGAGTCCCATATTTTCGGGACTCTTATTATTATTATTTACCCGGAGCGAGCTTCTTAAACTCGTTATACAAGGGGTCGATTATTACTTTCACACCATCTTCATCTTTGGTATTAATTTTAAAGGGGTTGTATCAGCCTCAGATAATGGGGTCCTTAATACCAATCTGGAGAGTTTCGGTGTGTCGATAACGGATTATAATTCGGTTTCCACGGAAATCCGTCACCAAGCTTATGTAAACAAAAATTAAACATTTACGGAGGAGGACCACTGTTTTCTTGTAAGAGTCGATCACCGTTTAGTCGTCATCGTGACGGACTTCATCGTCTGACGCTCAGACTTTAGTAGTAAACTCCAGGAAAATTACTCCGTAACTGACCATTGACAACGACCCTCCCTTGTCCCAACCCCATACGCCCTGCCGTCCTCCTGTCCCTCCTTTTCAGGGGCTATGTGCAAACATAAGTCATAAACGTAAAAGTTTATGAAATTCAAACATTATTATAGAGACCTTAACATAGAAAAGGGATTCAACGGAAAGGGGTTACTTAGATCGTATCGGTTTTATTTCCCTCTAACTCCTGGCATAACGCGATGACGTCGAAATTCTAGAAATTTTTTAAATATAAGGTTTCCTCACGTAACTTACAAATAGTGCAACAGTAGAACGACAGAGACCTACCCTTTATTAACACCTCCTAACCATTTTGGTGATCCCCCTCGTTCGTTCAGTAGTAGTACTTCGTATCTGTTATCCTCTTGGCTGTTACAAGGGACGGGTGCAGCCCAGCTGGTTGGCGTCACCCCTTTTCTCTTCGTATTCCTCCTCGTCTTCCGCGTCTAAAGAAGAGGAGGGATGCCCTAGAATGGTAAGGACTTTATCTACCCAGTAAAGAAATTAGAGAAATGGGGGGAGACTGTTTTGGCTTCTTCGGAGACTTAGACTAAAACTTGATAGTCTACAAAGTGGTAATGGTCTTCCTCCGAATGAACATAGGAATGGAAGTCCGTTACGTCTTTGGGGTGGTCGCAAACCGTGTAGGAGTATTTAACGGAGAAGGAAGTAACTTCGTAATCTAAATCAGAGTAATAGTCATCTATCGTTTCAGTTTCGGATACAATATCGTAATGTATTTCAGGTATTGAAGTTTCCCTAGTGTAATGGGAAGACTACAACGAAAGAGTTAAGGAAAACTTAATAAAAGGTAAGGAAGTTCAAATTGACATTGAATCAAACTATAACTTTGGTTACTGTTATAACGAAGTGGTTCGCTTTCTTGAGTGAGTTAGCTGCTCAATTCCGGAATTGTGGATACCTCACCTCTTCAGGAAACTGATTGAGGTACATGACACAGGCATTACTACTACTACTTAAAGGGTACCAAAATATGTATTTAAGTGCATAACACGGACATTACTTGTAAATAGAGATGGATCGTCCTAAAGGGATACCAAGAAACTTGATGCTGAAAAACTTTCAAGGGAAGACGATCCCACTCCTTAAGGGGTACTAATACATGTACTTAAGTGGATCGTTAAAAAGAATTTCAAGGGAAGACGATCCCACTCCTTAAGGGGTACTAAAAGGCTTTCAAGGGAACGATACCTAAATTTTAGGGGGGCCCCAAAGAATGGAGAAAGCCAAAGTGAGCTCGGGGTGAAACCCACGGTCTACATCCTCTAAAGACCTCTAATGCTCACTTTACTGTATCTTGTTCTGTATTCTGTATGTTCTCTGTCTGTGTGAGACCGGTCTCCTTTTTATTATTGACGCCACGTTCGTTCGTTCGATCGCCAAATAAAAATATATCGGGGGGACCCGTCTTAAGGTCTGACACACTGGTTTGAACAAGTCATGTCGCGTACACGTATTTACAATAGGATGTCGTTTTCCCTCACTTTAAGGCCGAATGACGTCTCAGACAGGTCTCGGGAATGGTGTTCTTCCCTTACAAGGGAATAAACATTCCCTGGTAATTAGAGTTCCGACACAGGTAGAGGAACCGTCTTGTAGGACAAACGTTCGTCGTGTAGTGGTGAAAGGGATAACACCGGCGTAATTGGGAAGTCTCCACGGACTGATTTCAAACGAATTCCTTTCACAAAAATAGTTAGATTTCAGACCCCTATGTTACCCTGGGACAGACCTGGGGTACAAAAAGTTGGGACTTATTGAGAGACACCCGACTTCGAGACTGGTTACCTTTCATTCTGAACTACCAGTCCAAATGGTAGGTGTGGGAGGTAGTGACACCTGACAAGATTCTATATCAAGTACACTTATTAGAGATTCTTCTCCTATGGTTCAATAATCTTAGTCAGTGGGTTCACCGGTGTCCGACCAAAGAGAAAAACAGACAGTAAAAGAAAAAAGAATCTCGAAGAGACTGTCGAGTCAACCATTTCTTAGGTAGATGTTACGTCCTCGGGGGTCAAGTTAGGGGTCCAATCCTTCTAGGGGACCTCTTCCCTTGCCGATGGATGAGGTCATAACACCGGACCTCTGAAGGTACCTGACATATCAGTTACCCCAACGTTTTTCAACCTATGTTGACTCACTGAACGTGACTTAAATGAAGAAACAAGACCCGTGAACAAAAGAACCCAACGTGAAGATTGGTCTACCACCGTTTATTCGTAATGGAATCTCAACCGAAAGATTTATAGTGTCCAATTCCGTGAGTCCTTATGAAAAACAGTGTTCAATGTATAATGGGTTAGATTCGATAGACCACCACTATCCGAAATCTTTCCTGAGTTAAGGTCCGAGTTTGTAATAGTAGTCTGTTCTAAAGAAAGGCTAAGAACTAAGAGAAAACATCAAAGAATTCACATTACAAGTTGTCTTACTAGTTCAAAGAAACCAAGAATTTGAGGTCCAAAGATTCTCTTTAGTTCGGGAAAGTGTATTAAGAGAAGGTTTATGAAAACCGAAAATAACAGGAATAACTCATTGTAAAGTCAACGTTTTGGTATGTGAAAACATTATAATCTAACAAAGTCAGAATAAGAGTAAGACACTCAATTTTCAACATAGTCGAAGTAAACGAGGAATGACCGGACTCTCACCTACTTGCCAAAAAGGTTCTCCTTTTAACTTCAAACAAACACTCATCTACGACGTTTCGGTTACGAAACAAGAGATGTGTCCTGTGTACAATAAGACAACGTTTTACGATATTCTCTATCCTTTCCGTAAAAGGATCAGGTTTGTCGAAGACTATTATTTCGTCGATCACTGTATCGACATTAACCACTTTTTTCATTCACTGTGAAGATCCACTTAGTTTTAATCCCGTCTAGTAATAAAAACACACGTACCAACTTATTCTCGTACCTCCGGGTCATCTAACCACGTAACTTCTCTTCTCTTCTCTTTGTAGACGGTTGTCAGTTCTCTCGTAACTTTCCTCGTCAACTTTGTCCACATCTCCGTTACAGTGGTCATACTTAATATATAAATCTTCTATAGTGACTAAAAGTCTAATTTTTTTATTTAGTCGAATTTAATACACCTTCTACTTTTGATAACTCAATCAATATTTGACAATTTATTGGAATGGATGTGAAAATTATAGTGGTCTACGTTAAGTAGTTAAATTAAACTACTTTGAATAGTTTCCGAATCGAAAGTAAAAAAATTTGTAGATAAGATTGAACGTAAAGTTTAAGAGAAGATATAAAAAGAAGAATATCACAAATCTAAGGTCTAGAGGTAAATAAATATGAGTACTTTTTTAATAAATTATAAAGATAAAGTCAAAGGTCTAAACATTTTACTCTGATTATTACGAATAGAATGTTCTCACGGACCAATTCGTTTTCATAAAACATCCGTCTGGTGACGAAAGTCTAGAGATAATAGATGATTGATATACCAGAGTGTGTCGAATAAGATTTTACAAATCAAAAAGAAGGTATTTATCCCTAATATTTTCATAGATAAAACATCCAACAATACCATTATTTAACTATAATCATTTCACGAATGTTCTCACGAACCGTATGTATATATGATATAACGAACTTTTACTAATTATGTGTAAACGAAGGTAAGTAGTGTTTAATACATTTAACTTATAAAATTTACCTTTGTTGGAGAAATTTTATATGATTTATAAACCCTTTGAATTAATATCTGTGACAAAAACAATAAAATACACGGGATAATACTTAGGATTTTACATCATAAAGATATATATGAACTCTAGTCCACCCTCTTACCATTTTATTAAATCTAATTTTTAGTTCTGTAATAAAACGTTACACTTTACTCACATAGAGATATTATGTCTTTTTATGATCTAGATCAACCTAAAAAGAAATTTGGAGTCATAAGTTTCTACGATACCTAAAGGAACTGTTTGTCATTCAAACGGGAGACATCTCCATACGTTTGTACTTGATTTAAAATGTACCAATAATAACACCTTAGGTAGGTTTTTGACAACCTCTTACCAAGTTATTGACAAAAAGTAAGAAAGGATAGAATTTTATAAATACGATTACATTCAAGTAAGAAAGGTTTAAATTTGTTCAGTATGGAAACTTTTTTCGTTTCAGTTCCTATCCTGTTTATTAGTAGAAATTGTTTCCTTAACTTAACTTTTAATTAAGAACTCGTAACTACAGTTTCGTTCGCAAGTAGACAAAGAAACTTGAAAAACTCACTAGAGTCGATAGGAAATTCCATTTGATTCGTGAATCTGTGATCTTCCTGTCGATACTGTTAGTCTACGACAATGAATTGTAACTTTCACAAAAAGGAGAATACGAAACGACTTAAAGATTTGCAGAGTGTAATGTGTCGAGATCACTAAATTTGGACAAAGAGACACTGTACGTTCATTCCTTTCGGTAAATTAAAAAGAAATTTGTCTAGACCCTTTCGAGAACCAAAATTAAAAGAAAAGAAATAAATGTATCTCGGTATTAGACGAACCTCTGAGGATCCGAAGGGTACCCGACGTCTGTGTCTTTCTATTATTTTCGTCCAAATACAAACTTGGGGAGGTCAGTAAGATTTCTTTCAGGTACTTTTAAAGAAGATAACAATTACGTAAAATAAAAAAGATAACTTAAAACATGTTAAATTCTAGATCCCGGTTATATGTTGACACTTTATTTAAAGTTTATATTTTACATTATACGAATAGGTACCTTTGTCAGTCATTATAGGTTTTTTCAAATCGTTAAAGTAGTGGGGAGTTTTTCTATTTTGTAAATATTGTTTTATTATTTTCACTTTTTGTACTTTCCTAGTTAAATTACTCACTTTACACATGTTTATAACCAACAACAAGTCAGTGAGTCAGTACAGACTGAGACGCTGGGGTACCTGACGTCGTATGGTCCGAAGGGACAGAAAGAGGTAGAGGACCTCAAACGAGTTTGAGTACAGGTAACTTAACCACTACGCTAGGTTGGTAGAGTAGGAGAAAGTAGGGGAAGGTAGAAAAAACGGAAGTTAGAAAGGGTCGTAGTCTCAGAAAAGGTTACTCAACCGAGAAACATAGTTCACTAGTGTCACAAACCTCGAAGTCATAGTCAGGAAGGTTAATTATAAGTCCAACTTATGATTGTTACTTACGGATGTTTACACGGTAAATTAAATGTTTGGTTAGAAGTAATGTTACGAGGTTTACATAACAAATAATTTATAAATAACTTGTGGTAAATACACGACGTAACCTGAGTGTCGTTACACTCTTTCCATACCATAGACAATCCAAGATCCGAATATCAGAGTCAACAGGGTTCTACTGTTTATGTTCATTTTATTTAAATTTGGTAACGAGAATGAAAGGTTATTCCGGTGATTCCGAGTCTTCTCATAACTGTAAAAGGACTACATTGTGTCGATAACTCACGTACGTAGTCACCACCATAAATCTGAGTGAAACCTACCCCCATGTCTCAGGTCGACGAAAGTAAAAAAAGGGAATCAAACTCGAAAGATGGAGTCGTAGTAAAAGGAAAAACAGAAAGAAAAAATAAAATCTAATCTTTTTTTATACTAGAAATATTAAAAGGTACTTATAAAATGGGAATTTTTATCCTTTGAATGATCAGTTATAATCTATTTATTTTTACCCTTCCTCTTTGACTCAAAATCTAGTCATAATTGGAGGTGACTTTTTAATATTGGTATCTGATATTTGCTATCGGAGACTTTTTTTTCTGTCTGAATGTATTTCAGTTCTTTCATGTTTACAAACGACAAACTCAAATGATTAAGATTTAACATGAGAGTAAGTTGTTCACTTAAAATTGTATATCTGACATTAAAATGGACAAGTACTTAGAAGTTTCAGGTTGTTATAGTTGGTTTTTCTTTAGATTTTGATATGGAACTTCCTTTGATGTATACCCACACATACATACTTCTTTACATGATTTTATTGAACTTCAATAAAATTAAAAATTTAGTAAAAACAATTATTTTTGTACAGAATTGAACTGATGTGTGTTGACTCAGTTTGTATGAAGAAAACTTCCCACCATCTTATACAATGGTGTTTTATATGATTAATCTGCTCCTAATAAACCGTAAATTCCTTTAACTCTTTTTCGTCTATTTACTTTTAGAGGGACGAAAGTAGGATAAACGGAAGGAGGTTTTATTCTTGTATATAAAAAGTTTCTGTAACGAGGAGGGAAGAGAGGGTCGTACCTGTTTTGAATTAACGGTCTCTGTTAATTCTGGAGTCGTTGAACCTCTCCTGTGGTCGTCTTAGATGTATTCTTTTAAATGATTGACTTCAAACAGGTGTTTTACGAATACAAACGAAATAGTGTTAAGTGACTGGGATCTCTTGACTCCCAGAAAAGGAAAAAGAAAAGTGAAGAGATTTTTAAATAATAATAAAACGATTCTATGATATGACTTCCATAACATTTAAGTTCAAGATTGGTTTTAAAACTCAATAAGTAAAAAAGCGGGCTTAGAAAGTATACTTGCACCTAATATGTACGATTATTTGAAAACAAACGAGAAGAGAACAATTACACAGAAAACAATATCCCCAGGGTTGACTCCTGAATCTTTCTATCCTCTTTGAATAAATAAAAAGAGAATATGAATCAATATAAATTGACTATTGATAAGAGTTGTTCGGAGTTGACAACACGGCTATATTGATAGTAACGGGGAGATTTTGGGCAGTGTCACGAAAGGTTGAGATCCATAACCAATTTCCTTTCTGTAAAAGTTGTATTTGATTCTTTTTATTCTTTCTCAGTGGACTCATGTGTGACTGTAACTATAATGGAGACTATAGGATTTTCTACTTCACTTCGTAAACAATGGTAGACCATATTGAAAAAGTTCACTTATATAAGTATAAAATCAAATAAGTGGGAAATGACTAAGTACGTACGTATCTTTAAAACAAACTGTATAAGTACTCCGAGAGGACAGATGATCCATGACAAGAAAACAATATTTATCATTTATTCTTGTTGTTGATTGTAATATGAAACGAATAATACAAAGTTCTCAATGTATATGTTTTGAGTAAAGATTCGGGACTTCTTAAGGTAACAAATCCTTTTTTTTTTTTTGTCCGTTCTGTAACACTAAGTTGTAGAGTACAATTTTATCTGTAAGTACCTCCCTTTCCAAAACGTTGTTTCCTCACTAATCGGGAGAAAACCTTCGACTAAACCTCAAACAAAAAAAAACGAACGGTACTTTTACCCTCGTAAGAGTCCGAGTTTTGTCTCTTTATTTCCACAGAAACTTCTTGTCGTACATCAAATCATATAAAAAACGTATTTTGTACTCCTTTAATATCTTCTTTTTATTTTGAAAACTCAAGGTGAATTCATTAAACCCAAAAAAGTTTTGACTACACCGTTCCAAATCGGTAACGTATCCTACTGTGAAAACATACCGTAAAATCTTTCTAATAAAACGAACGTTTATACCACTTGAATCCGTTTTTGTCCACGTCCTTTAATTAGATGAAAATATTTATATTTAGATGACAATATCAGTCGGTATTTGACCTTTAACAGACTTGTTTGACATTATTGGATTCATTGGATTTTGAAGTAAACGAAAAAGTACATTGTAGGTTTAGTCGAAACTTTTGAAATTTTATTCAAATTTCTCAATGTAAACTTCCTTAATCACTAACAAACCCAGGAGGGACCATCGAGTCTGTCATTTCTTAGACGGACGTCGTACCCTCTGGGTCTAAGTTAGGGACACAGACCTTCTACGGGACCTCCTCCTTTACCGTTGGGTGAGGTCATAAGAACGGACCTCTTAGGGTACCTGTCTCCTTGGACTACCTAATAAGAAGTACCCCAACATTTCTCAACCTGTGCTGACTCACTGTTTGTGTGTGTGTCACTAACAAATCTCTACCCTTAGTTGTTCTTAACTTACGGTTGATTCACGATACGTGAATAGGTAACTTTTTCTCTCATGTTGAATTTTTCAAATCTTAATTCAAAATAGGTTTCTACAATAACTCCTGATATAGGACCCTTCCATTTGAAAGTCTATCAAGTCTCGTCAGCGTTTCTCCATTCCCTCCTTGGTCTTACATGTCGTCCAAAAGGACTTTTTTTTTTTTTTTTCATCAGTTTATAGTTTACTAATGGTGATAAGTGTTTTTTGTCTGTAGCACAATTACTAAAATCACGAAAAGACCCATCCACGTTCTAGGAACCGAATAACTTTAATAAGGAAACCATACGTAGCATTGATAGACCTTGGTTATAGGACATAAAGAGGTAAGCCTTAAGGGAAGTCCCGCGTAGTAGTCTCCGTCGACGATACCATCCTTTGTATATAACAAATGGTTTTACAAACCATCACAAGAAACAGATGACTTTACCGTCCGTTGTAAAAAAAAAAACCAATGTGTGACAAGAACCATCTTTTCCTTTTAATTTACTTGTTTCTTTTCTATTAAGTTTTCTTTTGTTTCTCATTACATCAACTGACAAGTAGTAATTATCATTAAAGTGACTTACATTTTATGACTTGTAAAATTAATTTTTCGTTAGATAGTCTTATTTTTGTTTTTTATCGGACAAATATACTTTGATTGAAATTTAAGTTCCCGTATCAGTCTCCAACCCTATAAATCTACAATGTCCACCCTCTCTATTTTTACTTCGGTTCACCCCCTATGTAAAAAACTTTACATTTGAACACCGAAATTTTTTTAATAAGAACTAAACCCGTACCAATCACTCCAGTCCCACCACCGGCTCTCCTCGATGCGGTCCGGTCTCCATTCTCTTTGGGTTCATTCTACCATCCACAACGCTCTCCCGTAGTCTCTCGTCTGTGTGACTTTGGTATTTGATCGGTTAGACTAGTATGCCTGGTGTCGGAACAGATTGAGTTACTTTGATTCGGTACGGGACACCCCGGTGGGTTCTACCTGTCCAGTACCACCTCTCCAGACTGACTTACACCAGGTGACCTCTTCCCTTACCGTTTGGTGAAGTCAAAAGAACGGAACTCTTGGGTTACTTGTCATACCTTTCCCTTTTACTATCCTATGACTTTCCCCTTGAGGGGCCCAGACATCCACGGGTTATACGATGACCTCTAGTCACCTCTTTATTGAGGTCTTTCTTACTTCCCTACCTCGGTTTCGTTCTTGTTATGGGTCAACACCTACACTGACCACTATCTTCGTTCCAGACTACGACATTTTTCGTTATAACGTATCCTTGGACCTTACAGTCCAGGTACTTAGTTCCGTTTAACCTTCATCAGTTTGTTCTCTACCGTTCTCACTTGCAACTGTAAGATCCTTATTCGTTTGATTTTACATGACCTTACCCACTCAAATTAAGTCTACTGGTAATATAGATGATGACACCCGTCCTTAGGGAATCTTCTTTACCTCATCGGTCGTACTAGTTGTTTTCTCAGACTTTACGTCATGAACCTACGTTAGAGTTTTTACTGTCTTACTAAGGACAAGTAAAGGTTCCGTTTGGTAAGTTATAGTGCCATTAAGTTCGGCTACGGGTTTGGTCTTTGCGACTTCTTCGACTTCAACTTACCAAGATACTTCTGGATGTTCTGGAAAATGTTGATTTTGGGTTTTTTCTACAGGAAAAGTAATATCCCTTGACCTTACGTTTTCATCCTTCAGTTCTTTGTGGACCTCATTGTCCGTTTAAACCGGAACCTTACGCCTTACTTCGTCCCCTTTCCGATTATCTCAAAACGGTTCCCTTACGTGACTATTTCCGTTTGTGGGAGAAGGTTTTTGTGTTCTCTTCTGAGATGCGTACCTGTAGTGGTCTACCAGGTGTGGTTTTAGTCTGACTAATATAAGAAACGTCGGTTTCTACCTCTTCGAGAGATGACAGTCGTTTTTTTTTTTTTCTGGTCCTCGACTGACACCGAGTCCAGTACTTGAGGAATAACGGTTTAAGTCTGACTTTAACTTCTTTCATCCTTTTTGGTGATCTGGTAAGTCCATACTGGATTTAA